>OZ022264.1:45657635-45740135 GCA_963978885.1 Nemotelus pantherinus
ATAAATGTACACTAATATACTCAGGTATACAGTGGATGAAATTTCCATGGCAGTGTTTCTCGGAACGAAAGTGGCCAAATTACTCAGTAACAACCACCAAAAGTCTCTTAGACCTGCTGCATTTCCAAACCACCTTGTCCCGTGAATTTCATTTTGGTATGATAATGAGGTCGAGAATTCTCAACACATGTTTTGTGTGCTGAAAAATGGGTCATTTGGTCATTGGCTATTTACCAGGAATGAGGTAAAGATTTTCGTTTACATGCCTGCCCTAGGTTCAGGCTAACCTGCAGAGTCATTAAAAATGACACAGGTAGGTATGTTGTACCTATAGCACAATCATTCATCGCTCAATCGAAAAAGCATGAGCAAATGATGCTTGTAGATGCAGTGCAGTCCACTGCACTGCATTGAAATTTAAAACTCATGTGATTCTGTGTAACAACTTGCACTGCATCGTTTAGGCTAATTTATGAAAACACTGCATCGGTTGATATTTTTTTGAAAATATTTGGCCGTGCAACAACTATTTAAATTGAGGCGGGAATTACATCCCAGGCATTAAATTGTAAATGGACGAAAAACAGGTACAGAAAATCTAAATATCAAACATCCACAAATTAATTTGGCATTAATTGTGAGAACACAGCATTGCTTTCAAGTGCATTACAATGCGTGCACTGCATCGCAAAGTGTTTCTCGCTTCCGAATCAATAATCGCTCAATCGAAGAAGTATCCGCATTCATTTTCCAACAGCGCCTACAATTGTATCCGCATACATAAGTATACGGAAACAACGGTCCACACTAGTAATTTTCACATAGTTTTGTATCTGCATACAACAGTGTGAGCTAATTTCAAGTGTGGACCGTTGTTTCCACATACTTATGTATCCGGATACAATTGTATCCGCTATTGCTCGAAAATGTATCTACAATTAGCGCATACTTTTCATTGATTTTCATGGCAAGGGTAAAATGTATCTGCAAATGTCGCTGCAGTGTGGACCATCTTTTGGCAGATACTTATGTATGCGGATACTTAAGTATCCGTAGTCTGGACGGGCTATAACGCAGGGATACAACGCTCTATCTTCCATTTCCATTCATCGTGCAAAGAGCATATACCGGGTTTATTGTCATAGCATTCCAGGAGTAAGCAAGGCAAAGTTGTCCGCAGCCGTAGATATTCAAACATACCACCATTTTATGTAAAAACACACAGTCGCCCAGAAGACTCTGGTAAGGAACAACCTTTCTATCATTGCGTCACAGGTAAAAAGTCAATACAACTCGTATTTTAAATTGAACGCCCCGGTATTGTGGACACGACATTAAACTGGAAATTGCACTAGATTTTCTTGTTAGGCGCGCCAGTACTAGGATACTAATAGGCAGATGTGATGCTGTTCAAACTGATATGAAAATACTGGCAGGAACATTTGCAATAAATCTGTTTATTTTTAGCATCAAACACGCACAAGACGGAATTCCTACTGTTTTCCAATCTAAGGAAGCGGGCGCAGAATATTCGCTTTCAAATAGGAAGTGGCTTAAATTCAAAATTATTGAATTATTTTATGGAAATCAAGCCAAAAAATATGTTTA
Organism: Nemotelus pantherinus; assembly: GCA_963978885.1. Taxonomy (NCBI): domain Eukaryota; kingdom Metazoa; phylum Arthropoda; class Insecta; order Diptera; family Stratiomyidae; genus Nemotelus; species Nemotelus pantherinus. Next base: position 45,659,244 of record OZ022264.1, read on the forward strand.
ATAATAATGTAGTAATTACATGAGCACGCCCCATAAATGAATTTAATTGTCTTTAATAATATACATGAGTGTAATAAATAACCAGTAAACACTGATCCAATAATTTCATTTCCTACACTCATATTTTAATTTTCACTAATTTTACATAATAATAAGTTATTATCATGTGATATTATTGAAGTTTTCATAGCAAAGTATTGATCTTCCAATTTTACTTGCAACACTTAAATGCTAGCTATTATGCGGACACACCCAATTGACCTACTTAAATAACTTTACCTTGTGGGAGTAATAATTAGTGTGGATTGTTTAAAATAAAGCAGGCTTAATCAAAAGAAATTAATCACCTTCCAATTAAACATTTTAAACGCCGCGAATTGAATTGTATTTAATTGACTGGTTAAACCTACTGTTCCTATTGTTCGATCCGAGCTATATTATAATATGCTGCGTTCATGATCTATTTCACTACTTCAATATCTGCCGTCGTTTTTAAAAGCATTTCAATATCAGCACCTGGCATACATTTTTATAGTAATTCATCTCTCGTATACATGATATTTCCTATTTAATTTAGCTAATCGGCTATTTTTTAGTACAAGTCGTCTGCAATAAATTTAGACAAATTTAATACTATTTGAAATCAATATTCAACGAAACAGTTAATGAGGCTGCTAATGAGGATTTAATTAGCGGCCCACCTACCGACGATGGGGGAAATACCCAGACGGGAAGAAAACGCTTAAGGAGACTTAAAAGTTTATCTACAAATAGGACGATTAGGGACTATTTTCCTCAGTCGAAGAAACATCGCTGAAGAAGGCTATAAGTGATAGCCGAAATACTGGTATACGGATTTTTGAAAAATAAATTGGTAGAAATAAAGGAAACGAGTTCGACTTTTCATTTTATTTTTTATAATATTCAAATGCTTTGCAGTTCATAGCTATATTTAATTATTCTGATTTTTTATGGAAATCAGTATAAAAATTCATGAGCACAATAATTTCTGTGAACATTTTCGTGCCGTTGTAAATCACAACAAGCTAACACAAAAGCTTTCAGGATTCGTCTGATGCTCAAAATAAAATGCGTTAGACGTTTTCATAAGAAGCTGTTCGTATATTTTTCCTATTAGAGCAGTTTTCGTGAAGTGTGCACTCTGAACCACCCTAAAATTCTTACTGAAGAATGTCTAAAATGAAAGCTTGTGTGCCTCCCATTCTACATATCTCAAACAGTTGAAGCAAATCTTTTGACAAACTACTAGATAACCACTAGCAAGAGTTTTTTTTAATAATTTTTTTTTTTGCTTATTTATATTAGGCGTGTTTTTTTGCTCCCCTTATCTATAACAGAGCAATGGTAACCAGTGTAGATGCATTGGAAACAACAAGAACTCCCCCTCTTCATAACATGAGTTGTTGTTGTTTCCAATGCGTCTGCACTGGTTAGCATTGTTCTGTTATGGATAAGGGGAGCAAAAAAACGCGCCTATTGTTTCCTGAAAGGTAGTTCCTTGACTCGTGACTCTTTGCGTTTTGGAAAGTAGACAGTTTAGTCTCAGAATTAAAGATAGTTTTCTTTAACTGAAACTCGGAAAACGTTGGCTTACATTTATCACTTACAACTCACCAAAAAATAATTCGCTAATTTTGCTCGCTTATTCAGGCTCACTGCATCAACTCGTCAAGGGACTTAACACGCCCCAAGCGACTTGTATGTATTGAAATTCACCTACCTCCTAAACTACTGGCCATCCCATTCTAAAACTTTTATGATAAAATAAATATAGCTTAAGCTTTGTTTTGTTCTAAAAATAAGTAAAAGTAATCTGGTGCAAATTATTCAAATAACGAGATGAAGTCTGTACTTCCGGTTTTACACAAGAAAAAAAATATTTGAACCTCAGAATCCGCTTCCAAAACAACCTTTCATCAATTTCGTCAATTATTCAGAAGCCCATAACTCGGCAACTAAACCTCATAGAAACAAAAACTTGTGTATACACGTTCATATCCTTTATGAGTACCATTATGCACAATATGAACGAAATCCAGAACGTCAACTATTTTTCGTTGTTCGCTTCACGTGAAATGCTCCTTCTACATAATCCCAATATGACTTCGATGCGTGTATGACCGCAGGAATATGTATGTTCCCTAACTTCTTGGTTGAAGCTATCTTGCTTAAGAGATTCATGGCAAACGTTCGCAGTCCTAGTCAGAGTAACTGTAAACTCCTTATGACGGTGGTTCACTCAATGCTGCTGTATGAGACGGAGATATGGGCCTCTGCGTTGAAGTTTGAAAAGTATCGAATTAGGATGGTAAGCGTTCAGCATAGGGGAGTGCTGCGAATCACAAGCATCTACAGAACAGTTTCTGGAAACCCCATGCTAGTGATAACTGGAGTAATACCAATTGATCTATGCCAAGCGAGCGCAGGGAGGTGTTCTTGAACAGAGCGGAAGCGGGAAGAGAAATATTTCAATTTGAAGACACATTTTTCCTTGATATATTTTAATATTTTGACAGGTGTCAATATTTCCCTTCTTCAGTGTCTTCAGATTGATAGACACTGAAGAAGAAATTAAAATATATCTAGCTTCTATAGCGAAAATTAATTAATATATATTTTGCAAAATTAGTTCTCGTTAAGAGAAATATTGATTGCTCAAGCACGACCGCAAACGCTTGAGCTTGGGTAGAAACACTGGACTTGGTTTAATCGCGACCACGGTGAAGTGAATTTCTACATGATCCAGTTCCTGTCGGACCACGATTAATTCAGGAAATACCTTCACAGAATGGAGGAAGTCAGGACAGAGTTCTGTAAGTATTGTTCTAAGGAAAGTGACAACGCTTTGCATACCTTTTTTCATTGCGCCCACTTCAGAATGGAGCCCTGTGGCTCTGTGATGCTGAAGTCAATTGTGAAGATGATGCTACGGTCAGATGACGCCTGGTCAGCTGAGTCAGCATATGTAGAACTGTTATTTCGCTTGAAAAAAAGAGAAAGGATGCCTCATAGACTTTTGAAATCCTCAAAGAACGCAAGTAAGCCGGTGGGACACCTGCTAGGTGCTAGTAGCACGGCCAAGCTGAAGTAATGCGAAAGCTGTGGATTTCCTTGGCCAGCGGGTGATGTTTTTTAGTGAGTACGAATCTCACTGTATCGTTCGCAGGATACATATTGAAGATTTTTCAGCAACCGCTCAAAAAAAAGAAACCTCTTTGTTGAAAACTTATTAGGTTATTCTTTTTTCCGTGCAAATAAGCAAAAAACCTAAAAGAGTAAAGGAAAACATTCCAGGCTTAAACTTGCAAAATAAGAAGAAGAGTCAAAACAGAGGTGTTTGTTTGAATCTCCGTTTCACTGATTCTGCACAAACAAAAGCAGATTAATCAGCCGTGGGACTACTTGACAGTTGAAACCACTATGCCTGAAATTATTGCATAAAAAAGTTAGCGAAGGCTTCGCAGGTAAGTTTAGGCACTCAAATTTAACCAAATTGAGCTAGGGAACATGGTAAATATCATACGCATCATACGGTTTCACCATTTTGGGATTGCACAATGGCGGAATGCATGCTTACACGATTGCATGTTTGCATGCTTAGAGAATTGAGTAATTGAATTGCACAATTGGTTGCAGTTAAGTATTTTCCGGATGGAGGTCTTTGCGATAGGAAAAGATGCAGAATTGATATACGCCAAGGATACAACGCATTCTAAAATCAACATTTTCACAGAAAGTCAAGCTAAAGTAGAAGCACAGATGTCTCACGCATATAAATCTAAATGCATACTTGTCTGTATTCAAGTCCAGAAAAGGCTAGGCAACAATAAAAAAGTCAGAATTTTCTAACTTCCAGGTCATAAAGGCACTGGTGGGAGTGAGAAAAGGGATGCATTAACCATTAACTGTCATTATATGTACATTGGAATTTTTTATGTACCACCCCACTCTAACGAAATTGCTTACAATAATATAAATGACACCATATCCTCCATTATTGCTTCTATGAATGAGGAAGACAAAATAATCATTTTCGGGGACTTCAACCGTCCAAACATCAGATTTACTGTTGATCAAAATGATAACCAACTCCTCCCGATCAACCTTCTTGACGCCATTGATTTCAACCTTATCAGTTCATTCTATGGCAATGATTTACAGCAAGTTATATCGACTTCTAACCAGAATGGTAAGTGGTTAGATTTAATATTTACCAATTTTTATGACGAGGTGGTGGTTAGTGCAACAACTGACGCCGAGGATCTTTTCTCTAATACTCTTCATCACTCCGCTATTACCGTTGAACTTGCCACTATCAATATTGCTTTTAACCAATCATACAATAATGAAATTGTATTTGATTTTCATAATGCTGACTACGTAAGCATTAAAAATTATCTGGATACCATAGAATGGTCAAGGTCCATCTCAACGTTAGATTTGGATGGACTTGTTTCTTTTTTCTACGAAAAAATCTTTCAAGCCATTAACACTTATGTACCGAAGATAGAAAAAACGCAATAAACGTTCTGAGCCATGGCTTGACAATAATTTGAGACAGTTAAGGAACCGACGAAACAAACTTTACAAAGCAATTAAAAATGATCGCAATATCAGCGTAGGGCTAAAGAAAAGCTTCGATCTTTTATCCAAAGAATTATCAATTAAATCTCGGGAAGCATATGAGCTTGACGTGACTTTAATGGGTAGCAAAATTGTAAATGACCCGAGAAAGTTTTTTTATTTCGTTAATATGAAACGAAAAACGACTGGCTATCCCGCTTCGTTGTTCAAAGGGAACACTATATCTTCGCTTCCACAGGAAATCTTCAATTTATTTACTGATCACTTTCAAGATTCGTTCTGTCCTCCTTCGATTCCTACAATAAATTCAACTGTTTGGCCTACCCAAACTTTATCCACACCACTCATTGAGGGAATCATTCTAACAAAAGAGGTAATTGCCAACGCTATCCAAGAGCTAAACATTAACGAAGGACCTGGCCCTGACCTAATACCTCCCTGCTTTGTGATACAGTGTATCAATCAATTGATAACCCCTCTGTATATTATTTTTTAACAAGTCGGTGTCATTAGGCGTATTTCCATCCTTTTGGAAATCTTCCCATCTTACGCCTATTTTCTAAAGCGGCGATAAACGATCTATTGACAACTATCGAGGCATCGCTATTCTCTCAGTGATCCCCCAAACTCTTCAAGAAGCTCGTCTGCGATCAACTGACTTTCATAATAAGTCCCCTTCTCAACGAAAAGCAACATGGGTTTAGAAAAGGCAGGTCAACTACAACGAATCTCATGATCCTGGTTTCGGACGGCCTTTGTGAGATGGAAAAGGGAAACCAGGTTGATGCGATTTATAATGATTTCAGTAAGGCCTTCGACAGAGTCGAACGTCAAATTTTGACACAGAAATTACTTAATTTCGGTGTATCTGGCTGCCTACTTAACTGGCTTAAATCTTATCTTTGTGACAGAGCCCAGATTGTCAAATTCCAAGGAAAATTTTCAAAAACAGTTTTTGTTCTGTCGGGGGTGCCGCAAGGCAGTCATTTGGGCCCTCTTCTCTTTAATATTTTCATTTCGGATCTATCTAGGATTTTATTTGATACTCCACACCTCTTCTACGCTGATGACTTGAAATTGTACCACACTATCAAAACGCAGTCCGACATTGATTTTCTCCAATCAAAACTTGTATCTCTCGAACAGTGGTGCCTCCTGAATAAACTGAATCTCAACGTCGACAAGTGTCGAGTGATAAGTTTATCCAGGAAAAATAGTGTAATAGCCAATTCATACTATCTTAAGGCTGGTACTGAGTTCGAGTTCACGTGAAATTTTGACATGTTTCCATTATCTGGTCATTCTTTCGAGCGAAAATTTTGACAACGGAGAAAAGCAGAGACACTGCTCATTCTTGACGGGTAAAATGTCAAGAATTTCACTTTTCGATCGATTTTCTTATTGGAAAGTCATTTGCACTGCTCAATTTTCAAATTGAAACACTAAATGTCACTTTTTCGCTCGAAAGAATGAACTGCACAAACTAAATTTTCGTGAAATGATTGACAACATGTTTTAGTGCCATCTATGTTTTCGAAGCGAAAGCAACTTCAAAGCAATTTTTCATGCTAAGAACACAGTACCAAACTTGCTTATTTTCAAGCTAAATTTTCGCCAAAACAGATTTCACGTGAAATTTTGTATGAAAATTTCACGTGAAATCGAACTCAGTACCAGCCTTTAATAGCAACGAACTTATTAGGGTTGAACATATCTTAGACCTAGGTGTAACCCTAGATACCAAATTGCGCTTTAATTTGCAGATCGACAAAGTCTTCTCGAAAGCGAACAAACAATTAGGTTTCATTAAGAGGCGCGCTAAAGAGTTCAAAAACATTTGGGTTACTAAGTATCTATATACATCACTAGTGCGGCCTCTACTGAAATACGCCTGCATAGTCTGGTGCCCAGCTTTTCAACTACACAGCGACAGGATCGAATCAGTTCAGAAACAATTTTTGCTTTTCGCCTTGAGGTACCTCTATAATCCAAACGACTTTAGTAATCTTCCCTCTTACGAATACGGACTTGGTCTTTTAAACCTAATGACTCTTTCATCAAGAAGAACCATAATTAGCGCATGCCTAGCCTTTGATATCATTAACGGAACAATTAGTATAGCAGCTCTCTCTAACCGAATTACTTTCAACAATCAGACGAACTAGGCATGCAACCCTCCTTAAGGAATACCAGCACCTTACAGTTTATGGGTATAATGAACCCATCAATAGGTGCTGTAGAACATTCAATACTGTAAGTCATCACTACTCTTCAGGTATCACCAAATCTATTTTCAAAAATAACTTGACAAAGGCCCTATTAAATTCTTAACCTACTTATTTCCCATCCTTATTCGCCTAAATGCAAATAAACATTAACTTGAAATACTTGCATGTTCTATTTTATGCATATTCTATTGTAATATATATTGTATCAAGCCTTGTTTGGCAAATAAATAAATAAAAAAAAAATTGCGCCTGTCTACCTTTATAAGATCGGTTGATATTTTCTGTAATTTTTGTTGCATCCGATGTAGAATTAGCTCTTAATTCCATGATTATTTCTTTGACTTAGGCGGGATCCTATTTCATGGGGTGACTAGAACTCGAAAAATTTTCACATTTTTTATAAATAATCAGAATAATGTTTTTTTTTAAATATCTTGTTCAATTTCACGTTATTTTTTTCAATTTCGTTTCTTCAATTTCCTTATAAATAGAAAATAATTTTTGCTATCTCTGACTGAGCTTTACGCCTCATTTTACTCATATACACTTAAGACTGAGCCCAACTCAAATACCTCTGAGCAATCGCACGTCAAACGAGAAAATAACCGCTAGCTGTATTGACAATGCATCTCCAAGCTATGAAAAAAAGCAAAGGGGGCGCAAAAAAATAATTCTTTCAGTTGAAATATGATATTTCAATTGATAGGAATAAGTGTACCATTACTTTTGACTGATAAAAAGGGCATCCAATTGTATGTAAGTCTCAGTGGTTATATTATTTTAGCGTCAAAAATAAGATTTAATTTGAAACATTCAACTGTTTTCTGTAACTTACAGTTGTAAAAAAAAGCCAGGTTAAAAATAAAATTTCTAAGTGTGCTATAACTTAATTTTCACTGTGTATTCAGATTATAAACCACACAAACAAATCATTTGATAAACATGTTACATTAATATTGCATATCGTAGTAACTATCTAGGGTAATTCTTCAAAACCACTTGGCTTACTTCAATTTTAACATGTGTCCTGCTATGGATAGCGAGAAAACATTTATATAACGCTCTAAACAAATTCTTCACGTGGTAAGTACACATTCAAACCAGGAACAAATTTATGGGGAAGCCTTACTAATAACGCGATATTATGCTACAGTAAATACACTTGAGTTTCATTTGGTACGATGGTATACTTTACAAATTTATGTTTCTGTATAATTTTCCAAAGACATGGTATTTAGCGCTACATGTCATACCATTGGAAATCACTTAGAATTTTACTCCTTATGCAAAAATCTGATACGTTTATTGTTGTGTGAAATTACCTATTAATCCACTAACACGATTTTCAAAAACAAAGCATTTCAAAAACACATTCGACAGCATAATTAATCAACTTGAATTAAAAGCTAAGCTTCAGGAGAACTCATAAATATGTATATTCATAAAGCTATGTTTTGGATTCAACGAAAATTTCTTTGAAGTTTTAACTATTAATATTTCCATAGTCAGCAATTTGACAATGAAAAAGAAAGGAAATTTGAAATCATAATATCATTGAAAATGTAATTTACTGAAGTCATATGTTACGTTACGAATCTATGCATGAGCTAACCTATTTCAGTTGAATTCATTGATTGTTTGCTCTGTAAATATTTCAAAAGCATAAAACTATACTCACTATTCACAAAGAAATTGAATATAATTTAGCACCGTTTATTTCACAATTAACTTTAAACACGTTTAGCACTTCCATTCTTTCACCAGCCGAATACTTAAGAACCGTTTAATCTATTCACTTTGTTATCTTTCACGTATTATGTTCACACACAATTTTCCTCAATAATAATTATTTTTTGATGCCACTATCTTCAATGTTTAGTTAATCTCGGTCCGACAAAGTTTTCACTAAGTCTAAATTAATTTCAAATCGAATCGCGGCAAAACAAATCATCGAAATTTTTCCGTACGCACACTAATCATTCCCAAGCGTTTTAACTTGCAAAGGACCACTATGCTACTGAATCTTACCATCTGAAAGAAATCCCTGACACTTGTTGAACCTGAGCTTTTGCCTTCCACAATTTTCCATTATTCTTCCGTGGAGCCTTTTGAAAGCTTTATCCATAACCTATGGTGCATGTGGAATAATATAACTCTGATATGCGCCTGTTTTAACTAGGATATTTTCTTTTGTTGTTGTACTCATGAACTCATAGAACCAAGGACTCAGGTGTTAACTTCCGGGTACAATGAGTCGTTAGCCGGGAAAATGCTCCGATTGGTTTGAAGTGCGTCCGAGTATTTATAAATAGGAGCTTTAGAGGCTAATATAGGAGTGCATTAAACTTGCTTACCTAGGTGCAACAGGACTCACCCTGAGCATATTTATTGATTGCATTCGCACTTTGCTAATCCTATTTGATAAGATAGCTGAGCTTATATATTCTTTTTGTGAGTTGCTTTAAAAGGCATCAATTGAATGGCATTATTTTATGGAATGGATGCATGTGTGTGTTAGGTCAAGTGCCTGTGAACATAATGCAAAAACCTAAAAAAAAATTTTGTATTAGTTGGATGTATTCTCTGTAACTTTCACTCACTTTATTGGGATAGCTTTTAATATTTCTCGCATTGAGTAATTTCATTATGAATTTATGTCAAATGCGGGTGTTTCAAATTGCAGTAACTTCTGCTTTGTTTTACTAATTTGGAGATTTTTCAAATTTGCTGTAGATTTTCTGTTTACTTTTAATAATATTCAACAATTAATTATATTGTGTCCAAACATTTCGAGTAAATAATGCGGAGTATGTGCGCTCGGAGAGACCAAATTCCTTGAATTCACTGAATTTTGAGCCAAAGCATGTTTGTAGTTGTTAAAAAAATAGATTTGTTTTTTTTATCAAAAAAAAAAAGAGTGGAATTTTCGGCTCAACTGCGATTAAGTAAAATTGAAACTGGTAAATACTTAATTATAAGGTTCGTTTTAGCTCAATGTCAATCTTTCTCTTATAATAAATATTTTTTAATCATATTTATTCCAATATCAATAAACGAAAGCCAATTAATCACTTCATTTTAATATATGGTCAAAAAATAATAGTAGATTGCTATGCTCAATTAGATTATAGAGAACTTACTCTGACTGATTGTAAAAACCAAATTCAGTCACTACTGTTTTCAATTAGTCTTTAAAAGCTCTGATGCAGTGGCGGCTCGTCACAACAAGCGGGGCTAACCTTACGAACGGCTTTCCACTCCACCCAAGGGGTACCGTATCAGAGCGTTAACCGATTTTAAAGTGTACGGTTTCCCAAAAAGAGTTTTTACATCAACACCGAGTATTCGAGAAAAAAAATACTTACAGCAAAATCAAAATCAACTTCGTTTATATGAAAAATGCGTCGCATAAAAACTCTTTTTGGCCTATTCCACTTATAAATTTATTTTCTTTTATAAATATATACATAAAAACAAAAACATTTTCAACAACAGTTAAAATAACATACATATATAAATAAATTAAATTAAAAACTTCTTCGGGAAAACTCTTTTTAATAATGGCTTCTACTTATTATTTGTATAGATATTCCGCGCGCCTATTTTTCTGTGGAGCAAACAAATCTATCACCAGCTCATTAAAATTTTCTATATCTGTAACCACTTCTTTGCAAATAGATAATATTGCCAGCGAATTGAGGCGACTTTGACCCATTGTGCTAGATTTATAAGTTTTAATATTCTTAAGAGTATTAAAGCATCTTTCAGCACTTCCATTCTTTCACCAGCCGAATACTTAAGAACCGTTTAATCTATTCACTTTGTTATCTTTCACGTATTATGTTCACACACAATTTTCCTCAATAATAATTATTTTTTGATGCCACTATCTTCAATGTTTAGTTAATCTCGGTCCGACAAAGTTTTCACTAAGTCTAAATTAATTTCAAATCGAATCGCGGCAAAACAAATCATCGAAATTTTTCCGTACGCACACTAATCATTCCCAAGCGATTCGAAAGGAATTCGCATCCCAAGACTCTGCTGTAGTAACTGGAGTGGTAAGAACTATTTCAATTAATTTATTAGTTTGTTCAAAAGATGCAAACAAATTATTTTCTTTAAAAAAACTATAAAATTCTGCAATGGATGACATATTTCCAAACATTTCATTATTGTATAAAACTTCTAATTCGTTTTTTAACGTCCCTGCGTCGAAAAATGGAAAGTTATTGACTATCGTATCAAGATGGTTAGCAGGGAAATTTAAATTAAAATTGTGAAATTCAGATGGATTTATTAAATTGAAGGCATAAATATGATCAAAATTCTCAAAACGCACTTTAACCTGTGTGGTAATAATATCGCAAACTTCTTTTCCTATATTCGTTAGTAATAAATTGACTTGGATTCAAACCATTTCTTATCGCATTGATAGATTTACAAAATATATCAACAGTTTGAAATGGTAGAATTCCATTTGTACTGCGAGACTGTAAAATGTTGTAAAAAATGTCTACATGACCGAATATTTTATTGAAAAGTTCTAGGAAAAAAATTAAGTTGTCATCATTTAAATAATTTAATAGCCCGGTTGCTTCTCTAATTGTAGTAGGATCCCAAGATTCGCATTGAATCAACTCAAAGCAATGAATTAGTTGTTCTCGGCTTTCAAAAACAGATTGTACGACCCGAGACTGAAAATTCCAGCGAATTTCCATCGATCTTGGAAGACCTCTTTTTTGACAAACTTCTACAAATAAATCTTTACGCTTTGGAGAACACGAAAAGAAAGAAGAAAATGCGGATATATTTGCAAAAAAAATACGTACTTCTTTGATAGACGAATAAGCTTGCTTCAAGACTAGATTTAGCTGATGAGCATAGCAATGAACGAATTGGGCGTAAGGAAATATATTTTTGATTAATGTTTGAACACCAGCATTTCCGCCGCTCATGACAGCCGCTCCATCATATGTTTGAGAGATAAGTTTGCTCTTCAAATCAAATTCTTTAAGTGCGTTTAGTATTTTATCAACCATTCCCTGCGCAGAGCGATCGTGAAGATCAAAAAATGAAAGAAAGCGTTCAACGGGCAACTTATTTTTTACAAATCGCAGAACAATTACCATTTGTGAGGTACAAGAAATATCAGTGGTTTCATCGGCTTGCAATGATACGAAATTCGCTTCTTTAATTTCCTTCTTGAGATTATTAAGGTAAGTTATATAAATGCATTCTAGAAGTTCATTTTGTATGGTTTTGGATGTATTTTGAGTGATTCTATTATTTTTTAGATAATCATCCAAAGTTAAGTCAATGGATCTGGTGTATGATACCATATCAAGAAAAATACCTCTGTTGCAGCTTGATTCACTCTCATCGTGCCCACGTAAACTTAAGTTGTGGCTTCCACAAAACTTAAGAATGTCAATTATTCTACTGAGAACATGACGATTCATTATGCTTGTTTATTGAAGCAGCATGACCAGAATCAGTTTGAGACATAATGTTAATTGATCCAAATGTTTGAAAACTTAACGCGTTTTGTAGGTGCCTTGAACTTGTCTCATGCTTTTTTATCCTTTCAGATAAATGCTCTAAATCACGTAAGCCACTATTAGTCCATGCTGCCTCACCTCCAAATAGAAGACAATAAAAACAAAACAGGGATTGTTTAACCTCGGATGCTGCCAGCCAGGTTTTTTTACTGAACCAGTCAGTAGAAAATTTACGTTTTTGTCTACCATCTGAAGCTTGCAGGTTGAAATTTGATGGTCGATGTGGACCTAAGCGCTTAATTTCTAGCTTTTCCTCCAGAGAACGCAAAGAAAATGGTTTAGAAATTAAACTTTCGACACTATTCATTTTTTAAGTTTAATCGGATCTATATAAAAAATAAAAGAAGTTAAATCGTTATACTTACCTAGTATCAATGTTGTTCCGTTCGAATAAACTACACTTTTTTATATTACACACACTAAAAAACTTCCACATGTTGCACTTAAAAACGACTGATAATTTAGAAAATATCGTTCAATTTCTACATCCAAAACTCAAGCTGAAATAAATTCTTCCGAAAAAGAAGAGTTACCATTTTTACTAATTGGTTCAACAAAAAATTCTTGAAATATTTTCAAACATCGACTTTTTCATTATAAAACGTTCTATATAGAATAATATCATAAGCGGTGCAACCTGCTTCAAACCCAATCAAAGTCTTTCATAAAATATGCACACATCCATAAACAGCATATCAAATCATAAGTAATATGCGTACAAAATTTATCAATTATATTGATATTTGAACCAATATGTGACGACGGCACCACTGCAAAACCAAAGTCATTTACTCTTAATATCTTCCATTGACCAAACTAATTAGCTGATTTTAACCCAATGGTTGTCTACATACACTTTGTTCAGTATATGACCGACAAAAAGGCGTTATCCGCAATGGGTTAAGAATGGGACTTAGCCCATTCATTTCTCTTTTAGTCATAGTGGATAATGTACAATCGTTCTTCGCTCTTTCAACTCGTTCGTTGGTTTGCTCTCTTTTTTGGGGCTAATTGAACTCAGCCCCGGCGCACATTCATGTGCAAGTGAAAATGATAAGAGCATTCCACGCATGTTGCGTCGCCTACGTTCGTTCTCTCTTATGAAATTATCCGACTTTGCATAGCCGAGTATACAAGCCCTGATTGAAACAGAATTAAGTGAAAACAGTACAGTGTGACCATTTAAACAGCACATTAACATTCGACTGATACGATCTAAATCCTATTTCAATTCGAGTTTGTATTCGCAACTTATGTTAAAACAGCAGCGCTCTTCAGATTATGAATTCGTACGTAAAAATGCAAATCTTGAATAAGAGAAACCCAACTATTACATTTTCGTGGATATTAAAATCAATATGTGCATGAAATATATAGTTGTATTAAATATAATTTTTTGATTCTTGAATGAAAAAAGCTGGTGGGGCTAAGCCCCACTAGTCCCAAACGTAGAGCCGCCGCTGCTCTGATGGTTTTGCTGTTCCGCTTAACACAAACAATTTTTATTTTATTTTCTCATGCATTATATTTTGGGACTAAAAACATGAAATTAATTATTGTAAAGTATTAATGAAACTTTTAAAAGAATAAAACTGATGAGCTTGGATTTATTTGATTTTCTTCTATCTTGGATTTGGTTTTCATCTTAAGATTAGATAAAATGAAATCACCATAATAAGGCTTTAACGATGACTACCATGCTGACACCCAATTCCTATATATTTAAAATCAAATCATGAACTGAGATCGATGCAATCTTACCAACGCATGGATCTCAAAACTTAGGACCTTAATTATATTATGTCTATACTATGAAAATTTGATGGCAACATTTTTCAATATAAAAATGTCGTGGGAACACTTCACCAGCACCACTTACTGTGAGTGGCTAGGCTGGAATGCCGCTAAACTTAACAGAAATGAAATGGTCAAATCGCTCGTTTCGAGGTTGGAAGGGGAGCCTCTAACATCTGGGACCCCAGTGATTTGTGCAGCAGTAGATACCATTTCTAATAGCACCACGAGGTGGATTTGCAGGGCATATAAGGCTTCAATTCCCAAACGGAAACCCTTTCGTAGCAGGCAACATGCGTACTGAAGGAACGAACTGCGCCTGCACGATATTTATGAAGCGTATCATTGGTTGGTACGATATCCATGGAGCGTATCGCCAAGGACCTATGGTCCCTTGATCATCAACCAGGCGGATGTTTCTCTCTTTACGGACGTGGAGCTGAACAGTTCAGTTTGCAGGATGAAAAACCGGAAGGCCTCAGGGTCAGATGGAGTGCCGGTCGAGGCGCTTAAAGTTGTGGCGGAGAGTCAACCGCGTCTACTGTTGGACTTATATAGTTCATATTTAATTGCGGGAGTCTTCCCGTCATGGTAGAAAGTAGCTCGATCGCTATTTGTCCACAAGTGGAAAAGTAACCTGGGCAATCCATCCGCATACGACACGCTGTGCATGCTGGACACTGCGGTGAAACTTGTCGAAGGGTTGGTCAGGCTGTGGATGTTGTCAGCAGTGAGATCAGTTGGTGATCTTCCTTGCAGGCAGCATGGCTTCCGGAAAGAGCATTCGACAATCGATGCCATCTCAGAGGCTGTTGGGGCTGTAGCAGGAGTGGAAGTGGCATGTCTACATGCTGGTCATGATGCGGGACCACCTCAGGGACCGATGCTTGCTCAACGACACTGAGGACGGTCAGTCAGTAGGAGGCCTCTCACCTCAGGTGCGGTGCAGGGGTCGACCTTAAGACCTAACCTCTGGAACATTATGAACGATAATTTGCTTTGCCTAGAAATGCCTGCGGATGTGTTCCTAGTAGATTACGCTGATGACCTCGCAGCTATTCTAGATCTGCCGATTTCACTCAAATAAGACTTAACCAAGTCATGAAGAGGGTGACAGAGATTGTCATGCTGATGAAGCATGATGGTTGCATCGGGAGTAATCGCGATCAATCTGCTAGCGGGAGAATGTAAGGAAGGGTTCTTATTTTACTTAGAGCTGGACAGAACCAGGGCTTTGCCGCGTGTACGCTACCCCCCCCCCCCCACTTTGGCCACAGCGTTAGATTAAAAATGATAAACGATGCTGGACGGCTATGCTGATTGGTCTTATTGGGCCTTGGCTTAGCTGGAGCCACGGTGAAGTAAACTTTTACCTCTGTCAATTCTTAAACAGGGCACGTTTACTTTAGGAAACACCTGAATGGGTAATTTAATGGGGGGTGGGGGTCTAATCATTAGTAATCCGAGACAGTTTTATGATACCGTTTGCCTGAAAGGTAAAACAACCGGCTATCCTTTTTCGATGTTCCGTGGTAACATGGTTTCTTCCTGCCTGCAAGCCATATGTAACTTTTTCGCTGAACATTTTCAAATATCTCCACTTCAACTTTGTCTGCTAGAATCACCGCCAGACGTCTTATCGACGGGTTCGTCCTTACACAAGAGGTTCTTATTGAAGCTATTCTTGAGCTAAAGGTTAAAACCAGGCCCTGTCTTGGTTTCTTCTTTCTTCGTCGTACAATTGGCAGTCCAATTATTCCCACCTTTGGAAATGGCTTTCAATAAATCCCTGTCCTTAGGTGCTTTTCCATCTATCTGGAAATCTTCATAGCTTTCGCTTATTTTCAAAAGTGGTGATAAATGATCAGTCGATAACTATCGGAGGATCGCTATTCTATCTGTTATCCCCAAACTCTTTGAGAAGTTTGTTTGTGAAAAACTCACTCGCATAATCGGCTCTCTTTTAAATTAGCAACAACATGAATTTTGTAAGGGTAGATCGACTTCTAACAACCCCATGATCCTAGATTCTGATGTGCTCTGTGAAATGGAAAGACGAATCCAAACTGACGCGGTCTATACGGACTTTAGTAAGGTTTTCGACCGGGTTGACCATCAAATTCTAGTATACAAGCTTCGTAAGTTTGGTATATCAGGGTCCCTTCTTAATTGGCTCCAGCCTTTACTTCGAGATTGAACTCTGCTTGTTAAATTCCAAAACCACTTATCTAAAAGAGTTTTCGCATCTTCTGGAGTACCGCAAGCCAGAAATCTAGGTCCCCTGCTTTTTAATGATCTTTCTGAGACACTGCTTGGTATACCCCATCTCTTTTATACAGACGACAACAGCGCAAACACGCAATTTGACGCAAGTTTTCTACAATCAAAGCTTCAATCTCTCGAACCGTGATGCATTGAGAATAATCTAAATCCTAGCATTAACAAGTGCCGTGTAATAAGTTTTTCTCGTAAGAATATAATCGAAATGTATTCTTACTGCCTTAACACCACAGAATTTAATAGGGTTGATCATATTATAGATTTCGGGGCAGTATTGGACAACAAGATGTGCTTCAACCTCCACTATGACAAAATCCTCGCCAGGGCTAATAAACAGCTCGAACTCATTAAGAGACGTGCTAAAGAGTTTAAGAATATATACGAATTAACAAGTCATTATATATCACTCTGATGTGGCCTCTCTGGGTATATGCCTGCATAATATGGAACCCAGTTTTTGAGCTACATACTGATAGAGTGGAATCTGTTCAGAAACAGTTTTTCTTTCCGCTTTGAGAGACTTCTATGATCCAAAAGACTTCCAACATCTTCAATCTTGCAAAACCAGATTGAGCCTTCTTAGTTTAATGTCCCTCTCTTCCAGAAGAATACTGCTAAGCGCATGCTTAACCTTTGATATTATAAGTGGCGCAGTCAATGTTGAAGTTCTCTCCAACAAAGTTATTTTCAATGACCAACCAAGACGCACTAGGTATGCAACTCTGCTCAAGGAGTACAATCACCACACTACCTATGCAATAAATAAGTGTTGTAGGACATTCAACTCTATAAGCAGCAACTACGCTTCGGTGAGCTGTAAATACACTTTCAAAGCAAACTTATCAAAGGCCCTATCAACATCCTAATCCCACGTAATTTCTCATCGAACAAGCTTAAATTAAAATAAAATATAATCAAGTAACTACAATAAAAGTTGTAATATATTTTGCTTTATTTTGTTTAATGTGTTGAACACAATATGTGTTTTTGTATTTTGTTGTTGTTATAATGATTTAAAATGAAAAAAACATCATCTTTATAAATCTTCTATTTATTACCATTTTTATTAAGGAGCCAAATTGGTAGATAGTCAATTCGATTTGTTTATTTCCATATGATTCATATGACATTTGAAACGTCATACCTTCATTTCTTCTCAACATCTCTTTGGGAAAGGATATACTTAAATTGTACGAAAACACACAATAGAAAGTTTTTGAGCTGTGTTAGTTACGTTTGCCAACAAACAGAAATAAAAAAGTTTGTTCATAATATTCCAAGTTTCAGCTCATGTTTCTTTCTTGAATGCTCTTCAGAAAACTGACAAGGAAAACCTAAATAGCGGAGCATTTTTCCTACGAGGACATAATGCCTACTAAAAACAAATTTTGCCTAGGCATCATTATTCACAATAAACAAAAGGCTTTTGACTTCAATAAGTATTCTGACTAATGATTGATGAAACAAGTTAAATTTATGATGGAAAGAAAAAAATCGAGAAAATCGTTTATAAAATGTAAAGAAGATGTCTCTCGATTACAGTTGATCGATTAGCTCTTGAATGTTTCCAACAAATCGTTTTGGAATCTGAGAATAGAACGAAAGGAGGGGACATTTTGGCCACAAACACAACTTTCAACAGAAGACAACACAATACAATGTCAAGGATATTAAATTGAGAGCAACTTTTTCCTGTAAAAGTTACATAAAATTCAGTTTCTTGAAGTTAAATAGTTAGATATATTTTAATTTCTTCTTCATAATAATTTCATAAATGTTGAAATCCAATGATTCTTCTTCACAATCACCCGCTTTTAAGTAAGTTCTTTATAAATTTCTAATACAAAATAATTATCCTTGAGTAGGCCCTCTTTTCATCCATATATTTCAACTTGAAAATGCATATCTACATTCAATTGACATTCTGCTCCATCAACTATTTTCTGTACATATGCTGTGATGATAAGATCCAATGGTTTAAATAAGTAGGTATCCTTAGAATAAACAAGATTACTCTACAGATAGCTACTGCACGCAGCCAATTGTACAGAAAGTATCTACTATTCCTCATCTTCCTTGAGGTTTTAAAACGTGCCAACATGCACACATGTCAAAGTTAGCAGTTGAATAAAAAGAGCTTTCAAACACTGTGTTTGATAAGAACATGGAAAGGATTTAATGAAAAGTGTATTTTATTTCTGCATTTCTATGTTATCCTACACCAAGCTAATAGGTATAGTGCAACAAGTTTGCTAATATTGCTGAAATTCTTATAACTTTTTGTGCAGTTATTCTCCTTTTCGGCAAATTATCAGCAGCAAAGTTATTAGGACTGACATCTGCCAAATTCTGAAAATCTGAAAAGCTAAGATTGATTGGTAGCATCTGTCGGAGCGCATACAACAAAACAGTCTGTCTCAAAACCATCCCAATACCAATGTATCCTTTAAATTTCATATTGATCTTATGATCCGGTCTTGAGATCTCATGAACAGGAGTTTCGAAAGCTGAAAACGTAGGTAATTTGTTAATCTGATCTTTGCGAAAAAAAATTTTGAAAATTTTAACCTGATAAAATGGACAAAGTTTTAAGTTTTTAAACCGTTTGCCTTATCAACTGAAAAGTGAGAAATTTTCAGGAAACTTGATGATTTGACAGGTTTTTTTCGTACCTGCTGTAACTACAGGGCTGCGTCTGGTCAACATTAATATGTTCTGAGAATTAAATCATCTAATTTTGCTGTCAGAAGATATTGTCAATCGAATTTTGGAAAAAATCTTTGTTTACTTTTAGGCAACCTGCGCCCATATAGGATTGAAAATGTTATAAGTGTTATTATAGCCAAGCAATAATCGCAATCAATTTTTATTTCTCACGCTTCTTTTGCTTTCAACATACTTGTTATTCTAACTACTCCCGGTAAACAATGATCCGTTGTGTATATTTTGTAATGATATGATAGCTCTATGCGAAGATATCACAATTTGAAAGTTTGAAAACTTTATTTGCCAAACTCATATTTCTATATATATATATATATATATATATATATATATATATATATATATATATATATATATATATATAATCAAAATATTTCAGTGAAAAAATCTCAGGAACGCGCCATCCGATTGAACTTAAATTTTCAGGACACATTGGTGTATATGCAGAATAGTGCCAGGTCTTGCAAAAAGTTAATAATCTTTAACCCTTTGGCGCCGGCGGCCATTTTCGTGATATTTTTAACATACCTATTATTCCGTACACAAATAATTTTCGCAAAAATAAAGTTGATGAAATAAATTTCGAACGTGTTTACATGTGAATCGGATAATGTTTTGGAATTTTTTAACCCCATGTGTGCGCTGGGTGCCTAAAAAGAGAACGGAAAAACTTGAAAATATTTAAATTGCGATAACTTTTGACTGAGCTATTCAATCATTACGAAATTTTCAGGACATATTGGTATTATTTAGTTGTAAGTTTGTGAGTGTGCTGGAAACTCTGTAGCTAGGGCAGGCACCGAAAGTGAAAACCTATAAATCATCGTCTTTCTTGAAAAAATGCCGCTTCTTCAAACAAAAACCAATCTAATAAATTAATAAATTTTGTGCTTTGTTTACATAGGCAAAAAAAAATTTGATATGGTATAACGGACACGCCTGGTAACCCTTTCCCAGTTAACCTATATTTTTAGCATCAAAAACTTCTGTTCACGGGAACTCACGAATCAATAATCAGATACAATTGAAACTTACAGAATGCATTGGACTTAAGTAGGACCAGATCTGATAGAAGCGATTTTGAATTGTAGGCAACTCTGTGCCAGTGGTGCTATCTTCAAAAATTACAAAGAAAAAAAACTGCTTTTTGCCCTATGAAATGTGAATAAGTTACCAGATTTTCATGAAATTAACACAATAGCTGAACCTTACTCTAAACTCTGTTTGATAGAAATTTGGTTTAAAAATTCGATTGGCGCTGCCAGCTATGATAATTTTTGTGTCTTTGGTTTTGAAAATTTGCTCAGGAAAATAAAACTTTTTGCCCTATCACTTCCAGTGCAGTCATGAAATCAATACGAATTTCATACAATTGATGGAACCTATTATAGAAATTATTCAGGCCAAATTTGGTTGAAAAGCCACCATAGGGTTGCCAGCTATTGTTGGTTTTTTGTTGTTTGCAATATCTTTACTAAGCGGTTTTATCGTAGAATTTTCAATTGGTAATGATATTGTAGTGACAATAAACAGCAAATATTAAGTTTTCGATTATTTGAAAAAACTCGCTGCATGTAACCCTAAATTTCTTTATACTCCTATAACTTCGAATGTAATTAAACAACGTGAAGCAGATGTGATATATTCTTGGCCTTGATACCGGCGAAAGGTTGCCAGCACGAGTCGGCTGTGCTACTTTTGTATCAATAAATGCTTACAGTTAGTATTCATACCGGAAACATTTACAATGAAAATAAATAACCAATGTTTCAATTCCCAAAGTTCTGCAAATTTTTCGGATCGCAGCCCCAAACACCAACTTCAGTTACAGTGCTGCAGGCACTAAGCATTTCCTTCATTGATGTTATATGAGACGCTGCTTTCAAAGTTTTGTGAAATAAGCAACTGATAACGAATATAGTTAACAAGTGTTTTGCTCTCATAAACGTTGAAATTCATGCCAGTGGTAATATCTGAAACCTTCTACCATATGAGTTATAATGCATTCTTGAGACCAAAGTAAAACGTGGCATTTGAAACAGTTTGCCCGTAATAAGCAGCTCATGTGGTGGAATATGCACTCAAAATCTGCACGATTCTTCTCCTGTTCTTCGAACATTAGTGTTTCTAGCGGTTCAGGTGCACAATGTATAAATTTTCTAAGGTCTGCACATTTTTCGGATGGCAGCCCCAAACACCTTTCTATCGCTGTAATTTTCGATGAAGTCGTCGAAATTTATTTGGCTTAGGATCTATCATTACTAGGGGTATATTAGCCTCAAGTAAGAAAAGCAGCTGGTGGTAGAATACACACTCAAAATCTGTACAAATCCTCTACTATTCTTCGAACATTAGTGTTTCTAGCAGTTCTGATGTGCTAGGGTTTTTTAGCTTCTTCTTGCTTTCATTTTTGAAATATGTTCTTAGGTTTTCAAATTTTTTTTTTTTTTGCTCATCGGGACTTAAAGAAAACTTAAGCCCTATCGCATTCCAAACGTCATTTTTTAAAAGACGGTTTTTGTAGTCAGAATTATTCGAATCCTACAAATAATTGTGCAAACGTACCGTTTCAATAAAACTTATTGTATTTTCGTTGCACCAAGCCATGATTACAAAAAAGAACACAAACGTCGAACTCAAATAGATTCAAAACAATTTTTCAACAACAATGAAAACAAATACAAAAATCTTAAAAAAGTGCAACTTAAAAAACGTACACACAGCAGTTATGTGTTTTTGGAATAAAACCCCCAACATGTGATTCTAAAAGAACAAAGGTTGTATTCCACAATTTGTAATTAAGTCCGTTCATAGGTCCGTTCCACTGAACAGACTCAATTTTCTCCTCACAATTCATTTCTTATATGTCTATCATTTTTTTAAACTCAGGGCATACTGTTCTTATTTTCTAAATCTTTCCTTTAATTTTCATGGGAAACTATTTTGTGATGTTCAAAAGTTTTTTTCTCATGACATGCTATTTCGTTTTTAAAAAGTTTTTAATTGAATGAAGATTGAATATTGGCTTGAATATGGGGTATTGAAATTAATCTATGCATATGACATGATATTTAGAATATCCTAAGGCTTGTTTCACACATATGAGGTTCCATTCGGTTCGATTCGTTTTCGGTTGTAACCGAAAACAAACCGAACCGAACGAAATCCCTTCACACATACACGGTTCTCACACTGTTCATATTAGGTTTTGTGTTTTCGTCCTCAACTTTGCGTAAAAGTCTTCGAAAATTTCCACACAATTGTTTTTCCATGCCTCTTGCGTCTTAAATTTACCTTTATATTTTGCACAAATCTTGCCTCACAGCGCTAAATTAGATTGCAGAGCACAAATCAGCCATTCCACATCAACATCTTATAAATCGCTCATTTTATCAGAGAAACTGCGACTGATAATTTCAAAAAAATTAGAGGTAAAAATAAGTATAAATAAAACTAACTAGATAAAACGTCTAAATATTTCAAATTAAGAGATCCAAACTGATAATTTATAAATTAAAAAAAAATGATCCAATCAGTTAAAACCGAACCTAAACCGTGCATGTGTGAACGCCTTGATTGCTTTCTGTTCCCTGGACACGAATTCACACCTAATAGAAACCTGATGAAACCTGTTCGTGCTCAGGGAGTATTCGGTTCTATACGGTTTCTAATAGGCACCGAATAGAAACCGAATTATCGTTTCACACTTGTCGGTAGCGACCGAAAACGAACCGAAAACGAACCGAAAACGAACCGAACCGAATAGAACCTCATATGTGTGAAACGAGCCTAACTCAGTTCAATCGCATTCATCCAACGAAAACAATTGTTGGGAGTTTTCCAAGATCAGTCAAAACACGGCAACTATGAGACGAGAGATACAAGCAATCTTTAAAAACGTTGCCGCATTGCCCAAGTATTGCCAAACTCGCATTATGTTGCTCTGTATTGCTACATTAATTGCTCCATTAGTTGTGGCAATAGTCGTGAGGCAATTAATTGCTCTGAAAGTTGATCGTGTAGGAGCACCTTAAAACTTTTCTTTCGAAATCACATTGTCTGCCATTATTTTGCGATTCATAACTTTCTTGCTCATTGTTCAAATTTGAATTGCCGTGTCGGAAGTTTGATTATCTGCATTTTCTGCTTGCCTTATTTCTCAAATTGGAGCTCACTTTATTCCATTCGTTTGAAATTTACTTTTCCCTACTTTTTGCTTTTTCATATTTTCACTACTCAATTTGGCATTCTTTGTCTTCAATAGTTTATGTGTTTCATTTTTTTTTCAATTTAGTGTTTCGTCGGCTAGTGGACTTAGGACACCACTGTTTGAGTCCATATTCAATATAAAAATGCCACTCTTTGATTCTTCTAATTCAGTGATAAGTGTGCATAAGAAGCACAGCGTATTTCTTAAAATTTGAACTTATGCTCTTTCGATTGGTTATAATGTATGGAAAAATAGATATATATATATATATATATATATATATATATATATATATATATATATATATATATATATATATACCATATATATATATATATATATATATATATATATATATATATATATATATATATACCATATATATATATATATATATATATATATATATATATATATATATATATATATATATATATATGTATCACATAAAAAAAGATGCAATGACTATTCATCATCCGGTTGAACTTTCCGGAAAAATTTTTGATATGTGCAATAAATCCAGTTCTCACCAAATGATATCTTGAACCCTTTAGCTGCCTTTAGCTCAGCGGGCATTTTAATGATATTTTAAATATCCCTATAAATCTATCGGCAAATAATTTTCGAAAAAAACCAAGTCTGCGAAATGAATTTAAAACGTGTTTCAATGTAGATATGTGAAACTTTTAGATTTTTTTTAGCATTATGTGTGCGCTAGGTGCCTGAAAAGGAAAATTTGAAAAGTTTGAATTGCAATAAATTTTGACAGAGCTTTTGAATCATTATGAAACCAACAGGACATATTGAAATTACTTGTATATAAATTTATACATATACATATTTTTTATGAGCGTACCAGCAAACCTGTAGTATTGAAAGTGAAAGCCTTCAAATCATTGACTCTCCTAAAATTGTCGTTTTTTTTCAAAAACAAAACAACTCATATATTAATATTATTCTGT
Source organism: Nemotelus pantherinus (assembly GCA_963978885.1). Classification (NCBI taxonomy): domain Eukaryota; kingdom Metazoa; phylum Arthropoda; class Insecta; order Diptera; family Stratiomyidae; genus Nemotelus; species Nemotelus pantherinus. The sequence continues at coordinate 45,683,608 of OZ022264.1, forward strand.
ATCTGCATAGCCAAACTAAAACTTTTGAAATTATATATCGGACAAGAAATAACCAATTTACCTATATTTTTAGCATCAGAAAATTCTGTTCACGAGAACTCACTACCCGAAAGTCAGATACAACTGAAACTTCGCAGAATATATTGGTTTTGAGTAGGACCAGGTTTGATAGAAGCGATTTTAAAATGTAGATCAGTGCCAGTGGTGCCATCTTGAAAAATCGCTATGAAAAAAATGCTTTTTACCCTATAAATTCTGATTCAGTCAAAACATTTTGAATGAAATTCACACAGTTTGGTAGAAATTTCGCTGAAAAGTTAGGTTAGAATTACCAGCTATGATAATTTTGGCGTCTTAAATTTTGAAAATTCGCTCAGTAAAATAAAGCTTCTTACTCCATAACTTCCAGAGCCGTCATATAATCGAAACGTTATTCATTTGGTGAACGAAACTTATTGTAGGCAATATTCAGCAGGAATCTGGTTGGAAAATCAGAATTAGGCTGCCAGCTACGATTTTTTTCGCATTTTTTGCCATATCTTTAGTAGGGGATTTTATCATAAAATTTTCAAATGGTAATGATCTTGTAGTGACAGCCAGTGAAAAAAGACAGTGAAAAAATATTAATACTCTTTAAATTTGGTAGGTGGTAGCCCTTAATTTTTTTATAGCCCTTTAGCTCCCAACGCAGTCATCTGATCGAAACGAAATTCACAGGATAGGTTCACTTTAATGTGAAGCAGATGTGAAATATTTGTGGTTTCGATGCTGGTAAAGAGTTATCGGAACGAAGTGGCTTTTCTAATGTCGTACCAATAAATGCTTACATTTGGTATTCATAACGCCAATACTTACAATGAAAATAATTAATCAATGTTTAAATTTTGGAAATTTTTCGGATGGCAGCCCCAAACATCTGTCTATCCCTGTTACTTTCGAGGAAGTCATCGGATGAAAACGAGATTCATAGGTCTTTACCAGTTGCAAGCACGGAGTATTTTTTTTTCATTTGTGCTCCAGAAGATGCTGTTCTCAACGCTTTGTAAGATCAGCAACCGATAATAAATATAAGTAATAAATGTTTCACTTTCCAAAATTTTGAAATTCATAAAAATGGCAACACTGGAAGCCTTTCCACCCTATTAAATTAAATCCATTGGTGAGATCAAAGCGGTATATTGCACTCCAAACAAGTTGAAGCACGTATAGTAGAATATGAACTCAAAATTCGTACGATTTTGATACTATTCATCGAACATTAGTGTTTGCTAGAGTTTTTGTAAATTTGTTACATTGGAATCGTAAATATTCAAATCGCAGATTCTACCCTCATTCCATGCAAAAATTTAGCTGATGTCTCAGATCGAAAACAAGAAATTTCTATTGAATGCATCATTTATTATGAATATACCTGTGAAAATACAGGACTGAGTCATATTTCACAAAAAAACCTAAATTGACTATGGTGGTAATGATGTCGGTATAAGAGTGTTTCAAAAAATCGGTTGCTAAATAGCTCTGACTTTATCTAACTCTGTAGGACACATGTATTTTTGCAAACTTTCAACCAAAAACAGATTTTGTCTGCAATAATCACTTTTTTCAACGTAGCTACTCAATATACAACTTTAGATGGGCAAAAAAAGTTCAGAGCTCATCATTCATGGCTCTTTTTTACAGTGTTGCACCGTTCTCCCGTACACTTTTCCCTGTGCATTTGATTAATTCTAGTTGAACGAGAGCATTCGCTCGTGGATTAAACGGTGCTTTTTTCAGGCGCTGCACTGTAAAAAAGAGCTATGGGTACTGAGCTATGATCAGCGCTGTCGTCTTATTGTAATTGCAATGTTTTTGTTGTAGTTTGATGTCATTTATTACAACCTTGGTTTTCAATGTCATCTAGTAGTATTCTAGAGGCTGCTCGTTTCATCTTGCGATCACATTTAGTAATTTAGTTCCCCTTAGTCTCTAGTTCAATATACTTTCTATCCATTTCGCTGTAGAAATCTGTGAAATTTCATGCAGAATAGTAAACACATTTCACAGTTCTTTAATAGTCAAAGTATGCAAAATCCTTTGGGCAATGAGTGATTGGAAGCATTGATTTAATCAAATTGGAGACAAAGAGCAAAATGGACAAGGAGGTTAATATATATATAATAGTAGTAAATTCCTTCCGTTACAAAAAAATAAACGCTGAAGTAGCCTGGATTTGTAACTCATATAAAGAAACCAGTCCTATTGCAATTTCAAGTAATATATTCCAATTTGAAAATTTTACTTATTCCACACAGAAATCTGAAACGACAGCACTAGTTATGATTGCTTTTGCCCATCTACATATACAACGCAATGCCAACTATATCATGTACGCACATACATCAAGCCATGTGTGTACTGATGCAAATATGTAAATTTTTAATTTTATACTCGAGAATGTTCTAAGAGGAACCTTTTTATTATTTAATTAAAATACGACAATTTGTGATGCATACTACCTGAAATAAACGACTACCTAGCAATGAATTTAAAAATCAGAGCTAATAATAGCATCTAATACTCTTTCATCACACCATGTACAATTGCAAATAAATTTGAACAGCCAAATAGTTGTTAATTTTTTTGGCAAAACTTGGAATCACCTTTTCATATACTAAAACACGAAAATAATTCCCATGGGAAATGTACAGTTCCAGTTTACCGTAACAGGCAACTCGAAAATCGATCCCAATACAGCAGAAACGTTCATTTTCAGTCTAACGTTCTCACTTTCAAGATGGTGAAATTGTCGATTTTAGTGTGTTTTGTCAGTGTTTTTAATAATTTTTACGTTAAATGTTACGATGATGGAAAATTCGAAAAATTTATTGAGTATTTCGATCAGTATGATTCTTTAGAGACTTTTGGTGGTATGCTTGAATTAATAATGAGTTTTCGATCCGGCAGTAATATAATTGAGTATTTTGCAGGTCATGAGGGTAATTTAAATGATGATTTTATTGGAGACCAAAGAAATCATGAAGAGGAACAAAGCGATTGTTACTCAGACGATTTAAGATGTGTGCCTCCAATTCAATGTGCTGCTCGTCTGAATCCGAAACATAACCGAAAAATATCAAAATGCCGTTTACCGAATAAAAATTGGGGCTTGTGCTGTGACAAAGGTTATCAGTATAAAGGTAATTTTTCAACGAGTACACGTAAAACTGTGATCTTGAAAATTTTAGTTAATACAAGAGAAAGACAAAAGCTAATAGATTTAGTGAATCAGTTTAATTAGGTTTTTCTATCTTATAATTTCGGAATTTCTATTCTGTGACTTTCAAGCAGTTTCAAGCTAAGCAAATAAAGTTTGAATATGCATATTTTTTTACTAATATGACATACATTTTGCTACGATTGCTACAAATATTTTATAATGAAATGAAATCAGGTTGAAAGCTTACTGTGGCTACGTCTGATGCTTTCAAAATGACTCTAAATGTAGAATTAGGTAATAAATTCTCTTGTTCTTCTTCAAAGAAGTATATTTCATAATTATTAAGATTAAACTTATCAGCAGGGAAATCACTGCTCTCCCTAAAAACTATTCATATTTGTTCATATGTAAAATCATTTATACTTTTACGCACCGAAAGTTTCGTGCTTTCGTATTTTTAAGTTGAATCTTCTTTTTTCTCAATTTTTTCTCCTAACCTTCTTATTCTATGCTCAGTCATATTTTTCTTCTTGTGGTTTATGGGTTTATGCTCCTAAATAATAGATTAATTGCACATTTATTGATTTTGACCTGGACTGTTGAGGTTGCCATTAGCAATTCGGTATAACAATCATTGTTTCAAAAAAAAATAATCTCAAAAGTTTCTGAAAATCAGTAGATTTTAACCCATTTCCAATAAATGAGACTTGTATCGTCAGAAGCATCCTTCTCATAAACATGCATTGAAATCACTAGCTACCAGCACGAGTCTATTTTCTAAGGATCGATAATAATTCAAAGATAATAATGTCTCTGATGAGAGTTTTCTCATCACTTTTATGTGTCGATTACATAAACCAGTGCAGTTCCTAGCCATTTCCAATAAATGAGACTTGTATCGTCCCCATTTCCAATAAATGAGACTTGTATCGTCAGAAGCATCCTTCTCATAAACATGCATTGAAATCACTAGCTACCAGCACGAGTCTATTTTCTAAGGATCGATAATAATTCAAAGATAATAATGTCTCTGATGAGAGTTTTCTCATCACTTTTATGTGTCGATTACATAAACCAGTGCAGTTCCTAGCTCAAATTTAAGTATGAGCAATGGATTCAAATAATTCTGGGAAATATTTAACGGTAAAGGCCTTTGGTTTCGGTATTAGATATTCATCCTCGATTATTCTTGCATAAGTGATTTTAGTCCCTGGTAAATTGTTGTTTTCAGAATCTTTCGGACATGATTAGATCCACACTCAACGAAAACTTCTCCTCATTTTTGCTTTTTCTGCTTTATCACTCGTAGCGTAACGAGCATTACATACCGTTTCGAACCTTGACCTCCTTAATACACCGCCTCCAGTTGTATTAGTTCTATGATCGCGCCCTCCATTTCAATGCTCCTAAAACCGATCTGTGTCAGCATCAATTAAATGTTTGCCTTTTTTTAACAATATTCTATCTTCTGGAGGAGGGACAGTAGGCATCTGATGTGCCTGGCTCTGTATATGCACGTGTTCTTTAAAATATATTAATTAACTTTTTTTGTTGCATCGATTGCAACTAAATATGGAAAAGCTTATGATCCTCATTTGAAAGCTGAGGTAAATTTTGCCATTTTGCCCCAGTAATTGGAGTAGGCAGAAAAGCAAGCGAAAAGTACTGTGTGTACCTTACCTATTCGGTGCTTCACATTAGCTCCCCGTTTAGTTTCCTGTCTAGTATAAGGCCCAAATATTTAACACTATCAACAAGTCTCAATGTTATTCCATTGAGGCTAAATGTGGCGGCATCCTGTGTTTTCTTGTGAAAAGCAAAAACGCTTTTCGATTTTGTCGGGTTTGCCTTAAGACCAGCTTATCTGGCCCAGATTTGGATATGGTCCAGCGCCAATTGCATAAGGTCCGACAAAGTTTGAAAAAACGTACCCTTCATAAGTACCATAATATCATTGGCATACGCCACCACCATCTCAAAGCCACTGGCCCTTAAATTCTCCAGTATTTGGGTGACTGTCAAGGTCCTAAAAGGTTTTATACTCCCCCTTGTGGAGTTCCGGTTCCGCTTCCGACTATTCTCTCCACTTTGACCTCCAAAATTTGCTGTTTTTCGAGCAAGTCCAAAGCCTAAGTCGCCAGAGTTTAATCCACTCTATATCGAACCAACGCATCCGTGATGCCTAAAAAGATTGCCAACGTGAATTCCTTTTGCTGTAAGGACTTTTCTATTGTACTGACAACTTTGTGTAATACCGTCTCTACTGATCTGCCCGCTAGATACGCGTGTTGATCAGCACAGAGACTTGCGACATGAATCAAGCTCTTGATGTATAATTCGACAAGCCTCTCTAGTGTTTTGAGCACAAACGATATTAAGCTAATTTGTCTAAAGTCCTTCAAGTAATCAGGTTCACGTGTCAGGTTTTGGAATGAAGACAGCCCTAGCTTTTGTCCATTGCTCAAGTACTACCCCGAGTAGGAGGCATGCGGTGAAAATACGCTGTAGGATGGTGATGATGGTACTGTCTGGTTTTTAAGCCTGATATGCGATATCTCATCAATCGCTGTAGCTTTGTTAGTTTGGAATGTGCCTATACCCATTCAATCTCTACCTCATCTGCTAATTTCATGATGAGCTGCTCGGATAGTCGGTGTATTGCTCGAAATTGGTCATCACGTGATGTCGGGCCAGCCGATTCCAGAAAGTGAGTTTCCAGTAGCATATCCAGATATTTTTTCAGGTTTTCCACCCAAACCCTATTTGTTCTTTGCTGAAACGTAAGAACGACGGGAATTACGCTAAAGACCTTTCTGATTCTCGCAGCCTCTGTACTTCGTTCAATGTTCTCACAGAATTACCGCGTCAACTGTTGCTTGTATCGATCTCAGTCTTCAACGTTTCTGGACCGCCTTGCGTTATTCAACGCTCTTCGTGTGCGACCTCTAACCTCTGTAAGTTCACCATTCCACCTTAAGGTAGCGTTTTTCCTTACGGGCTTTTCCGGACAGACATCTTTCAAATCTGACACTAAGATTCCTGTGTATCAGTTCACCTGCTCGTTAAATCGTCTTGGACTCGTCAGATCTGGGTCGTTTAGTGCATTGAGATGTCTATTTGTTTTCCTTGAAAAAACTTCCCATTGTGTTGCTCTCGGGGTCCGAACTTTTTTGGGTAAAATACCAGAACTATTTATATTTCAGCATAACCACTAGCGGTCCGAGAGCGACAGCAGGTTAGAAACCTGCCAGTTATGGACACTTCCCATTATACTTGCAGATGCAAGGGTAATATCAATTATCTCAGCCCTGTTTCTGGCAATAAATGTAGGTTATTGTGGATATTGAGTTTGGTTGACGTTAGAAATACTAGCAAACACCTACCTCTGTCGTCTATACTGGTGCCTCCCCATATTTTGGGGGTGAGCATTTGCGTCACAGCCGATGACAACATCAGCTGTCGTAGCCACGTCTGCCACTCTTTTCAGTCCAGGTGTGATGGCATTCATATCGTATGGTAGATAGACCCCCAACATCAGGCACCGCTGCAAGCCGCTACCAGTGATCTTCCCCTCCCAACAGACAGTGGTTGCATGCCCATCACAAAGCTGCGGAATGAAGATTGCATTAACCTCTTTTTTGGCGAAAATACAAGCCTTTGTCTTGTCCCTACCTCTTAGCTGGAACACACCGAAACTTGAGTTGAATGCACAAACTGCATTCTTATTCAGAAGCGGTTCTTGCATCACTGCAATGTCGGCGTGCCCCCGACTAAGATGCCAAAGCAGATTCGCCGTCGCCGTTCTTTGGCATCACTCAGTAGCCTTTTCCATTCCAACCTTCATGGTGATCTTCTTCAGCCCGAAATCAATCGACCCGTACTTGATCTGATCATTTTGCTGCACCAATTAAATCAAACTCCGCTGATTGGCTACTGAGTTTGACCGCTTGGAATAATCTCCAGCTTGAAACTTTCAGATCGGGAGCCTCAGAAGTGTTCAAGTGGGGCACTGCTAACTTAGTTGTAATTAACTTGGGCACGGATGACTCTTCCTCCACGTCTAGATCTGGATGGTCTCCAGAAATTTTCAGGACAGTTGACCGAATCCACCTCGTCGTGAAAACGTCATTACATCTCACTGCAATGTGGCCGCAAACACTGTTGCAGCCTTCACAGCGAGGTGACCTGTCTGCCTACGACATGACAAACTTGAGGAGTTCTTTGGTGATCTGTTTAAGAATCATATTGACCACATCATCCTCAAGTCTCCATTACAGGTGCTCCTGTATGTTGACGACGGCCAGCTTAAGGTGACTAACAGCTACGTCCCTAAAGGACCAAATTACCGTCTCCTGTCGTATTCTCTTCATCGACTTATCTCTCGGTGAGATTTGCTCCTCTGAGCATTGGCCCTTTCTCGTAGCCATGATTATAGGTTTCTCTTTCTCTTCCAATGTCAGCATACTCTTGGCCGCTCGCTTTGACTTTCTCCTCCTGAAGCGTTGGGCATTCTGCTTCCTCCTTTTAGTGAGATCAGCTGTCGCCAACCTTACAGTGAACTGCAGATCCTTGTAGCCACCACCTCCAGTCCCAGTTACAGCTCTGCTAAGTGGCTTAGCCGCCGCTTCCTTCCCGGTGGCTTGCGAGCCTTTCAGCTTGCCCTCTTTGGTTTTGTTGACTGCTCTGATAAATGCCGACTTAGCATCCGCTTCCGTTGAATTGAATGAATCTAATCCAATCGTTCTTTTCATTTAAAATACGCTTGAAACAATTTATATTTGTTAACATTCGACCTTAAGTTTCATCACTTCCTATTTTTTTTCTGTTTATTCATTTCACTACCATAGTTGGGAAAATTTTCAGTGTCCATGATTTTTTGTAAATGAATAAATAAGCTAGTTTATAACAACACTAAAACTAAGTTAATTTCATTCTCCTGCTGTTATTATGTTTGCAAACTATCAATCGCTCTTTTGAAACGCGCCTTAAATGTATCACTAATAACATCCAATCGAACATACGTCTATCTGGCATATATGCACGCTTTAGATATCAAAGTTGTTTTAATTGTATTTTTAAAAGAGTGATTAGTCTAATATTTCGACCACTTTAATACAAAACGGTTTGATTTACAGAATCGGGTATGATTGGAAAATGCTGTTTCTATTATTTTCACTGCTATTTCTATTTTTTCATTTCTTTCATTCACTTATATTGATTTATTTTTGTTCTTCAACACAATTATCTTGTTTATTGCCCCGCACAATACAATTTAACAACGCCATACAACATATAACTGGGACCGTAAAACTATATTCATCGATGTATTTAGACAATTTTATGGCTAGAACGTTCTGCAAATGTTGCGCCCGACTTGTTCTTGCTACTTAAATAAAGTTATAGATTTCCATTCATTTGACAAATATTTTAAAATATGTATATATATCAACAAAATTTGGATTGAGTAATTTTTTGTTTCGGTTTGAGTATTTTGTTGTCTTGTAACCACTCAAAAAATTAAGCACACAGGATAAAGCAAACGACTAATCAATTTTTAGCTTGAATTATTACATTCTAGATTCGTTTTCAATCAAAGTTTTTAAATAATAATAATCCACTACTCTATATTCCTACCTAGAACCACCAAGAGTTGGCCAACAACATCAAAAATTACAAAAACCATTCAATGTTTTCGAAATCCTGAAGGAAGCCAAAGAAATCGCTGCAAATATGACCAAATTCCGCAGTCATGAAACGGCTCACGATAACCCGGATTTCTTCCACAGTTTGATGTTTAAAACGCCACATTTAAACCTTCAAAAGGATAATGAAGCTTCAAAATCAGCTCTAGAGCAAATAGTGGCTGGAAAACTAATCAGCCTGAAGTAAGGATCCATCAAGCATTTTGGCGGTGTCATTCTTCTAATTTTCTCCCTCCGACAGAGAACAAGTACCGCCTGATGAAGTTTTCGATTCGGCCGATTTAAGATCCGAAAACAATGTTTGTCTCGAAATACCAGTTTGTAAGAGTACTAACCTTAAATACCGTACAGCAACGGGCCACTGTAATAACCCGAACCCGAACAGAAGCTTTTGGGGTGCAGCCGATCAACCTATGGAAAGACTTATGTACCCTGCTTACGAAGATCAAATCTGGTCGCCTCGAATGCATTCCGTCGATGGATCGCTACTCGTCAGTCCTCGAAAGATCTCTCGCATTCTATTTCCAGATATCGATCGACCGCATCATTTGTATAATTTGTTGTTTATGCAGTTCGGCCAGTTCATCACGCATGACTTTACACAAGGCTCTACAATTCGAAGTGGTTAGTATTTGAATAATGAAATATCATTTGCTTGAAATAGAAATATCTAAGTAAAACTCTTTTCTGCAAATAGAGGATGGCGGACGTATTCAATGCTGTTCAGATGACGGATCTAGCGTCCTTCCACCGGACCAAAGACATTTCGCCTGTTTACCTATTGAAATTGAGCCCGATGATGGTTTTTACAGTGAGTTCAAACAAGGGTGCATGAACTTCATTCGCCTGTCACTGGCCCCGTATTTCAACTGCCGAATCGGATACGGAAAGCAAATCAGCAAAGTGACACACTATTTAGATGCCTCACCCGTGTACGGGTCGAGTATAGAAGATCAACGTTTACTCAGATCCTTCCGTGGCGGACAGCTTCAAATGTTCTTCCGAAGAAATGGTGATATGCTACCTATAACGACAAGAAATGAAACGTGTGCAAATGTTGCTGAGGGAAAAGTATGCTATCTAGCTGGTAAGTATATATGATACACATAAGTCACATCCGAAACACATTCAAAAACTTGTACACTTATTTATTTTCTTTTAAAATGTTATACCTGTGACATTTTTTCATCCATTTACACCTAAACTTTTGCCGACAAAAAGGTAAACTTGTCGACTTTCAGACTAATATTATAATACTTGTGTCCTTTTGGAATTTTAGAAAATAGTGTTTTTCGGCAGAAGAAAAGGGTTCAATAGCATGAAGAGCTTAAAGACCCTAAACATTGTGTATTTATTTTTCAATGAACTTTGTTCTGAAGGAATGTGAGGATGTCTGTTTGCGGCCAAAATGTATACTTTCTTTTGTGAAACTTAAGGGTATTGTGTATAATATTGGTCAAATATTTGTTATAAATGGATGATTTCCTTCAAAGTTTTGCAAATATTACCATGTATCCATCATCAATAGTCAGAGCTAAAGTTTTTTTTTCAATCATGAAAAAACTTTGAAAAGGATTTCGAGAAACTTACATTCGTGGTGCCGTTTCGAACACCCTACACACGTTGATCGATTTCTCGCATGTCATTCTCATCACGGTTTGTTGCTTTATGGTACTGAGTTCAGTAGTTTTCGTGCAATCATGTGAAGCCCTGCCTTTAATTTCCCTAAGGGTTTTGATCACATTGGTCGATATGAACGAAATCATGAAGAAATGTCTCCAACTAGAACGGTACCGGAACCTCTCATAGAATCGCATTACGTACGTATGCCATATAAGTATTGCTTTATGTATCTGATCAATGTTGATATAGGTCGTTAATAAGTTTTCAAAGAAACGGCACGGTCAGGTTTTGAAACTTTTATGGTTTCCTGAACTTTAAGTTTTCTATAGCTGGAAATTTTACGAACATATGTATACACATGCGAAATGTAGCTTGCTTGCATTTGAAATTTATCTACTTTACGGCGATGGAGAAAACAAAAACGATATGACCGCTGAAAAGAAAAAAAAATACACTTTCAACGCCATTGCGGTTGCACATGAAACTTTATTGAAAAGGGCATCTACCAGTACATGCACCAACGCACATTAATTTTCCACTGGGATCAAAAGCAATGTTCTTATTAATTAACAGAATTTACAATGACTTTTATTTCGCCAAAGCGAAAGTTCAATTATTAATATACAACGTTCAGCTGGTTTTGAAAATACCAAGTAAAAACCAACTAGAAAATAAGAGAATAGCAAGATAGTGGTTTTGTTTGGAGTTTATGCAATTTTTGAAGGCAAACAACTCTTAAGTTAGTATAATAATTTATTACACAGCGCATAACTATTAAAATATCGAGCTTATTTTCAAATATGAAAGGTGGTGGATCGCTATTGAACAGAATACTTTTCTAAGGAATTTCTAATTTCTGATGTTGTCACGTAGCTAATACAAACCTACTCGATATAAAAATGAAGAAGTTCTATCCAAGAGTTAAGATTTGCGCTGAATAAAGCTCGCCCGAGGCTCTCGAGAAAACAAAGCCCGAACTGGTAGCTCAATATACTAAGAACGAGCCTAAGGGCGAAACAGGGTAAAATGTTAGCTTGGCAAAGAAGTGCCACAAAGGCCACACTGACAGCATAGCTTTGAACGCTGCATGCTCTACATACATAGTACTCTGAGATATAAAAGGGCCACAAATATAGTCTTGGCACATATCATCAAAATATACAAAATAGCTTTCGGACTTGAAAAACTATTGTAACGAGGTGGAGTCTGTGGTCGCAGTTTTGAGTACGAAGAGTACTTGTTTGCTATAAAGTAAAAATTTAAATTTCTTGGCTGATTTTTTCAAATCTTTTCTCGCCCAAGGTACGTCTTGCGACTCGTGCAGTGTGCACGTTTGTACTTCTCTGCAAAACCGGACCACTTTCGCTAGTTTGCTTCTCTTTTTCTCAACAACTACTTACTTAAAAATGCAGCGTAATAGTCCCCGTTTATTGAAGTTTTTTTAAGGAAAATTGTCGGAAAACAGATTCTCTTCACAATCCCAAAAGTCATGAGCTTGTTTGCCGATCTTTGTACTTTAAATTTCCGCGGCCGATTTGCTCCCATTTCTATCCACTGCATTGATTCCTATTTTGACTCTCGTTTTTTACGTTTTCCATATTTTCTTCGATAACGGCAGTGTCTGGACTGGACGTTCTATTCTGAGATCATCTTCCAGTGACTCCCTGCTTAGCTTTTAACTCTCGACTGCCAAATGATGGTCCAAACTACTCATAAACTATATACATAAACTATATACATATGTTCAAATATTTCCATCGGCGTTTTGTTCTTCTTTGTGAGGAATTTTATGACAGCTCTGTACTCCAATTTCATACAATGTGCAGATGGCTCAGATATGGTGATGTTAACGGTTCTGTTACTAAAAGCGTAATGATGCTATTTACGTGAATTTCAGTATTCATACTACTGAAGATGTTCGCAGTTAGTGACGTAACTGACATTTTAAGGTGTTCTGGTATCAAAATCTCTTCAAATCATAGGACATTGTACATCGGACAAACCATCACTATCCTTACAATAAGGGATATGGCACTTGAATAATGATAATAGTTTAAATTTACGCTAAAAGAGCTTTACAGCATCAGTTAACTAATTAAGACAGAGAGACTAGACTTAACAACAGTATTCAAGGACACTATGGACAAGCAAAAAGAACAAATGAAAGAAAATAAATTGGTGATGTTAGTATACGAAGCGGATGAACTCAGGGCAAAAGCGGACAAACGAAAAGCATTAGTTAATGTGCTAATCAAATTTTAGTTTTGAGTAAAAAAAAATATTCTAAGGTCTTCCATACCGTAAGAGACGATCCAGATAAAGAATTGGAGAACATTAAACAAGACATTGTATATATATAAATCATTTGATTGCATTTAGATATATTCAGAGTAAGAGGGTTAATTCGGCCCCACTCACTCAGAGCACAAAAACCATGTTGCAACTGAAGATAAAAATGAAGTAGTTAATTTATTCTGAATTTCATAAAGTCATCGGAAACAGGAGAATTACAATGGACCAAGTAACGAACGTTGAGTGAACTTCAAAATGAGAGCAAAATAAGACAGATCCAGCACAGGCACAACCAGAAACATAGGATGGAAACTAGGACAAAAGTAGGGCAGTTTTACAAGAAAAAGCCTTTAATCAACAGAGTCGAGGGCATTTGCGAATTCTGTGCTATGGAATATCAACTTCATTTATTCTAGGGTGGAGCAATAAAGTTTGTGAAAGCTAAGAGATTAAAGAAAATCACCTTCTGCCAAGCGCAGTCTTTGTTCCTGCCCGCTCAGCTCAGGTTTTCTCCGCTAAACAGAGAGACTACTGGGCGTCACCACAGCCCAGTAGTCTCTCTGCATGAGAAATGGCTTCAACTCCGCGACATGGAGCCGTATTGCAGGCGTGATATTCAATAACGGAGTATCATGCAACTTAGCACGTATAATACTCGAATACTTCAGGGAAAGAATCTTATGTTACAACTCGGACGAGGAATCAGAACTTCACCTGGTAGCAGCGGAAGTATCACAGGAATTCGTTTCTGATCCCCTGCTGTAGAACTTAATGTACAATGGGATACTAAGGCAACGTGTACCCACAAATATGACGATAAGTAAGCACTGTTGACATTGGTATCATCATTTCATCTCGTTATCTCGAGGAGGGAGAAACATACGCAAATGAATCAATTTGGATAGTTGACTCTTAGCTTGAAAGTTCGGAAATGGCACTGGACGCGAAGCGAATGATACCAGCAGTAGTACAGACAAAGATTAGCCACTGCATCATTACTCCTTAGTATTTTATAAAGCATTTTACTATTGTTTTTGTTGTTAGCTCAAGACTTGCTAGAATGCTACCCAATATATTCGGCCCAAAGCAAAGTCGAAGACTGAATTAAAAGAGCATTGAGCTGTATTCTACTGTAAGCAGCACCAGTGTGGGCATCAAAATAGCTAATCGGATGAAAAATGTATACGGCTAATCGACTTATTGAACTCCAAGGGCTTTAGAGACTAGTATCCTGCTTATGAGACTAGTATGCTGCTTATTGATATTATTGCAGATGAAGCGATTCGACTTCCCGAACAACAAGCAAAGACAAGTGTCCTTTTGAACAAGGCAAAATAGGTGGGAGGATGCGTGAAACAGACGTTTAGTGCACAAATCAATCTTCAACGTGCTGCAATGATCTTCGAGTACCCACTGATAAGTGAGCGATAGCATGATTCAATTTTTAAGCGGGTATGGCAAGCACCGGACTCCTTGTCCCGTTTTAGACACGATAGCTCGCCGGACTGTCCAATATGTCTCGCGCTGGTTGAACTAAATATGTTTTTCTGGTGAACCCTCGCTGCTAAATAAGCATGTGCATGAGTGATAAAATTATATTCATTAATAATATAACTAAAAAATCTCAGAGCAACATTAGGAACTGGCCTTAAAGTACGACCATGGACAAGTGCTCTAGAGAACATATGTATGAATAAAGGCTTTCATGCCTTCATACTCAAAGATGTCTGCTTCACCCGAAAGAGAACAGTCACTTGGTCTGCACGACCTATGTGACTAAGTATCGGTACTGCGGGGGTAGGTGTAGCCCCTATCTACTTTGTAGGTAGATCCTGCCGTTGGGAGAGGCCCCCTTACTGGGAGCTCTGCAGTGGCTGTGGTTTATAGGCTATCCGGTATGGAATCGTTATCTTAACTGGCAGGAGATTGATTCCGGATCCGGCGCTTGCTTAGGAGTTTGTCGAAAAGGCGCACACTCCACCTGGACCCGGGTCAATGGGCTATAAAAACCACATGAAGGTAGGTGCGTTATTTTACCATTAACAAATTAGTCTCCATGGGTTTAATCAAAAATGGTAGTATTGTAGTGCACAATATAATGTTGTCTATTCAAATTAATAGGCACTGTCCTAATGTTGGACAGTCGTTGAAGACTCTAAGCTATATCACGGTATAAAACAAAAGAACAAGAATGTTCCTAGCTCAGCTTCAGTGTTGCGGCCTGCCACAGCCCATGTATGGGAGCTATACTCAAGTCTTGGTCTTATTATAGCTTGCAAATGTGCTATATGTCTAATGGAGTGAGTTAAACCCAGGCATTTAATGGCATTTTTCGTAATTTGCAAAATAAGGCTGGTTCAGCTAAAAATCTAATAGGTTTAGCAAAGGGTGATTCAAAAATACCTACACCATAGCAAAAACAGTGTAGCCAGCGGGAAGAAGAGGAAACCACTTAGTTAAAAATTTTCAATTTTTAATCAACTCATAAAAACAATTCCATTTGGAAGGAAGGGCTTGAGAAATACAGGGTGGGTCATCAAAATCCGGACAAATCAATAAACATCCTTCAAATAGTGTTATTTATTGAAAAATGAAGTTTAAGTACAAAAACGTCTTACATGGCATATCGTGCATCTATTGACATTGTAATTATTCAATGTAGCCCCCATCAGCTTCAATCACGGCCTCCATTTGCGGTCTGAAGCCCTCGCACGCCCTCTGCAATTCTGCGCTGTCAATATTGGCGAACGCTGCCTCAATGGCGGTAATTAATGATGTCAAATTTGGATGCCGAGACTTGTTGGTAGCCCTTTCAATCGCGCTTTATACGTAATAGTCCAAGGGATTTAAATCTTGACTAGTCGGAGGCCAAAACTCCTTAGAAATGATCAAATTGAACCTTAGAAAATATGATCAAATTGCAGCGAGACACTCGTTTCGTTCTTACAGCCTCAGAAAGTATTTGTCTAACCTTGATCGTGTAAGATTAATATCGAAGGTCCTCCTCAACGATTCTCCGCATGGTAGGCTCGCTCACATTCACAATAGACGCCAGTTTTCGTAACGATAGCCCCGGGTCTTCCAGAATCAGCTCTTCAGTCCTTTTGTTGACTTCAGAGGTTCTCACGGTGTGTTCTTTTGAGTGCTGCTTTCTTGCCGGTGTACTTGAACCTTCACTTAACTGTTCTTGAGCTTTGTACTTAGTAACTACCTCATATACAGTTGATTTCGGATATCGGAAAAATTGAATAATCTCCCGTGCTGACCGCCCAGCGCGAAGACTTTCGATTATCGCGGCTCTTCGATTATACTCTGCACTTGGCTTCAACATTGCGACTTTTTCGAGGTTATGAATGTTCAACACATGTTGTACGCGAATCGCGACCTCTCGAAACCTTATAGAATGGGGGGAAATTTAAATTGAGTTTTGTTCGGATTTTGGCGCCGCACTCTGTAGATAACAGCATTGTGTTTTGCAAATATTAAATACAGCACGATTCGCTGAGCCAGAAGCGATTATGTTTAATAGATACCTGTTTAACGAGGTAAATATGCCATCTCTGCTAACAAAAGTAGCGTTCCCGCGAGAGTCATTCACTCGGTCAAAAGAGTATGCTTTCGGCAAAACTATGAATCGGATTGAAAATACAGAAAAGGAGACCGTTTATAAATGATAGGATGTGAGTTGATGGTATTCCGACATTGGTATTGTGGACACAGAATTTTGAGTCCATCGAAAGCAACTTGGAATTAATGCTCAACGAGAAAACATTCAATTCTTTCTCGACAAGGACGTGGTAAAGACCAAATGATCGAAAGTTGGTCAATAGGGCTGGATGCCAGACTCTGTTAAAGACCTTCTAAATATTAAGAGAAATAGCCATTGCTTCTCCAAAGTTATGGAGAGAACGGTCCCAGGGGAGCACCTAGATAGTCAATTAATTGTGAATAAAAAGACATTCAAACACCTTATACAAAACCAAAACGAGTGTGATTGGTCGATAGTAAGCTTCGTTCGCCGGATGTTAAATGAGTAGCTATCACACTTCGCAACCTAGTTTTGTAATATCAGTTTTACATTTTACATTGTTGTTACTTTGCTAAACTGAAACATTTTGTCATTTATACCATTCTTACCTATTTGGTAGTAAGAATGCTGATGTGAACTTAACGTCTGCGAAATTTTTCATAATTTGGATTCTTAGAGTGTTTTCACCGATCTAAACCTGGTCTAGACACAGTACCATTTTAACCAATTAGTTCAATTTTTGTTTAGTATTTTAATTTTTCCCGTAAGGAACAGGTTTTAAAAAATAGATCATGTTCATCGGAGCTGAACTCAGAGCACTATCCCGAGTTGCATCCAAAGATAACGAGTGGAACGGTACATGTAGCATATCCCAAAACATACCGAATAAGATAGTTCCAAGCGATTCTTAGTTTTAAGGTTTGGTGTAGAGCTATATAAACTCTTCTCTTTTCGATTTTACAATCCATCCTATTTAGTGACCCGAAAAACTGCAAAACCTAAAAGCATAAAAGTGTAATTGATATTAACACAGTACCAATTAATTATATACATATATATATATAAATATATATATATATATATATATATATATATATATATATATATATATATATATATACATTACAACTGTCACCACAGCAGCATTTAAAGCTTGCAATTAACACACATCAATGACTTATGAAAAGCAACAACTTAATTTCAGAAGAGTTTTCACGTGTCTTCGTCAAATTTCTACTGTATTTGATGACTGCTAAAACGCTTCCTGTCCTTAACGTAAAAGAATCCCAAACTCGATTACATTTGCTTACTCAATTAAATATTCACACATGGTTTCACTACTAATCACATTTCAAGCATCCTTCACGAAATATCCTTGGAAACTACAACAGAACTAATCAAATAATGTTTAATCTCTTATCAGGCGACGGTCGTACAAATCAAATCATCTCATTAACTCTACTTCACACCCTATTTGCGCGCGAACACAATCGACTAGCAAATAGCCTAGCTGAGATAAATCCTCACTATTCCGACGAGATCCTATTCCAGGAAGCCCGGCGAATTTTAATAGGCGAATTGCAACATATCATCTACAGCGAGTATCTTCCGCTTGTCATAGGCAGCTCAGCGATGCGAAGATTCGGCCTATCGCCAGAACGCGACGAATATTCAGTCGATTATGATCCGGACGTTAATCCTGCATCGATGAATGAATTCACCGGTGCCGCCTTCCGATTCGGCCATTCAACAGTCGACGGACACTTTCAGTAAGCGGATTTGCGAATATCATTCAATAATGAAATGCTTCTAATACTTCCTTGAATAGTATCGCAGGGCCAGGGAGGAAGGTTGAGAGTATTGAAATTCCTGATGTCATGTTCGATGCAAGCCGACTGGAGAGTCCAGGATTCCCCGAAGCTTTAATGGATAATATGCTGACTCAGAGCATGCAGAAAGTAGATAATTCAATAACAGTCGGAGTAAATCTTGTGCTTTAGTTAAAATGATTACTTCTTAACGGTCATTGTTGCAGCTAAGTGGCTTCATGTTTCGCGGAAGCAAACCGTTTGGCCTTGACCTGGCCGCTTTGAATATTCAGAGAGGACGTGATCAAGGCATTCGCAGCTACAACGACTACTTAGAGCTTATCGGTCGCAAAAGGAAACGAAGTTTCGAGGAATTTGGTCCGGTATGTCATACAATTCGAAGTATGTTAGAACATTTCTTAAATTATATATTATTTGCAGGCTGCAGCGAGATTGCGGCAAGTCTACAGCGATCCTGATGATGTAGATCTATGGGTAGGTGGTCTCCTGGAGAGTCCGTACGAAGATGCTGTTGTCGGACAACTGTTTGTCGAAATAATTGCTGAGCAATTTTCACGCTTCAAAAAAGGAGATAGATACTTTTATAGCCATCACCCGAAAATCAATCCTGGGCATTTTAATTCCTGTCAACTTAGTGAAATCCGTAAAGTCACCTTCGCCCGGATAATTTGTGATAATATGGAGTCTATCACGCACGTGCAACCGTTCGCACTATTCAACAGTGACTACCCAGGGTAAGAATTAATGTTTTTCAGACTATCTTGCCATAATTTCAAATATTTTATTCTGTTTTTGTAGCAATCGCGCTGTGCGATGTGAAAGTTTGCCACGAGTTGATTTGACTTGCTGGGGAGATTAAGAGCACAAATTATGCTCTGGAAATTTCAGGTGTCTCAATTATGTAAATGGTGTTTACCAAATTTTTTCACATGTTATCTTAAAGCCAATAGTACAAATATAACAAAAATTGAAAGTATACAGCTATTTTTAATCTTAAGACCTAAGACTTACTATGGTTTTGTTTTTTCCAAATTGTTTGTTTCTGATGAAGGATGTTTATGAGCAAATAATTTTTATGTGGAACGTTAAGGAACGTAATGGAGGAAGGATGGTAGAGCTCATCGTATTTGAATGGTCTAGGAGCGGAAAAATCACGTCAAAGCAGAGTTCTCCAAATAAAACCTGTTGTAGATCTTAAAATTGAAGTTAATGAAGAGTAAACATAATCAACCTGATGATTTGACACTGAGATACTTACATGAAAATGCTAAAGCCATATGTACCCTTGTATCAGATATTTTAAGAATCAGGATATTTTTTACTATCGGCGTATTTTGAGTACCAGCCATAGATTACTTAAACAAGCTATACAAGTGCATTTCTCCTGTGCCCCTATTTTCAGTTCAGACAGGCTACAGCCTAATAGAGGTAAGTGTGATTCGCGTATAGGGTGAAGGCAAATGGACGAATTTTCTTTTATTTCGTATCTATTGCAAATAATTTCGTATCTATTGCAAATCTGCATAAGTTGATGCGATATTTTAAATGAGACATGCAAGTCCTTGTGTATAATAGCAGGACGATCTTGAAAGTAAGGTGATGCACGCGGAATCAAACTAAATATAAGATAAATAGAAGGTCTATGATTCAGTATAATATAATATAAACACAAAATGACGGGAGAGTAATAAAAGCCTTATTTAATATTTTAGCTTATATTTTAAAATACAAGATACATACTTCAGGATGCAATCTTCTCTCATCTGCTGACACCATGAGAGAATATTTTCATTCAGCTTCTTTTGAATAACTCCAATTCAGTTATAGCCCAGTGAAATCCGACATAAAAAAGGCGAAACTTCGGAAAAATTAGGGGAAAGCTGAATTTTGGTGTGAGCCTTGATACTGGCGTGTTGAACAAAATGTCACAAGTCCCCATCGATCCAAGTGCTGCGTTACTTTTTATACGCGTTCAAAGTTCACCAAAAGTTACCTTTCCTAAATATCTCAGTAACGGTCACGTCTTCAGAAAAAGAATGTATGACGAATTTGTAGCTTAGAAAGTTTCCAACAAAAAAAAGTTACATTTTTTTCTTGTAACCATAACCGTTTTTGAGATATATTGATCTAAATATTTGCTACTAACAGTATCCTCTTTCTCAACGGCATGTTGATATTATCCGATTTTGATTACGACTTGGAATGTTTGTGAGTTTGTTTTTCTATGTTTAAGAGGCGCATGAAAAAAACATGTATACAAACTTATTTACCACACTCCAAGGTAGATGGAAAAGTGTGCTCCGAAAAGTTCCCAGCAGCCCCCCGCCTCCCTTTGCCATAAAACTTGTAGGGACATCTGCTCGCTACTCTCTTCTCGGAAATAAACTGTATTGCTGCATCATGTATAGGATATTCCACGAAGGAGCAGGACAAGACAACAACATTGCAGGTGAAAATAGGTTTTGTAACATATCATGGCCTTAGGAGTATGAAAAAGCAAGATAATTTCATGGCATAATTCTGTAAACGCTCACTCTTTACATTATAGGAGCTCAACCCGCTGCAGACTATCCCCGAATAATCAGTTTTTTGCCAATCCTGTGATGACTGCATAGCGCCAAAGGGACATGGCACGTCTCGAAACCAAATTGCACCTGCAATTACGTGACCTTTCCCTAATCGTACATGGGATAAGACGGTATGGAAAAAAAACCGAAAAACAGGGTATTTCGGGGTGGTTCGTTTGCGGGGGTGGGTAGGGTGTGGGTAGGGTGTGGGTGTAGGGCTAGTCTTGCGATGTCAAGAATAGGCAATTAACAGGATAAAAAGTGATCTTATCTTGATTAACAGTGGGCAAAGAGTAGGCAACGAGCTCATTTCTGAAGATTTGGAATGGAAGCTCGAGGATACCATTTTATGGAAAGGGGGGGGGGTAACTTTTCGGAGCACACTTTTCCATCTAACCTGGAGTGTGGTAGGTACGTTTTTTTACATGTTTTTTTCATGCGCCTCTTAAACATAGAAAAACAAACTCACAAACATTCCAAGTCGTAATAAAAATCGAATAATATCAACATGCCGTTGAGAAAGAGGATGCTGTTAGTAGCAAATATTTAGATCAATATATCTCAAAAACGGTTATGGTTACATGAAAAAATTGTCACATCTTTTTTGTTGGAAACTTTCTCAGCTACAAATTCGTCATACATTGTTTTTCTGAAGACGTGACCGTTACTGAGATATTTAGGAAAGGTCACTTTTGGTGACCTTTGACTCCGTGTATAAAGTAACGCAGCACTCGGATCGATGGGGACTTTTGACATTTTGTCCAACACGCCAGTACCAAAGCTCACACCAAAATTCAGCGTTCCCCTAATTTTTCCGAAGCACAATGTTAAATTTCTCCTTTTCTTACTTGCAAGTACTTCTGGCTACTGCCAACTATTCGCGCTCTCAATCCCGAGTAGCTCATGAATAGTTATGCCGTTTTTGCTGTGAGGAGGCCATTTAGATGCCAATAGGTGAATTCAGTTTCTTCAAGGTTATGTGGAATATTTTGGTAGATAGAAAATCAGCAAAAGCTTTCATAATGTGTAGAAAGTTAAAAAAGTCTAGCGCATGAGAACCGCTAGAAAACTAATTTTCGAAGAAATTATCTTTGAAAGACTTAAAAATGTGTGAAGACGTTATACACTTCTTTGTAGTATCATATCAACCATTTCATACTCAAAGGAACCAATATCATTTTCTGACAGCATTTCCTATAACACAAATGATGAAAATATTCAGTGCTGGCAACATTTGTCCAACACAGCAGCAATAAGTATACCATAACATGCTCATGGTTCGTTTCGTTTCGTTTTCATCCAAGGATATCATCGAAAGTTTCAGTGATTCAAATATGTCTGGGGTTGCCATCCCAAAAATTTCCAAAACTCGGAAAATTTAAATATCGGTTGCTTATTTTATTGTAAATGCTTTACTATGAATACAAAATGGAAGCATCTGTTGGTGCAATATTTACGAAATTGTCTGGCGCTGGCAATCATGTGCTAGCACCATAGCTGCTTCGCGTAGTATTAAACCCACCCTATGAATTTCGTTTCGATTGAATGGCTGCGCAGTAAGTTATAGGTGTGAATATAATTTTAGGGTTACCACCGACCAAACTTTTTAAATTTTTGAAATCTAAATATTTGTTGTTAGCTGTCGTTGCAGAATCATTCCCATTTGGAAATTTTATGACAACATTGCTCGATAAAGATATGTAAATAAATTACGAAATTCATCATAGCTGGCAACCCTTTCACAATTTTTCAATGAAATTCCTACAAAATTAGAAACGCAACAAGTTCCACCTATTACCTGAGTTTCGTTTTGATTTCGTTACTGCATCGGAAGTTATAGGGAAAATTTTCCTGTGCAAATTTACAATATTTAGGAGACGAAAATTGCCATCGCTGGCCTATACTAATTTTTCAACCATATTTCGATGAAATCTATTTTAGAGTAAGGTTAATCTACTGCGTGAATTTAGTTAAAATCTGGTGGCTAAATCGAAAGCTATAAGCCAAAAACTAGTTTTTTTTTCTCAGCGATTTTTCCAAATGGCACCACTGCCACAGTGTTGCCCGTGTTTCAAAATCACTTCTATCAGACCTGGTCCTAGTTAACACCAACATTTTCTGTAAATTTCATTTTGATCGCATTATCCAATGGTCAGTTCTCGTGAACAGAAATTTTGAGTGCTGAAAATAGAAGTAATTTGATCACGGGTTGCCGTTCTTGTTTACCACGGAATTTTGGAAATTTTTATTTGACTTGGTGACCAAAAGTCACAATTTATCAACAATTTGAATTTAAATTGGAAATGTTTTTGCGGGATGATTAAAATTGAACAACTTTTTATTAACATTAAAAATTTTAATCTACATTGAAAATTCTATTTTGACAAAGTGGTTTCGAAAGTATGCACTGCTTCTCATCAGACACCAGCACACAGTGCATACTTGACTGGCGTGACCACTTGCAGGTGGAAATCATTACATTTCTATTTATGCTAGTTGTGACAAATTTTAACATCTCCGACTTATATCCATGGATATAATTTTACTTAGGATTCCGCAAAAACGATCGGGTTTCCCGTTTCAATATGCTCGGCTGCGATAAGCTGTAGAAATGATATACGTTGTCTATGCTGATTTATAGACAAGAAGGGAACCGTGATCAAATTCAATTACCTTTACTAAATTTGAATTTATTTTCAGAAATCAAAAAATTTTCAGGAGACTCGATGATTTGAAGGATTTTTTTTCAGGAGCCTGCTGTAGCTATAGAGTTGGCCGCACAGTCTTGAAAGTCCATGTGTATTAAATTCCTGTTTACATCAATACGCTCTAAAAAGTTCACGATGATCCATTGTTTCGCTTAGAAGTTAGGACAAATCGAAATTTGAAAAAAAAATCCTTTCCTACTTTTAGGCACTCAGCGCCTATAGTCCAGTCAACAGCCGTTTTCCCGTGGAATTTTGAGAATCAAGGTCGATTTTCTTGAAAATTTGGATTTAAGCTCTACTAACCCTCTTCTTCAAAATCTACCCTGTGCCGAACCGGGCTTTTGCCCCATCTAGGGGATGAAAATTTTTTCAATCAAATTAACCATGGAAGTCGATAGATTGACCAATTCTAAGCAACTTTTGTTTTATAAAGTTTTTTTGTAAAGTTGATCCTTCCCGATTTATAAGCGATTGAAACTGTGCATTTTTCGTTAAAAACAACCCCTTTTTTTAACCGTTTTTCATGAATAACTTGAAAAATTTCAATTTTACCAAAAAAAATCATTTTAAACAAAGTTGTAGCTTATAAAAAAACAAAGAGATTCGTGCCTGAAAGATCTATGTAGACCTAATAGCGACTGAGTTATTGCTCTTTGAAGGATGCTCATTTTCGAAGAACCCCGAAATTGAGAACCTTCAAACTCAAATATATCGAATATGGTGAAATTTTTGGAGAAAACACATAAAACATTTTTTAAAGTAAATTAAAAACCCTTTCAAATGAGCTCTAATAAAAGTCTTTTGCATAAGAATTGACTGACTTATGACCAAAATAAAGTGATTATCCTTTTTTTTTTTAAAAATGCAAGAAATCAACCCTCGCCATTACAACCCTAATAGAAATTAATAGCTCCCTACTTGCAATTAACTTTATTTAGGTATAATTGGTATAATCCATATAATTTGACAGGTTTGAAATGCTTAGTTTAGAAAAAATTATTGTTTAAATGAAAATCGACATTTTTGTAATTTTGAAAAAAAAATGCATTTTTCTTAAATAAATCAAAAAGTATTTATAACACAAAAAATTGTTTCAAATATTAATTGTAGCATTTTTTTTACTGGAAATTTTCGTTTATATTTTTTTTTTTTTTTATCATAAAAATTCAAGGAGATATGGCGGTTCAAAGTTTGCATTCATGCAATAATTGTGGCACACCCAACCCCTTTGAACTCACCCCTTTTCAAAAATAAGGGTTGAAATTTTTTTTAATAAACATAACGTTAAAGCCCTTCCATTTCTCTACAAAATGTTTTTCTTATAAAGTTTTTTGCTTAAAAAATACAGGAGTTATCGTCGAAAAACAAACTGCTTTTTTTTAAATTTTGCAGCACGAATATTGGAGCATTTAAAAATAAGGAAAGAGAAGCGGAGCTACATCCAAGCAACAGCTGGATGTAGTTAGGATATATATATATATATATATATATATATATATATATATATATATATATATATATATATATATATATATATATATATATATATATATATATATATATGTATTGTTTTGTATGTTTTGAATGATGCTTCTCGTTTCTGCTCTTGATGTAAGCAGTACACTGTTAGAATCGAAAGAATATACACGTGGCTTTTTTATTCTTCTATTTTTTGTTAAAAATCTTTGTTTATGCGTATTAAGTGTACGAAAAAAAATAAAACGAAAATAAAAAATAAAACTGTAAGTACAACAAATAATTTTACACAATTTCAAATTAAATTCGTTAATATAAGTGTTAATTATATACAATGCTCTTGTAGGCAACTTTTTGGCATTGAGCAGCCTTTATTTTGAATTTTATTACCACAGCTTACGGTGCTTTAAATGAGCATATAAAGAGAGTATATTTACAAGTCCAGATATGGCTTGGTAACAAAAATATTAACCCTCTTGATTGGGGTTGGGTTAAAATTGAAGGAATGTTACATCCAGTCAAAAACCCTAATCAACCTGCGCCTGAAGAACTTTACAAATGATATTTTGTAGTTGTAAAAAGGAGTGTGGCTCAGCGTGCGGTTGTCGACGAGTAGGACTGTTCTGCAATGCTACGTGCAGAGGCTGCAGTGAAGATTCATGCTTAAACAGAGCACCCATTTTGGATCAGGACGAAAATCAAAATAGCGAGAGTGACGATGAACAGCAGAATGAGAGAACAAGAGACGAAGAAGACGACGACAGCGACAATTACTAATTTTTATAAATATAATGTAATATCTGTACTAATTTTTATAAATATAAGATCCGCTTACCAGGGTTATAAATTATTCAATGAATAAATTCGATGAATGCAGTTTACAATTATATCTAATTCAAAAAAAAAAAAAATTTTAATATTTTTTAATATATCATACTTGCAGGGGGTGGTTTATAAGGGTTGAAGTATTTTTTAAAATAATAATTTCATTCTAACAATAATTCAAATTTAATGACACAGTTTTCAATCATTTAAAATTATAATAAACATTTTTAATACTAGTTTTCAAAGTAACTACCCCGTAGGGGATGTTTTACGGTGGTTACATATGTCTGATTAATTAAAAATTCGTTTGAGAGTGTCGAGTAGTCTACAAATAAATATTTTAAACTTTATTTTAACCAAATATATGCTAAAATTTATTTTTTTAATTTTTTTGCAATAAGGGGTAGTTTTAACCCCTAAAAATAAAAAGCCCGGTTCGGCACAGGGTAGATTTTGAAGAAGAGGGTTAGTAGAGCTTAAATCCAAATTTTCAGCAAAATCGACCTTGATTCTCAAAATTCCACAGTTTTTCATTTTTTTACCGCTGTTGACTGGACTACTAGACTAGGTTCAAAATTTTCAATTCTTTATCATAGACAAACTATAAACATAATAAGTTGTCATGTCTAATACTTGTTTTTAACAAAAATTTACACTGCTTGGAAATATAGGAGTACCTGAAAATTCACTAAAATGCCCGCCGCCGCCAAAAGGTTTAAGATATCTGAATTCTAGCAAGTCATGGACCTATTTGTTATATACATCTATGTTCTCCGAAAATTTCAGCTTAATCGGATCGGCCACTCCAGAGATTATCTCCCTTAATCATTTTGCTGATATATATATATATATATATATATATATATATATATATATATATATATATATATATATATATATATACATATATATATATATATGTATATATATATATATATATATATATATATATATATATATATATATATATATATATATATATATATATATATATATATATATGTATGACGAAATTTCGCTTTTTTTCCTGGCTTTTCCTGGCTTTAAGATAGAAAACCTCAATTGGGTTGAAGCCCTGCCTTTCTAGGTCTAATTTTATTTCTTCAGTAGAGAGTCCATATAGACCTCAAATGACAACGTTAAGTTGTTTCTCCTCAGGAAGGTAGTACGTGTGATACCGCGCTTTTAATTCCGCGCAGATATTGGTAATCTTCCTGTGTTCGAAAGGAGATTTTAGCGTGATTTTTATGCCCTTTTTGCAGAAACAAACTTGGCATTTCGTTGTTTCAAAACTCGTGCCAGCCCTGTCAACTGTTCAGGTTGGCGAAGGTTAATTGGGACTGCCTTCGGGGCTGCTTGTGTTTCTTTGACTTGAGCGGGATTCTGAGAGTTAGGTTGGGAATTTGATGTTTTTGTGCGAAGCCAAAGGATTATGGATGTTTTTTCCTTGAGCTGTTTGTATAAATTTATTGAAGAAAATTCTTCATTTGACAAGGAATTGCTAACTTGAATTTTAGTTGATTTTGAGCTAGTTGTGGGGATCTCCAAGAAAGCTGACATATCACGGGAACTGTCTTCTGAGCTTCAAGAATCCTCTGTACCTGAGGAGCTGGCTTTTTGAAAATTAGCTTTGAAAATCTGCATAGAGGCGGTGTTACTGTCTAAGAGTTTATTCAAAGTGTTCCATACGGTTTCGAGCTCTTCTTCTACTTCTTTTGACAGCTGCTCTACTCTAACTTGCCTTGATATGCTCTACTCTATTTTCGATGTCATTAAACATAGTTGTCAACAACTTATTTCCTTTTTTATAATTCATCAATATTCGCTATCATTTTCTTGCCATAATTGAAACTTTTCTTTTGTAAAAATTTTTCCAAAATAGAGATATTGAAAGGGATTTTTTTTTTAACTTTCGAAAGTTAATTTTGCTTAATTTCATTACAGGGTATTTATCATAGGATATTTATTGCTAGCGCCTCTTAGTACGAAAATGTGAAGTGTGCACCAACAGGTAGATAGCTCAATTTAAAATGGCTTATGCCATTAATTATTTCAAAAAACCATTCGAGACGCAAAGTGCTTTGATAAACTGCTCTATGAGTCACTACATGGAACCTAGTCTGATTTGGGTACCGAAACGTAATTTCACACTAACAATGCAATAAAATCATTGTTCGAGGATACGAAAACTAGAACTCTCACCAACATCACTCATATACTGCTGATTTACTTGTCAAATATGATGCAAAGGGCACATGAAAGTAAATTAACTTTTCGGTAGCATTAGAGAAAATGCATCGACATCAGCAACTCTCTTCGACCCCTTCCGAATAGAATTTTTTTTTCGAATTATAAATTGACCCCCTCAAGAGGAAAATTCTTGCATAAGCATGCTCTTTGCTGAACTTTCAGATATGTAAAAGTAGAATCGAATTGAGGCATGAATACTTCAATGCACTGCGAGGAACAAGTCGACGACGGTTAAATTCAATTTGCTTGCTGTATTAGATTTTCAGAGTCCTTGAGCTGCAAGGACTATTTTTCTTCATAATGCTTCAATAATTTTAGATTTATTTGAATGTTCTTTTCGTTTTTCAGTCTAGCAACTTCTGGGCATTAAAAACTTCAAATCAGCTTATATGGAGGAAATATGCATACCCGAAAATCATTTCGTTTTTCACGTGTGGCGGAATTTCGATGGTTTTCATGTTTGGATAAATGCAATCTTAATATAAATTGCATTGCTCAGGCAGCATACTCGTCTTTCGTTTAATCGAACACGCTCCAGTTTTTTTGAACATATTTCGACAGACGCCATTTTGCATTTATTTTTTAAAAACTTAGAACGTTTGAAAGTTAAATGTGATAAAAAACGACGAAATGAACACGAATTTTTCACGTTTCGATTTTGAAATATTTTTCCTGCATCTCATTGAAAACGAGCAATAGGAATTCTGTATTTAAAAAAAATGAAATGATGCCAACATTCTCGCTAAATACCACAAAATATATAGTTTCAATTGAAAATTTCGAAAAAAAAAATTAAATTTTATCCCCATTATTTCAACGAACTGCATTACCATGTTCATATCATTGCTAAACATTGTTTTCGTAGGCCTGAACCTATGATGAAGAGCCAACGCACCTATTCACACTTACATTTCTGCATCAGCATTTAATTTCAATGGACATCGTAAAACTTTTGAAATGATAGCTTTCGATTGTTTTACGATATTCACCTACATTATCAGCTATTAAATAAATGGATATCAGCATGTGATCTAAATTTTTCTCCTCCAAATTTTCATGAAGCCAGCAGTAGCAAGCTCGTTGACTTTCAGAAAGGGCATTAATACTAACCATGGCTCTTAACCATAATTTCGGTTTTGACCTGAACTATGGAAAATTAACCCTATCTGCTGATGTCAAAGTTTTTTTTTAAATTCCCCTTCTGAGAAATTTGTGGAAACAAGTTCTGCTCGAAAATAATTGAGATCACAGCATAAATTCACAGTGGAAACCTTAAGCATTCTTGAATGATACATACATATCACATGTCTTCGAAGAAGTTGTCTATCCCAAGTTTGAAGACTAACACTAAGTTACGCTGATTTAGCTGGTTTTTATAGAAAATTTCGCTTGAACACTATGAAGTCTATATGACACTACGGCAAATTGTCCATTTCTAATATCATTATGCATGCGATCATGAAAATTAAACTCCTTTCTTATATGTTTGCTTTAATTTTATGCAATGCAAAAATATTCACAGCCAATCTAGCTAAGTTTTTTATCGTAACGTAGTCCTTCCTTGGACAAAATCTAACACAAACATACACCATTTCCCATCCAAGGCGCTAATTACCAATAGAAAATAAAATGCATTCAGCCGTTCATTCAGCCATCTTCAGGAAATTCAATCCACGAACCCCATCAATAATTTCCCAATCTCAGACCGTCACCTTGTAAGATTACAAATTAATAATGCCCATTCGTTAAAATGACCTCAATTGGAACGAAACCTCTTAAATGCTCTGATGACGATTCCAGCACATAACAAAACGCCAAATAACACGCAAGTTACATTATTCATTATTTGTTCTGAGCTTGATACATAAGTGAATTTATGTATTAGGCTTTGTTTCTCTCCGATAACTACGCGTTCCTTTGTAGTTACCCTGTGGATGGAAATTGGGAAATCCTTCGAGCGACTACAGCGCCGTAAACGATCTTGCGTCAGTCTGAGTAAGAACGCCGAGTTGTCGAAGTCGTTGGAGTATCGCTGCGCGTGTTACTACTTGCTTTATTACCGAAATTGTGGGGAAATAATTCGTGAAAATATCGATAATTGTCGTAGTAACAAATATCCTTAACTGTGGTGTAAAATTTGCCTGATAATTTGTGCGAATATAGCTGTAATTAGCGAAAACATAATAGCGTTTTCTTGTTCGGCCGTCAACCTAATCTAAGTGTATATGGTGCAAGTGTTGTGCGTGCAAGAGTGAAGTAGCCGTAGTGCTTGCTGTGACTGACAGGCTGTGTGCCAGACAGAGATGACAGCAAGTGTCAACCACTGGATTTTCGAATTGAATGCGAACCTGAAACTGAAGTTGAATGTCGAGAAACTGAACGTAACTGGGCTCGGGATTTAGACGACGTTGGATAAATGCTTTCTGCGAAGCCGTTTCATCTGTGTCTGGAGAACTATTTCTAAGGTAAACTCTTATGCTGCGGGCGCTGCGAAAGATGCAGCTTTACAGGCGTAACCTTCCCCGCCCCGTAAAACCGTTGCGCAATTCGTGATCTCGCCAAATTCCAGTGCAAGAGCCTCACCTCTGCGTTCATCACAATTTCTCATTGACCAGCGCTGGCTGTGCTGGGTACTTTCGATACGAATGTGGTCACTTGCGTAAAATGCCTAGTGGATATGAATCGTAGTTGTAAGTATCGAACTATCTAAAGAACGCTGAGCATGGAATCCAGCAAGGTCAACAATTATCTTCGTTTTTTTTGCTGGTAGGAAATCCAAGTCGGCGAGAGGAGCACAGAAGTTGTTCACCTTCACCTTAACTTCCCTGTGAACGTTCGTTACTTTACTTATTTCGTGGACTCGTAGCGGAGAACACAAAGACCAACTTTGCAAGCTAGATATTTACGGGTCATCGCATTCCGTTACTCGCCCCCTTCCGGAGATAGGCATTCCTTGTCGGAGAGGACGCACTGTTTCCCATCAGCCTCCCCGGGTGTAAGCTAGCTCGTCACGGAGTTCCTCGCGGAGGTTTCGCAGCGCTGTGCCGTCGTCGTGGCTTTGTGGTTCTTAAGAATTCAACAATCGTTTCGAATTGCATTGCAATGACGAATCAGAGCGCCCAGCACACCTCACACGCTTCGAGATCGCTGTTGCCATATTTTTCGCTAAGATGATTGTTGTTGCCCCGTCTTGCGTCTTGAGTAACCGTCACACATTTACCTGTTCGCTCGAGTAACTGATAACCCGCCAAGTGGTTGAGCTGGCTGACAGGCAAACAGATTACACTCGGCTGGTTTGGCTAACTGTGGTGGTTCGTCGCTTCGTGAGTTTGTGCTTTTGTTTTCTATGCAAATCGGCGATGCCGGTGTGGTCGGTGGCGTCGAGTCAAGAACGATTCTCCTGGTTTGTTTTGCTTGTGACGAGCGGGCGACGGTGTTTTCGTTTTCCAGAATGGCAAAAACGGTTCGTTGCACTGCGGGCGTACAGGCGCATCGCATGCTTATCAGTCTGACGCTTTCAAGTTTGTTGACTTGAGTGATTAGGTAGGAAATTGGCTGTTGTACTTGGTAGACAGGTGTGATAATGACGTTTATCTGTTCGCTATCGGTGATTCATAACGGCATGTTGCTAAGAATTCAAGGATAGTTGATTGTACACGTCTTTATGCTGTTGAATTTTCACGATTTCAGTGGCAATGTTTCTGGAATATGAAGGATATGAATGAGGAAAATCAATTGATTTCCAAATGGGTGGAATAGTTTGAAAGTTCGATGTTTTTTTGTCTAAATGCTCCTTGGTTTTATGGGAAAGAAATAAACATGAATAGTTGAGAGAGAGAATACAATTCATTGGTCTACACTTGCTATTGCCTAGTGAGTTAGATAGAAGTTTAACGACAAATAAAACGTAATTTTCAGTATTTTGGTTTACTGCCCATGGGCACGCTTGAAAACTGACGAGCAAATTTCAAAACCTTATTTTTCTGCTGAATTCCCCTCAGCGAGCATTTCCTCCGACGAATACCTCTTCTCCTCGGGGAATACTTTCTCGAATACGTCTTACTTGTTACCTTCATTGCTCGATCCTCCTAGCCCTCCAATGTGCACTTTTAAACAAGGGTCTTTCTTTCCCGCACAACAGGTATTGAAATTATTCGCCAAGCTTGATGTTTCCAAATCTGTCGGACCTGATAGTATTTCGCTCCTCGTATTCAAGTGCTACACTTTTGCGTTAACTAAACCTCTCCGCAAACTATTTTTGCTTGTCCTACCAGACTGGAATATTCCCTTCCGCATGGAAACTTGCATAAGTTCGGCCCATACCCAAATATCGGAGGCATGTTATACTTCTAACTACCGAGCAAATACACTCGTTTCGGTTCTGTATAAAATATTCGAATCACTTGTAAATTCAAAATTATTGAACAAGTTGACCCATTATGTCTAGTATGGTTTCCTTTGGGGGGGGTTCACTGGGGGCTTACATTTCTCACTGAAATATGGAACCGTTGTCACCATTATTTTGGTGAAGCCATGGTCGTTTCTCTTGATGTTTCGAAGGCCTTTGACAGAACGTAACACCAAGCTCTATTTGCCAATGCTCGTGCGTTTGGTCTCATCCTGCCCGGGTCGAATAGATTGAAAATTTTCTCGTATTTCGTTCCTTCCAAGTTGTTCTGGATAGACTTAAATCTTATGTCCACACTACCATTGCTGGGGTACAACAAGGTACTATTCTCTCACCAATTCTCTTTGATTTATAGATTACCTCTTTTGCTTCACTTTCAATCTGATTCATAATTTTTCCGATGATAGCACCCTTAATTTTGCATACTCTTTTGACAGAGTGGCCGACTCTCGTGGGCATGCTAATTTTGTTAGCAGTGATTGCATGTTTATCCCGTTAAACCCCTATTAAGAATTATCGTTTGCGGCTCAGCAAACCATGTTGTATTTAATGCGTCCAAACCCCGATGCTGTCCCCTTTACTTCAAGCCCTACCTCCTACCAGCCACTCTATTTTCGCTGAGGGCGTAGGTATTTCTGAATCACTCTTGTTAAATTTATTAGGTTCTTTCATCTCCAGCAAAGTTAGCTGCATCGGCCACATATTATAATTGGAAAAAATACCATGAAATGCCTGGTTTCCTTCATAGAGGCAAGAAATACTTTACTGCATTAGACATAGCGCACACTGGTTTACGCAATACTGTTTTTTGAGTGTATATAGGCCGAGGCAGGCCGCCCTGCTTTGTTGGAACTAGACAAAATCCAACGCAAAGTTTCAAGCTTACTGGCGAGGAAGCCATTATTTCACATATTACCTTTGTCTTCTTTATCGCTATTACTACGGACACTGCTTTAACGAAATATCAAGTCTGATCTCTTGTAGAGTGCTTCCTAAACGCTGCACCCGAGCCTCTCAACGCTCTCACTCTCACACACTTTCGGTCAGTGCCAGTCGTACCGTTGAATTTCACCATTCTTTCTTATCTAGGTCAATACGATTGTGGAACAGGCCATAAACCATAGCTGTCTCCTGCAATCTCAACTCTTCCTCCAACATTTTCATGAACTTTTCTTTCGTAAAAGCTGTGCTATAGTATAATATGACATCCCCTGAATCTTAGCATCATTATGGAAAACAAATGATGTAACTGCCGATCCTGCATAAAGAATAATTCTAAAAAAAATCTACCTTTTTGTTCGTTAAAAGATGCAACCTAGACCAAAATTCAAAATCCCTACTAAGAGCTTTAAAAAATGTTCTGAAATATTTTAATCTCATGACCAACTATTCCTATCGAAGTTTTCTATGTAGATCTGTTATGAAATTGAAATATACCTAGCTTCGTAAAGAATAATTGAACTTTAAAATAAAATATTTGGCTGCTGAATGGTACTGCAATTAACTAAATCATGAGTGTAACCTAGACTTGTGCAAAAGGTTCCATATGATTTCATTAGATCATCTCGTCGTATCATTGATGCATATCATTTAGTTCATCGGCTAGAATACCTATTTTCATTCACGCACCTTTTGTCGCCGCATCAAGACCTGATTGCAACCATGAATCTCCAGATATAAATTTCTTCCACTGCCTCTTACAACGAATTCATACTTTCTAGCATCTATAATTGGCACAAAACCAATGGAATGCCAATTTTACTGCGATATTTTTGTTCAATTATCGAGCTTCATACATGCTTTCCTTCTAGTACCTTTTATTAGAAATTGTATCTTCAAGCATAGGCGCAGACGCCAATGGAAGCAGAGAAAGTAGTGTAAAATTTAATAAAAGCTTCGGTGAAATGTTCGGACATGAAGATATGATAAGCCATTCACACACGGAATGGTCACGTTAAAATCACTTTTCGTTCATTCGTTTGTGAACTACCTAAACCTAGAACAGCCATTCGCTTATCTGCATAAATTTCAAGATTCTGCTTTAAATACCTTAAGTAGGTTTGGCTCCCTCAGCCAAAATCGTCGCATGGCCGAACTCTCTTCTATTCCGTGCTGAGATACAATTCAGTCTCACAGCTGCAAGATTAGCTTGCTGCGAGATCAGTAGATTGGTTGGCATTTACCAGTAGCGCATCCAGCCTCCGCACTTTTGCAAGCTGACGTTTGGAGGTAGCCTTAAGAGCAGCCTGCCAACAGAATGCCACCCCAAACAATAGAATTGCCTCATCCACAGCGATATAAAGCCAAGCAACAGTACGAGGCTGTAATCCCCTATTCGCCCCTATGGCTCTTTAACATCAGTAAAGTGTATTGAAAACCTTCCGCGCTCTTTCTGCTATATTGTAGCTCCATAGTAACTTCGGATCGAGGATGAGCCTTAACTACTTGACCTTCTTGCAGAGGCCAATGGAGACCCCGTTTAATATTGGTAAATCAAAACAAGGAACTTTGTACTTCCTTGTAAACAGTACTAGCTCCGTTTTACTAGGATTCGCATTCAAGCCACATTTACGGCTCCATCGTGAAAGTATGTCAAGAGAATAATTTAACCTCTCCGATAGCGTAGATAAATACTTTCCCGACACTGCTCCAGCTATGGCGTTCGCATAAGCAATCACTTTGCAGCCGGTAGAAGAGTATTCATCGTGATGTTCCACAGCAGGCGAGAGAGGACTCCACTCTGAGGTGTCCCCGTGCTGACCTATCGTCGCACGCGAGCATTCCCCAAGGAAGAGTTTAAGACTCTATTCATGAAGCTGCGCGTTAAAAAAAATCAGCTGCTCATCCACATGCAGCACCGAGAGTGCCTCAACAATTGCGTCGGACTTTACGTTGTTGAAGGCCCCCTCGATGTCCAAGAAGGCGGCAAACGTATATTCCTTAAGAGCGAAAGATTTCTCGATTTGCTCAATGAGGACGTGAAGAGCAGTTTCAACAGACCTACCTGCGATATAAGCGTGCTGTGACTGCGAAATCAACGTAGGATCGATTGATCTTTTAATGTGGTAATCAATTATCCTTTCCAAAATCTTCAGCAAGACAGAGTTAAGACTTATTGGGCGATAGTTCTTTGGCTTAACATGCGAAAATTTTCCTGTTTAAGGGATTAACACAACTATAGTTTCCCGCCAGCCGGTGGGAACATACGAGAAGCGCAGACATACTCTCTGAGCCACGGTAACGATATTACCGTGGACTGCTGGGTATCAGCAGCAAGGTCGCCATCAAGGCCCGGAGATTTAAACGGCTCAAAAGAGTTGAGAAATGGATATTCGGAACGACGGCGTTGAGCTGGTAGGTTGCTCCTTTTGATTCTACCCGAAAAATGTGCGTCCATGAGAACGTTTAGAGTATCTGCGCTCGAACTAGTCCAAATGCCCTCGGGGATCATGATGCACCCCATAGCCTTCGGTGTCGTTATTAAAACCTTACGAAGGCGATTTCCACGTTTCCACAGAAAGATCTCTGGTATACTTAAAAGCCCTCAGCTTCGTTTTATACACCGACCATTCATTAGACCTTTTCGAGCTATTGCACTCCCTCCTACATTCTCTCCGCAGAGTGCTTATCTCCATATTCCACCAGGAGGGCTTGTGATTCCCCCTGGCTGCGGGTATATTACTTGCTGCTCTAGACGCGGAGCTGAGAGCACTAGTTAGGGTGTCAACCAGCTGATCCAATTCATAGTAGCAGCCAATGCTCCTCGGAATAGTTTCCAGTGAGGATTGGATCAGGAATTAAAATAACTTCTAGTCCGTCCTCTTTCTGTTAATAAAGGCTACCTGCTCAACTGACATGCGGCCAGCGATATTGAAGGATATGTATCTATGATCAGAAAATGAACCCTTTTGTAAAACCCTCCAGTCACGGAGAAGATGCGAGTGCCGATCACTGACCATGGTAACCTCCCTACGGTTTGAGGTGAGAAGGTCGGTTCGCTGCCAGTATTGGCAATGTAAAGGTCGTAGGCAAGAATGAAATCAAAAAGTTCTTCACCTCGACCATTTGTGCTGAAGCTGCCCCATACTTCATTATGAGCATTAGAGTTAGCCCCCCGAATAATAGGCACACCAATTCTCGTGGCTTCAGCCACAACACCCTTGACAATGTCGCAGGGAGGGCTAGTTTCCATGATCGTGTGCCATGTAACGAAAAACAAACCAGCATGATCCTTGATCGATTTCCACTGCAACAGCCATGTTATCCTTGTAACAGAAATTGTGTAACGCCATGACGTTAATGGTTTTCTTTACAACAATACAGTCACCTGCTTGTTGTCATGCTAGTTTACTCACCATACCAATACCGATAGTGGTTCCGACGGTATTCCAAAATCCTGGCTAAATCTCTATAATTATATCTGTGTGGTCCCTCTTTCTATCTTGTTCAATATAAGTATATCTTCTGGCTCTTTCCCTTCTCTCTCCAAAATTGCCAACATCTTCCCTATGCATACAGCCGGTGATCGTACATGCATATCATACTCCGTCCCATTTCCCTAGCTCATTAGCAGCATGGTTTTGTCAAAGGTAAATCCACATTCACCAACCTTCTTTCCTTCTCATATATAGTCGCATCCGCTCTTGACGATCAAAAGCAGGTCGACGTACTATATACTGACTTCTCCAAAGCCTTTGACTCTGTCAGCCATAACCTCCTTCTTCAAAAGTTAAGGAATGATGGGATAGCTGATCCTCTTCTTTCCTGGTTTAACTCTTACATCTTTACATGCATTGCAACTGTTAATTCCTGCTCTTCAATTCCCTGTTATCCTGTATCAGGTGTTCCATAAGGATATATTCTTGGTCCTCTTTCTTGTGTTCATAAACGATCTCAATCCTTTAATCCGATCTTTTTGTTTTTTATATTCCGACGATATGATCGAGTCTCAAGTTGACTGTACGCTTTTACAAAACGATCAGACTTGCACTCACTTTGAACAATGCACTCACTTTGAACGTCGCAAAATGTCACAAAATGTTTTTTACTTGTAAAATGTCACCTTTAATTATCTCCTATTCTATTTCTGGATCTCCTCTTAATGTTGATCTTGGTGTAATATTTGAACCAAAGCTTAAATTTGATAATCATATTTCATATATTGCTAACGGCCTCTAAATGATCAGGTTTTATTTTTAGATACTGTAAATCCTTTGTTGATATTTCTACCTGTCTACACCTTTTTCTCTCCTTTGTGCGTAGTGTCCTTGAATATTGATGTCAAGTGTGGTGTCCTCATTATGTTCAATTAAACACTGCGTTCGAGTCTGTTCAACGCAGATTTAATCGTACCTAGTTCTTAAATTTCGGCTTCCCTACCGTCCTTACAGTGATCGTCTTTCGCTCCTACATCTTCCTTCCCTCGAATCACGGAGACTTTTCCTGGATGAGTGCTTCTTTAATGTATTATAGGATGGTTGATTCTGACATTACTAGCCACGTTTCTGTCCGTGAAGCAGTGCGTGGCACGCGTTCTTCCTTCGTCTTTAGTGTGCCATTTGCGCGCATTTACCTATTTTTAATCTCCTCTGTTGCGTTTACTAAGGCAATACAAGGACCTACATTTTGGTCCTCTGCCGCGATTACATGCTTTCACAATTTTTTTTAAAAGCATGTTTTGAATGCTAGCAACTTGCAGTTTTTTTTTCTGTCTTTTTAATTTTTAATTTGTACTTTTTACTAATGTTCGAAGAACATTAGTATTAAAATCGATTCGGCCAAAAATTCATATTTCCATATATATATATATATATATCATCAAAAAATTTCAGTGAGATAATCTCGGGAACGCGCCATCCGATTGAGCTGAAACTTTCAGGATACATTGATGTATATGCAGAATAGGTCCAGGTCTCTTTAAATGTCAGTTATTGTTAACCTTTTGGCGCCGGCGGCCATTTAAGTGATATTTTTAATATACCTATTATTTCGTGCACAAATGATTTTCGCAAAAATAAAGTTAACGAAATAAATTTCTAACGTGTTTTACGTATGAATCGGATAATGCTTTGGAATTTTTTAACCCTATGTGTGCGCTGGGTGCCTAAAAAGAGGACGGGAAAATTTGAAAATTTTTAAATTTCGATAACTTTTGACAGAGCTATTTAATCATTACGAAATTTTCAGGACATATTGAAATTATTTAGTTGTAGATTTGCGTAGCTTTTAATGAGCGTGCTGGCAACCCTGTAGCTAGGGCAGGCACTGAAAGTGAAAACCTCCAAATCATCGTCTCTCTTGAAAAAATGCCGTTTCTTCAAAAAAAAGCCACTCATATGTAAATCTTGTGCTTTGTTTACATAACCAAAAAAAAAAAAAGATATGGTATAACGGGCACGCCTGGTAACCCTTGCCCAATTTACCTATATTTTTAGCATCAAAAACTTCTGTTCACGGAAACTCACGATCCGATGAACAGAATTATTTGATATTCACAGAATGTATTGGCCTTAAATAGGACCAGGTCTGATAGAAGTGATTTTGAAATGCGGTTGATTCTGTGCCAGTGGTGCCATCTTGAAAAACCACTAAAAAAGATAACTGTTTTTAGCCCTATAAATTCTGATTGAATCGTTCGATT
Organism: Nemotelus pantherinus; assembly: GCA_963978885.1. Classification (NCBI taxonomy): domain Eukaryota; kingdom Metazoa; phylum Arthropoda; class Insecta; order Diptera; family Stratiomyidae; genus Nemotelus; species Nemotelus pantherinus. The sequence continues at coordinate 45,722,656 of OZ022264.1, forward strand.
TTGACGAAACTCACACAATTGCTGGACCTTACTTTAAGCCACGTTTGGTAGAAATTTGGTTGAAAAATTCGGTTGGAGCTGCCAGCTATGATAATTTTGGTGTCTTCATTTTGAAAAAAAATAATTTGGAAGTGAAAACATTCAAACCATCGAATATTCAAAAAAATGTCCGTTTCTTACAATAAAACCAATCTGTATATAAATCTTATGTTTTATCTACACGTTCAAAATAAAACTTTGGAAATTTCATGTCGGACAAGAACGGTAACCCTCTCCCAGTTAACCTATATTTTAAGCATCAAAAACTTCTGTTCACGGAAACTCACGAACCAATAATCAGATACAGCTAAAATTTACAGAATGCATTGGACTTAAGTAAGACCAGATTTGATAGAAGCGATTTTGAATTGTGGGCAAGTCTGTGCCAGTGGTGCCATCTTGAAAAATTACAAAGAAAAAAACTGCTTTTTGCCCTATGATTTTCATGAAATTGACACAGTAGCTAAACCTAGCTCTAGTCCCTGTTTGGTGGAAATTTGGTTGAAAAATTTGATTGGTGCTGCCAGCTATGGTAATTTTTGTGTCTTTGGTTTTGAAAATTCGCTCAGGAAAATAAAACTTTTTGCACTATAACTTCCAGTGCAGTCATGAAATCAATACGAATTTCATACAATTAATGAAACCTGTCATAAACATTATTCAGGCTAAATTTGGTTGAAAAGCCACGATAGAGTTGCCAGCTATTGTTGGTTTTGTGTTTAATTGCAATACTTTTATTAAGCGGTTTTATCGTAGAATTTTCAAATGGTAATGATATTGTAGTGACAATAAACAGCAAATATTAAGTTTTCGATCATTTGAAAAAACTCGCTGCAGGTAACCCTAAATTTCTTTATACTCCTATAACTTCGAATGTAATTAAACAACGTGAAGCAGATTTGATATATTCTTGGCTTTGATACTGGCGAAAGGTTGCCAGCACGAGTCAGTTGTGCTACTTTTGTATAAATAAATGCTTACAGTTAGTATACATACCGGAAACATTTACAATGAAAATAAATAACCGATGTTACAATTCGCAAAGTTCTGCAAATTTTTCGGATCGCAGCCCCAAACACCAACTTCAGTTACAGTGCTGCAGGCTCTGAGCATTTTCTTCATTGATGTTATATGAGATGCTGCTTTCAAAATTATGTGAAATAAGCAACTGATAACGAATATAATTAACCCGTGTTTTGCTCTCATAAACGTTGAAATTCATGCCAGTGGTAATATCTGAAACCTTCCACCATATGAGTTATAATGCATTCTTAAGACGAAAGTAAAACGTGGCATTTGAAACAGTTTGCCGTAATAAGCAGCACATGTAGTGGAATATGCACTCAAAAACTGCACGATTCTTCTACTGTTCTTTGAACATTAGTGTTTCTAGCGGTTCAGGTGCGCTAGAGTTTTTTTTAACTTGATTTTGTTCTTATTATTTTTTTCTTTATGTTCACCTTGATTTTATTTTTTTATTATTTCTTTTTATATTCAGCTTAAAGATTTTTATCTGTTGAATATAAAAAATGCCGTTGTTCGTTCAAAAAGTATCAGTAATAAAAGTGATAGTATCAAATTGTACCTTATACAGAAAATACTTGCCACAGTGGATGGATCCATTTGAGTACGCGGTTGTGATAAAATGTCATGATAAAAAGTCATAAAAAGTATAAGTCAACAAAAGTATTAGTGACCAAAAGTATCAGGGACCAAAAGCATCAGTGACAAAAAGTATTAAGTAAAAGTATCAGTGACAGAAGTAACAGTATCAACTTGCACCTGATGCAGTATTTTTTGTTACAACCCACCTCTAATATATGGTAAGTTGCACAGCATACACACGAAATCGCTGTGTTGCCTTCGTGGCAAAATTTAGTCCTTATCGCTCCAAGTGTGCCTCTCAAGCATCCCTGATGTGGCTCATTCTACTCTAAGTGTGCCTGTCAAGTACCTCTGTTTTGAAGCGTGTGCTTTTACTTCGGATATTGTTCGGGTCGTCAACGGTACTTGTCAAGAGATAAAAATAATACTCCTCAGTCAGAATAAGTTGGAGTTAACTACACTTAAAATTTGGTTATAAGGGTTCGAAGCTGAATGCCAACTAACTCCTTTTGTCAAATAGCCCCGGTTTCTCCTATAGAAAATGATTTCAGGAATCAATTGAAGAGAGCCTTATTCCCAAGAGCCTTAATCCCATGTTTTTTTTAGATAGGTTTTTTTTCGTTTGATTTTCCAAAAATAAGACAAAAAAAGATATTTTGAATTATTTTTCTTCGCTTTTCACAATAGTCTTCTATCTTTCTGGTGAACTTTCTATATCCCTTCTCCAAAATTCACTTGTTCGATTTCTCTCCAAAACTCACTTTCAAATGAAAGATAGCCCTCGAACTCTGTTCTGATTTTTTTTCGATAGATTTCATAATATATTCGTCCAGATGATTGAAAAGACTGGAACTAAATGATAGTCAGAAGAGGCAATATCCCGTAAATATGGTGACTGAGACATCGTTTCCAAATCAAATTTCCTTAGCCACTGCATTGCCATTTTCGCAGCATGTTGTCCCTGTTGAACGAGCACATTTCGCCTACACATCAAAGGTTGTCGCTTTTTCAAGCGTTGACTCAAGTCGGTCAAGCTACTTACAATACATATATCTCTATGATTATTTTTTAATTGGGGATTTGATATTCAAACTGGATTAACTTAGATAGCAAACGTTTATATGGATGAAAGCCATATTTCACCTGGCATATCAGGATGTATGTATGTATATCAGCTTTTTTTACACGATGTCTTCTGAGCTTGTTCTTGTTAGGCTAAAAAAGGCTGAAGAGAAAAACGAGCACATATTCATCTTCGACTAAAGATTTGACTAGAAAAGCTTGTGAGAGGCAGACTGGCCCAACTTGGTGACTTTTGCGATGCCAAGTAATTGTCGGTGAATGGTTGAATAACCAAATCCAAACTTCTGGGGTAGTTCCTCAACGGTTGTAATAAAATTTTGCTCGCCTCAGGTTAACGGAATTTCCAAAAATGTGATTTATCTTCGGATCTGGAACGGATATTTGCAGCTTCTGCATTGAATTGCAAGTTCTTGTAGTGTAGTGGGTAGAGAAACGGTTTCTAGTGTGTAGAGTCCCTGGTTCTATTCCAGGTTTGGTTGAAAGACCGCACCCCGAGCTCTGAGTTCTCCTAGCTCTGAACAGGTACATGAGTAAAATCAGGGATAAAGTGTGTCGTGGAACTAATCACTGTACACGTTGATTGCAAATTTGTGAATAACGCTCTCTTCTAACTTCAACCCCTAGAACCGACAAGGGTTGTTTTGAAATAACTTTACTAAGCTGCATTGTATTAATTAAGAAAAATTTGCTGAATATAACTAAGCAATTTATTAAAAAAAAAAGCTGTTAAGGACGTCTTACAATTTTGAAAACTTGTTATATATTCCAACATATCGTGTACGATCTTCGATTAAATCCCTTAAATCGTAGTACCTGAATCTTTTGATCGAGTTTTATCCCTTAAACCTTGATACGTATATAAAATTTAACTATCAGATTAATTATTTAATGGTATTTTCCGCAACTGTCAGCTGATGTGGTTTATATGTATGTAAACAATCAAAAATAATTTAAGCTTATCTTGCCATTGTTTTATTATCAGTAACATTTTGTAAGAATGACAACAATTGGCCTTTCCATCTATTTAAGAGATTATGCACCATCTTACAATGGAAACCAGTTGCCAGTGATACTTGTTGCGTCTAACAAGTCTACGTCTAACAAGTCTACGTCTAACAAGTCTACGTCTACGCTGACTACATATATGAGCATACTTTTTTCCATCAAAGACAATTTCATTTGTGGCTATCACTTTTTGTGTGTGAGAACAAATCACCAATATTTTTGCAAACAGTACTTAACTGCACACATCGTTTCGCCGCAGTTTGAAAGTTGGTATTATTCGAAATTTCAAAATTATCCATTGATTAGCACTTTAAGTCGCGGTTTCTTACAGTGAAACCTCATATATGCTATTGTCTGATTGGGTGTGTAAAATTGTGAAATTTCTGAAGCCGTACCTTTCCATATTTTCGTATCGCCGTTAAAAAAAGAATACTTTCACAAAAACATTAAGAAATGATTCTTTATCGAGAAATATCGAAAGAAACCAATATGCAGTACAGTTTGAAATTTTGCCAGTAAAAGAGATTATAAGCGATTGCTGCTTGGTGAGTAAATCATGCACAATCTTTCGAAATCATTGAATGTTGTGTGATAGAATGTGCATGTAGGTGTGTTCGAGAATTAATCTTCTGCACATGAATCATTGTTCGTTTCTATTACAAACAATTCTGGTTTCGAAGCACTGATTTCTTGATCTACATTATTGTGAGTTAGATTAGTAGCCGGCTGAACTATTTTAAGTGGATTCTGTTCAGGCGGTATACGAGCACTTACTCTCCCTTCGAAAAATAGAAATGATAAGTCAATTAACGTACAAGTGGCTGATAAGTACGCACGTGCCCCAGATTTTCATGCATACACCCAAACATACATATGGCTGTGTAATGTCAAATCATAGTCAAGGCTCTGAAATCAAAATCATCGTAAATGCTCATGCTAATCTCTGCAAGTCTAAAACTAATAACTATTCAGTTTGCTTTGTCTTACTCACGACCGTAATGACTCATGCAAATCAACGTGGTCTAATTAGCTATATTGTCGACAACGAAGATGGCGACGAATATTTTTGCTGAGCAAAGTTTGCAGCAATAAAATACTCTTGAAATGATTGCTTGCATAGTTTAACATGATTAAATTGTTTTCGTTCCAATGCAAACGAAAAGAGATACAGTCAGATTTCTGCAAATAATTACTTTGGAATTATTGTCGGTTTTTCTCGTCTCGGCCCTCACTCTTCTTTTATCGGAACTTTGCAAAGTTTTTCCGTTTCATTTCATGGAGTCTTGAATGTTTTAACCGGAAATTCCAGTAGTTTCGATGACCTGATGGTAATAGTTTTATCATATTAATATACATAATTTTTGTTCGGAATGTATAGAGTGTTTGAAGATTGTTTATTTATCTTTTGGTGTTTTTGCAATTGATCAAGTTGTGTTATCAAGTCCTTTGGCTTGCATCTGCATAGTTGTGCAATTTAAGAGCGAAACCCAGCAAAGATTACTCTCATCTACATGTAGTTTAAAAAATCGATGTGCTCTCATCTATATGATATTTAAATCTATGGTCACAAATATCGAATTTACTTAGTTTCAATGTCCAACCAAAACCTGGCTTACACTGGGATCTTATCCTTGCAAACAGAATGCAATATTAGCCCTACAATATGAAATTCTTTGAAATTCGGGTGGTTAAATTATTCCAACACCAAAGTCAGCATGACATTGTCGCTAGATCTCTTCAATTTTCTACCTGAGTGTATTGGGAAAAATTGTACCCTCAAATAATAATTTGTAATCTGACGAAACGACCATGACTTCCTTCTCGTCTCTTTCGATGCATTTATTTCTACACTGTCGACTAGAATTTTCTTATGTACCTTTTATTAGCTAGGCATTGTTGCGGCAAAGAGAAGATTAGGACATTCTTAAAGGAATTAACATTTTGAAGATACATCAGCAATGTCATCGTCGGTTACCGGAAGAAAGATGATAACCGACATTTTATTTGAAATGGTTTTTGGACTAATATTGAGTTTAGGAATTTCAAGAATTAAACACATTGATTGTGGATGGTTTGGAATTTGAAGCTCTCTTTAACCCTCCGAGAACACAAATATTTTTTCGATCATCGAGAAGAATTGGAGTCAAATTGACCCCAACCACTTTTGAACGTCTATAGAATCGCCGCCACTGAAGATTTTCATTTGAAAATATTTGTAAATGTAGATTGAGGCCTTTTTTTAGTAGTTTTCATGCATTAGAAGTGGCCTAAATGTCCTCAACATACCTAAAAAAATTCGCGAAAAAAACAGTTTAATCGAAAATCAGCTTTTTTACAAAAAAATCGCAACTCTGTCAATTTTCAATATTTTTGACTAAAAATTTAGGAGGATACACTCAAGGTATGACAAAATCATTCAAAAATCAGCCCCATAGTGACCCTTGAAAAAAAGTATTTATTTTGCATATTTACGATGGCGATTGTGAGAATTTTAAAATTTGCACATTTAAAATAAATCATAACTTTGTCAGTTTTTAATATTTTGTGCTAAAAATGTGGTAAATATTTAGAAGTGGGGCTCCAGTCAAAACTCGCCCCAAAAAATTTTTCACCCCCTGGAGACTATTCTATAGGGTAGGAATAGATGTTCTAAGGTGGGGGAAGACATTTTCAATGATTGTTTATAATAAAAAAAATTATTATAAACAAAAAAAAATTTTTTTTTTAATTACTTTAATTTTTATTAAATGACATATTTTGACCAATTTTTTGTTCTTTCGGAGAATTTTTTTACGGTTTCACGATAAATAACGATTTCCATTTTTTACTCTGATATTGAAATTCACTAATAATTTTGATCACAAACCATCAAAATAAATACCCTTATTTCTTTGAACTATGTGAAGTAAACGAAACTTTGCTTTGTTTTGATTTTCTAATATTAGAGTATGATTTTTTTTGTATGATAACAAAGATAACAACGAGATTTCAAATACTAGGAATTATTTTCTTGTTGCCTTTGTTTTCATTTGGAAAGTAAACGTTTCTTCTATTTCTTATCTCTACTAAAAGGTTCGAATGAAATATCGTGGATTTACACTATTTACAATTTTTTCTTTCTTTTTTTTTCTATTTTTATTATAAACGATCATTGAAAATGTCTTCCCCCACTTTAAAACATCTATTTCTAACCTATAGAATACTCTCCAGAGGGTGGAAAATTTTTTGGGGCGAGTTTTGACTGGAGCCCCACTTCTAAATAATTACCAAAAATGTATATGGATACTCTCAAGACATAGTTCAATAATAAAAAAAATTTGCCCTATATAAAGGGTTGCAAAAAAAAGGTGTAATCATCTGAATAATCAGATTCTGATTGCTCCGAGACATGGTCGTCTTCGGAAGAATCACTGTCGCCAAAATTGTTATCATTGTCTTCAGCTAACAAATTATTGCATACACTAGAACGCAGATTATACGTCATATTGCTAAAAACAAAAAATAAAAGCACTTGCAAACTTATTTTTTAGCTTTTTTAAATTAATCTATCGATTTATTAAGTAAAAAACATTTGAATTTTTACCTCAAAATTGACGTCGAGTACATATGGGGTCTATTTGACCCCTTAATCTGCTTCAAAGGCTTCTCAAAGACGACTGACGACTTAGGACTGTATGCGAACGGTGTAAACTGATAGTCAAGACACAGAAATACACTTAGGAGCCTATAGTACCCCCCTTTGCCCGCAGGCCTAAGTGCTGCGATCGGCCAAAAAGGTCACTGGGGTCAATTTGACCCCCTGTGTTCTCGGAGGGTTAAATATAAATAGATGAATTTAGCTAGTGTACACAGTAATACGGATAACAGTGTATATTCTAAGTGTTAAATGCGGGTTTAAATTCATTCTGATACAATAGAAGGAATCAAATCTCATTTCTTTTAATCAAAAAAGGAAGCAACACTTTACAGTACCAAGACAACAAATTTCAACTTTTGTACATGAACATTTATAAAGATTTCATTTTCTAATAAATTTACATAAGTGTCAAATAATTAGGAAAATACTTCACTCTACTTATTACTGGGTCAACTTAAATTACTGGCCAGCAATAGGTGCGTGGATTTAACATTATCTTGCTTCGTTTTGGCTGATTCGAAATCCATCATGACTCTAGCTGCTTTCCAAAAAGATACTCATTAAGCATAAGAAGCTTAGAATTCTCACTGTGCAATCATGGCTAAATACTCATGATCAACCATTGAATGGCAACGTTTCGCAATCATCAGATCATCTATTCTCTACATACTCAGTAGACAACACAAGCTTTTTTTATGCACTATATATAAAAACTCTATAGCATATGAACCGCCAGAAAGACTAATTTTCGAAAAAAAAGTAGTGGAGTTATGTCGATTTTGAATGTTTGTTTTTCCAACCGTGTCTTATTACAACCAACCATCTAGGTTCATGTACCACTTCAATCCGATGTCTACACCAGAAGCCGTAGGGTAAAAATATTTCCAGGGCTACCACTTGCATGAGATTCAAAATTTAGGAAAGTAAATATTTGCTAATTACGAGGGGTGTACCAAAAGTAAATTATACACTGGCTTTCTTCCTACATCTAAGACCGCACCTGTCGTGTTCTTTTTAATGGCTGATATTCCGCCCCTTTCTATCCTACTTCTAGCGTTCGCCAAAGGTTCCATCTTTGGTCCGCCACTTTTCACTATGTTTATGAATGATCTTCCTTGTAACTTCAAGCCTTATTCTCTTTTATACGCTGACGACTTTGAAAAGTAGCTGGTTTTGTTCTGCGCTGCTCACGCATTGCGACTGATATCGAAACATCGCTTTTTTATTTGCTTTGTTCATAGGATTGTTGAATATTGCTCCCAAGTGTGGTCTCCTCGTTTCGAGTGCTAGTCTAATGCTGTTGAATCCGTTCAGCGTAATTTTAGCCGTTGCCTTCTGTATAAGTTTAGTGTCGCTTATCGTTTTTGTTCTAACCGTTTGTTTTTCTTGAATCTGCACATGCTAAGTATTCGCACAGATTTCATTAGCTTAGTATACAATCCGGATCCATTCCAGAATTGACATTGAAACAGTGAAATCGAAACCTTTAAAAAATCGTTTACTTTCCACCATTTCAATCTCAATCCTTAAATCAATTCGCATTGTATCAGCGGCTTTTGATGAATGTCTTCTTTGCAAGCTTTATCATTGTTGACTTTCTTCCAACATTTGCGTTTCTCACTTCTTATGTGTGTCTGATCGCCTGGTGAGAACTCATTCTCCTTTTAACACTCCATTTGCTCGTACTCTTGCTGATTTTCATTCTTCTATATCCAGAATGCTAAGAAGCCATGATGAGCATCAGTTTGGTTCTCTGTCCATGTCATTTCATTCATTTAAAAAAAAAAACATGTTTTTGATGTGTTAATGTAGCGTCTACATTTGTATATTGTTCTTATTTTCTTTTTTCTTCTATTTTCTTCCTTATCATATTTTATTTTGTTTTATATTGATGATGTTTTTTATTGTATATTATCTCATTTTGTAATTGGATTGTAATTAAAACAACCGTTACGTTTTAAAATTATTATTTCGTCTACGTAGTCTTCTACCAAGTCGATACATCAAGCTCATCTTTTTTCTAAGACCTGCAGACCTTTAGAAACAAAATGCTTTTCTTGACTCTCCAACAATTCTCGTACAGCGGTGATTATCTCGCTATCCTCTTAAAATGTCCTATCCTGAGCTATTCCTTGAGCCGAGGACAGAATGGAAAGTCATTGGGGCCTAGATCTGGAGAATTAGGCTGCTTTCGAATTCTTCTTTTCGAATGGCTGCCATTGGAACTTCGGTATTGAAATGTCAGCATTCGGTAGGAGAAAGATTTCGGGTAATTTCTCGCAAGAGAAAAAGCAATGACGTTAACAAAAGAACTCCATATTTTTGGACACAAAAAAGTTACGGAATGCATTTCCTGCTCCACTTTCTTGTTGGTAGGTAGGTAAACTCCGCGGCTGCCTTCCCAAACAGACTCTAGAAAAGACTCACTTAGTCATACATGGGCCCACACAACCATTATTAAGTCGAGCGCCACCCCGAGCCTTTGAAAAACTGAGTGATGCTCTTAAAGTCCGTCGAAGCTATTTCGGTTAAGCTTGCGAAGAAGTATGAGCTGACTGCGTCCTTTTTCTAACAAGGGCCAGGCATTTGCAAATGAGATGAAGAATCGTTTCCTCTTTCTTCTCGCATCTACCACTAAAACATAAGTCATTCGAAGGCGGACATATGCAGGGCCTGCCTGCCAAACAGATAATGTTCAGTTCAGACCCCTTCTTAGCTCAAGTAGCTCCCTAATGCGACCAATATCAAAAGTTTTCCACAATTGTTTATTTATTTATTTATTTCACCAAACAAGGTATACAATTACTTATAAATAAGATAAAAAAAAAATATAAATTGACATTACAATTCAAAATAACAAAACTAAACAAAACAGATTAATAACAGGTAAAAATACACTGAAAGCAATGCAAATTAATAAATTAACATTCTATTAAAAAATATGACAGCAATATTACATGTAGGGCACAAAATTATTAAATACAAAAAGGAAATTAAATTAAATATTTTGTTAGTCATGAAAAGGGTACTGGGCCGGTAGACTAAAGAGGGTAGGATAAGAGAGCCTTGGTAACTCTGTTTTTAAAGGATGCTTTCGAAATAGTGGGTGAATAGTGTTGGCTCATGCTGTTGAATATCTTGCAGCATCTATTTATTGGCTCATTATCAGCATATGCGGTGCTATGTCTATATTCAACTAGTATTTGTCGGGATCTAGTGACTCTTACGGGCTGGTTAAGCACAAATCTTTCCTGAATGAAGTCGACATTAACAGCGTCTCTAATGACATCGAAACTGAAGCAGGCAGATAACATTAATCTTCTGGATGCAAGTGGTGACAAATTTAGAAGTCTAAGGCGAGATTCATATGGCGGTAAATTGCTAAAATCACAGGGGTTGTAAAGACCTCTAAGAGCGAATAGCAGGAATTGCTTTTGAACATATTCGAATCTGTGGCTGTGAATTTCGAAAACCGGGTTCCAGATTATGCAAGCATACTCAAGAAGAGGGCGAACGAGCGCGGTGTATAGCGATTTTGTAACCCAAAGGTTCTGAAACTCCCTGGCTCGCCGCTTAATGAAGCCTAGTCGTTTACTTGCTTGAGAGATTATTTTGTCGTAATGCAAATTAAAGCGGAGCTTTTCATCCAGCACCACACCGAGGTCTAATATATTGTTAACCCTACTGAGTGTTGTATTGCTTAAAAGATAAGCATGATGTACGAGCGTACTTTTTCGAGAGAAGCTAATCACATGGCATTTTGCGATATTGAGAGGTAGGTTGTTTACGCAGCACCAATGATCCAGGGAATTTAGTTTTAGTTGAAAAAAGTTGGCATCAGATGACGACTTTATAGTATGAAAAATTTTCAGATCGTCCGCATAGAGTAGATGAGGTACATCAGATAAAACCTCCGACAGGTCTGATATAAAAATGTTAAATAGCAAAGGGCCAAGATGGCTACCTTGAGGTACTCCAGAGTTGACATGAATTTTTTTAGAGATAAGCCCTTGGAATTTCACATATTGTGAGCGGTTCTGGAGGTAAGAGCTAAGCCACATCAGTAAAGATCCTGCAATTCCGAACTGCTGCAGCTTGGAAATCAAAATGGAGTGGCTAACACGATCAAACGCTTTACTGAAGTCAGTGTAGACTGCGTCAATTTGACCACCTTTCTCCATTTCGCAAAGAACATGGGAAACCAGCACCATTAGGTTGGTAGTGGTAGAACGACCTTTCCTAAAACCATGCTGCTGTTCGTTAAGTTGAGCATCGACCAGGGGGGATAGCTTATCACATATGATTTTTTCAAACAGTTTAGGTATAGTTGATAAAATGGCGATACCTCTATAATTTTGAATTGATCTTCTATCACCATTTTTGAATATTGGTGTAACATAGGAGGTTTTCCAATACGATGGAAAGTGCCCAGAAGAAAGAGATGTATTGAATATGATGTGAAGAGGAGAGATTAACTGTGCGGCACATTTAATAAGAAAAGTCGGAGGAAGAAGATCGGGTCCAGGGCCTTTGTTACTATCAAGCTCTAAGATACCTTTAAAAATATCATCTCTGGAAATAGTTATAGCCTCAGCGAACATTGTTCTAGATACTCTAGGGAGGTGACAGAGTGATGGAGTACTGACAGGGCTAAAAACCTCTTGAAAGTTATCTGCGAAAAAATTACAAATTTCTTGAGGAGAAGAAGACATTGAGGTTCTATTGCACATAGAAGAGGGATAACCGGTTGTTTTCCGCTTCATATTCACAAAGTCAAAAAACTTTTTGGGGTTATGAATTATATTCTCGCCGGTAGTTTTAATGAAACTTGCGTTCTCTTGCGAACTCTTGCGTTCGTACAGGCACCCTTTTTAAATGCTTGATGGCCAGTTTACCTGAGGCCATTGGAGTGCCAATCGAAAAAATGCAGAATAAATCCGTCAAAAGTGTACCACCCTTTGCAAGTCCTTAATGTCCCTATGTCCTGGCATCCAAAACAGCAGCAGAATCAAATGTTTTGACATCGCGTTTAGAGACGTATGGCATTTAACGTCTAGTTTTGACGAGATGTAAACTTCATTAAGAGACTGTATAGTCTCTTAATGAAGTCAGTGAAAATACAAAAAATCACTACGAATAACTGATATCATGAAATATCAGTTGTACCGTGGGTCATCACAATGTAGTATTTTCACTGCCCACTTCGTATGTTGCAAGACAAGCAAAAGAGCACACAATACCTTACGAGCTCTTTCTCAAAACTTTCAATTTCATGTGAAGATACGCATAGTGCTAATTATCAGTGTTATATCTAGAACCTCAACTTTGTTGCAGATTCTGAACATAAGTTCATTGCCAATATTAGCTATGGCAAAAATTTTGTAATGATCGCGACTGCGCCTAAAATTAGCGGCATCCGCTTGTTATTTGCGGTTGCTGTCAACTCCCTAAAAGTGTCATTGGGGAGTAGCACGACTTCATCGTGTGCCATTTACATAGATCGTCTTCATAGTGTGCCATGTAGCACGAAGCGATACAGAATAACTTCGGCTTCACGTCGACCACAGTAATAATATTTTCTTTGTCATGAAAGTTTGAAAGGAAAAGGACATTTGTGGACTTGTTGATGAAGATGCAGGTTTATCTGAATATTTAAGTCACAATAGTATATATCCGATCCTTATATACCCGATCCTTAACGACCCATAATTCTTGGATTACATCCATCTCCTCTATCTGTTTACACAGATGAAAGATAATAACAGCCGAAGCTGCCTTGGAGTGGTGAAGGTTAATTTGAAGAATCTTCACCTTTACCTATTTCCGTGCTGTCTAGATCTCTGTGATTGGAGGTCCAGGAGGTCCTCACTTAATTGGAGGACTAAGAGATCAATACAGCCACTTATCTCAGAAGTTGTGACAACACTTGTTTCATCCTGCGATGCAGATACTCCTGAGTAAGACCCAGGTGCATCAAACGGCCGTCTTTTCTCAGACTTTTTGTTCGATGTCACACTCTTATCTCCCCTTTTAGCGGGAGCTGAATCCTCCGGGCTGGAGATTTTTAGATCACCATAATATGCACATATGCTAGTCGAACCCGAAACCGGTCTTTGGAAGTGATTTTACATTTCTGGCGTTGAGGACCTGGAATTATTCAAAAGAAAGCTCGCAGAGATAATAATGCTCTGTTGTTCAGTCTTATGACCTCCTTCGTAAAAACAAGATTCGGCAGGGATCCATGCCCTAGATCTAGGTTGATTCGGAATCTGGTGCTTTAGCACCAGTTCCGATTTTGCGCCTGATCTCACCAAGTTTGCTTACAGAACGCTGATCCTGGCAGACTATCAGTTTGAGTCAGTTTTGCTGTCACCCGAGATTACCCGGGATTTGCTTGGCTTTTTTTGAAATGATTGTAAATTTTGATGAGTTTCAAGTTAGGAGAGGAATTTGATGGAGTTTCAAATTTTAAAAATTTAATAGGGGTGTTTCCCTATGACAATTTTTGCATATCAAGGGAATAAATCCCCCACAAAAAATCATTTCTTTATTATGTAATCGTTCTCATGAAACCTTGCGCGCAAAATATGACTGCCTATTTCCCCTTCTCACAAACACCCCCTGTTTAGAGTTACTCTCTAAACGAAGGTGCTGTCTAACGCACTATACAGGTTAAATTAACACCTTAAAATTGGAAAAGGAGGGACGAAAGCATAGATTAGTTCCAGGGAGACCTACGTTGAATCAATCAATTATTGAATTAAGCTTAATTCTAATGTATTTTTGGTATGTGACCCTCTTAAAGCCAACTAAAAGCGCTTTCTGCATCAACTTCCAGCTGTCTTCCCACTTTAGAAGACTAACCTGGCCAGACACTCTTTGACCATTTCATTAAACGGTCGAGTTATTTTAGATGGGACAGTCTTGCTTGTTACGGTCCTGTCGATTTAGCTGTCCAGTCGGCCTTTGCCATTTCTAAGCTTCCAATGCTATTTAATACCGCCCGCTTAAGGGCTTCCTTGTCCTTATCGTACAGTGTATCGGAGAGCTATTTGTATGTTTTTGAATTTCTCTAGAAGCGGATAGGCGCTCGGCCGGATTGTATAAGCCCGAGCAGAGCTGATATAGGAAAGATTGTTTTTAGTGAAAGAGGTACATGAGGTACCTGCAGCGGGTGCCTGAGTCGACTTATTTGCCATTCCTCATAGATTCCACTGAGTATAATCGGGCTTCTTCCTCTCATCAGTGCTCGGCTGTGTTGCCTTGGCACTGCGAGGGAACGAAACAAGGAAAGTGATGTGGTTGCCAGCGGTCCGTGAAACGGGCGTGAAATCCACTTCTATTAATTTCTTAGTTGAAGCTATGATCAACGTGCCCGTGGATAATGAAGCAGGCCTTCTGGTAACTTCTCCTCCTCAAGCCACCCTATCTTCTTCCCTATCATTTACTATCATTAGGGCACTTCGCCGTGAAAACAGCTCACTTCCTTGACTTTAGCAGTAAGGATTGAACAGCGGTTTCAGTGTTTTGTTTTTTGGAAACATCGATCCTGTGCAAACTCAGATCCGTTATCTTAGTCCGAAAGAGCTCATGGCTATCTATGCAGTGCAGGAAGACCGTGTGTCATTTGACACAAGACCTTATAAAAGCTAGTAAACTAATAAGAAGCTTCTCTCAACTAAACCTACACGGCCACCTTATTGCTTTAAAAGTTGGAGCGTTTTTGGAGGCCCGCCACGATATTATTAGTACAGAAATGATAATATTAACCCGTAGCTGCTCACGAGCAGATTATACCGCGCCAGAAGACAACTAGGTCCAGAATACCAATAGCATTGGCCCAGTGTTAGGATCCTAGTCAGGATCAGAGAATAGTCCGTAAACAAAAGCTGGTTTGTGGCGAGATTAGATCATTTGGCCTTACCTATGATGCATCACGTAGAGATGATCTAAGTACATTCCAGAAAGCATTAAAAAATGTAAATATATCACAAAATTATTTATTATTTACAAATAAGCTTAGAACACTTGAACCAACAGAAGCTGTAATTTTTGAATAACGCGTTCAAATTATGAGATATATCGTCTTGAAATTACCGTTCGTATGTACTTGTTCGCCAACTTTTATTTCAAAGGTTTAGATAATTATTTTTCTAAGATTACGGAAGATTGTGCCGCTCAAGGAACTAAATAATTAGTAAGCCAGAAGGCTGAACTTTTGCGTCAAAGGCTTTTTTCCCATTGACGTCGCTTCTTATCGGAATATCCTAAAAATATTCCACGGCAATACAAATCGACCATGGCCATTAAACTATATGATAAATCACCAAACTGCCCTTAAAACATTCACAGCCACTGTATCCATTAATTTGTTGCATTATCTATCTAAACAGTAGCGTCTGTTTTCTTGGACATCATGAATACATTACTCGTCTCCGTTTGCTGCGCTGATTGATTAGCCAATGTCCGATTGGATGAACATAATAGCCCGCTCAGCATTTCTGCTTCGACGGCCAGCACTTGAAGATATCGCGATTCCACAAGGAAAACAAACAAAGTGCCGGAAGCAAGACGAACGTGAATTAGCTCAAATAGTTGATCTTATTTCGAATTACAATTGGGTGAAATCGGGGGAGCTTCTTAGTTCCCGCCGGGCATTCAGTCATTGACGGTTTCGGCATAATTTCGTGTATTGCGCTCTGTTGTCCATGATGGAGAACTTTACGACATGAGGTGTAAAAGTAAACACCGAAATGTTTGTTTATACAGTCTGTGTTGCACATGTAGGCATTGTTAAATTTTGAATGCCGCAAGCGTTTTGTTGGGTAAATTTTTCTTTGGATGCTTTATTTACGTGTGTAAACCGGGCAGTCAATTTTGAAGTACATATTTAGAATGTTCAGCGGATATAAGATGGTATATTTTTGAAAAGACCAAAATATATTATGAATAGAGTATCTATCGAAATATATTATTTAGCAACGTGGATTTATGCTACTCGATGACTTTTCCTCAATCAATATGAAAGTAAATAAGAAAATTTCAGAAAAACTTCACAACAAACGGAAAATCAGATCCGTTCTGCCAAATTTAATTTGCATTGCGCGTACTTTGGTTCATTCTGTGGGCACTGTGCGTCAAAACGGATACCAACGCTGCTAGGAAAAAAAACCAATTCGATTTTCATAAAACATCAACACCAGTACCGATCCCAGTTCGAATGAATTGGTTTCGTTTTGATCTTCAAGTTGACCTTATCACATATGCATTTCCAGTTTCATTACGTCCAATTTGTTATGAGCAACTTGACGCGGTAATTGAATTCCAAAAGCAATAAACGCTGCATTGAGCTACTAGTCGCTTCTGGAGCATGCTGAAAGTGAAGTGAACACTCCGGAAATTTATTTAGAAACGCTTGAATAAGAAGGGGCAAGAAAGAGTTATTTTTGCAATATAAACCGACATGTTTGCGATTATTGGCGTTTTTCGTATCAGCGTAAATTGTTTTACCGAGTAACGGTTCATTCTCAAATCAAAAAAAAAAAAAAATTCCGTGCATTCACAGAATGCTGTGGTGATTTGTAACGGATTGGTTTTATGTCGTTTCGAATAACATAAGATTATTTTTGGTTTTGAAAGCTATTATGCAACGTGCAGAAGATCCCCTGTAGACTTCCGAGAAACGGTTATTATTGTTATTACAGTGGAAGTTCTTTGAGATTAAGCAGAATTTATGATAGGAACTAAGTATTCGATATTTGAGAACTTGTTACAGGAATAGAAATCTTCAGTCAGTTCTCGAGGTTTAGCTACTTGAGATTTCTGAACCGATTGATTGAAATATAATGCTTTTAAATGCGGGGCTGCAAAGTAAATTATGTAGACACCTACATACATACATATCTTATGTTGGACTGTGGCGCTCTTTGAAGCTTTGACTGCTCGATATGCGATGGAGTTGCTTCTGAATAGGCCGCTGTCATGCTTTTCACTATTTCACACACCCATTCAAAATTCTTGACACTAGCCGGCTTCTGGGGAATGAAATAAAACCATCTCAGTGAAAAATACGAGTGTAATAAAGATTATGTGTGATTTACTTAATAAGTAA
>OZ022264.1:45745135-46140135 GCA_963978885.1 Nemotelus pantherinus
TTTCAATGAATTTTTCCTGTTTCAGAGCATTCGTAACAAAATTCTCAGATCGTCCAATTGATGTAGCAATGAATTTGTAGGTTTCCCCCTCATCTCGGAGCCGACGAACAAGTCTTCTCTCCTCTACACTGCAGTGAGGTCCACGGCCCATCTAATATTATAACAATGTTATAATTGTACCTTCAGCTAGTTTAATATCCTTAAAATCTCACCTTCTGCAACTATATAAGTATTTAAATTGATTCACTTTAAATTTTTACTAGCACACACCTATTATATTGTCCAGCTCAATTTCGAATACCGAACAAAGAAACAATCCGCAATATTTTCCAAGATGTTTTATGCCTGCTTATGATAAAACAAAAATGGAAATTATGAACCCTATGTGGGCGCTGAGTGCCTAGAAGTAGGCAAGGATTTTTTCAAATTCGAATTCAAATTATTGATAAATTTTAACTTTTGTCCACCATTTCAATTTAAAATTTTCAAAATTCCAAGTTGCAAACCATCGCCAAATTACCAATTCCAAACCATCGCCGAATTTTCAGCACTCGAAACTTCTGTTCACGAGAACTGACGACCGGAATATTCGATCATTATAGATTACAGGACATATTAAGTTTAACTAGAACCAGGTCTGATAGAAGTAATTTTGTAATGCAGTAATGCCATGTTGAAAAATCATTCCGAAAAAAAACTGCTTTTTGATCTATAGTTTCCGATTCAGCCAACAAATTTTATCGAAACTCACATAGTACTTGAATTTGATTGAAAAATTAGGATAGAGCTGCCGGCTAGGGCAATTTTTGTAAATTTATTCAGCAAAATAAAGCTTTTTTCCCTATAACTTCCGATCCAGTCATGAAATCAAAACGAAATTCATGAGTAAATGGACCTCATTGTAAGCCAAATTTCTTAGGAATTTCGTAGGAAAATCATGAAAGGGCTGCCAGCTATGGTAATTTTTCTAGTTTTCTGACATTATTTTACTAAGCTATTTTGTCATTACATTTACAAGTATAAACGATCCTGCAATGACAATTAACAACAAATATTGAGGTTTCGAAAATTTGAATAAAAATTGCGAGTGGTTACCCTAAAATTCTGGTCATCCTTATAACTTCCATGGTAGTAATTCAATCGAAACGAAATTCACAGGGTGGGTTTAAGTAAACGTGAAGCAGATTTGATATATATTTGGTTATGCTGGTAACGCGGGGTTGCCAGCACCAGTCATTTTCGTTAATATTCCACCAACAGATACTTCCATTATATATTCATATGCAAAGCGTTTACAATAAAAATAAGGAACCAATGTTTAAATTTTCCGAGTTTTGAAAATTTTCGGATGGCAGCCTCAAACACCGTTATATTGCTGAAACTTTCGATAAAATTCTCAGATGAAAACGAAATTCATAGGATGAGTTTGTTATGGTAAAAAAGTGTTGCCAGCACTGAGCATTTTCATCATTTATATTATAGGAGATGCTGTCGGGAAATGGTTTTAGTTGCTTTTGGATAAGAAATGGTTGATATGCTACTGCAAAAAAGCGTTATTTCCACACTTTTTGGTCACTCAAGGACAATTTCTTCGAAAATCAGTTTTCTAGCGGTTCTGATGCGTTAGAGTTTTTTTTTTTGTATGTTTTTGTGTGTAAATAATCCATGGAAACAAACATAATTTTCCACCCTATAAATAAGTAGGGCATTTGGACAGAATAATTAATATCTATCAAATTAATTAATTAACCATATACTATATGTAACTTCTGTAGAGTTCAAAATAAGCCAAACTAATCGAACCTCGCTTCTCTTGATGGGATCAACATACGAGGTGGAATCAAATATAAAAATTAATTTTGGTTTTTACATTTATTGATGCAAGACCACCTCGTGAGCATAAGGGGGTCACAAACATGAAAGGTACATAGTATTTTCCGACATAATTTCCTAATTTCGCTATATCCTCTCCAACGAATCGGAGGGGTTTTAACAGATTGGCTACCACGGCGGTTGTAGGCAACTGCCTGTAACCTTCCCTGTACGTCCAGGCGATTCTAGACGCCCACTAAACTAAGCTCAGATCCCACAGCATGACAAAAGCTTGGCACCAAAGGCAGCTTTCGGGATTTTAGCTTGGCAGTCAATTTATTAATGCCATCTTCATTAAAATTAGAGGAGGTGTGCAACTCAGCCAGTTGCGCACGGAAGCCTCAGCAAGAACATAATCGTCGAATCTTGTTTTGTGATATTCACACGGCGATAAGTGAGTACCGTAGAGATAGTGTCCCACTGTTGTCCAATGAATTCCCTCCAACTAATCGAGTGTCAGGCTAGCCATGTTGAGGTGAAGAAGCCTCGTATTTTCCGCTGATAATGATGTTTTGCTTCATCCGACAGGTAACTATACGATGTTCACGGAGAAAACCATGTGCAAGACTCCTATAAAGTCCTTAAACACTGTCGTAAAGGCTTTTCTAGCTGAGGGGCGAATTTTTGTCTGGACGGGTTCGTATTTCTACTGTTCTCTCATTCAAAACTAGCTTGCTTAGATCCAGAATAAAAAAGGTGTAGAATGTTGGAAAAGTTGCTGAAAAATTTTCAGACGATTTCAACAATCTTTGAACTGTGGTAATCTTCTAGAAGCAAGGGCAACGTTTTGCTCATAATCTAGAATCTTCAAAACCTCATTTACAATCAATGTAAACCAATGTGCAGTGATAAATTTGACAACTCACTTTCTTTTGATTTGAACCTACTTTAACTTGAATCACGATGTATGAACATGGCTGGATATGAAGCATGGACCACAAACGGTTGCAGCCGGTACTCTCACCACATAACACGCCTAGCTCAGAATGCTTATATTATCCGCGTTTTCTTGCGTTTCTATCGAAATCTGGTTAGGATAGTAGCATTGACAAAAAACTGGCAAAAGTATTGAAAAATAGGTAATTTGGTTAAGAATAACCCTTCTTATGCTATGAAAAATTTGCAAAACTTAGAAAAATATGTATCATTCGTTTGGGTTTTTTCCACATAAGCGAAAATTTTGAGGATGGTTGATGATTTGAAAGATTTATGTTTATGTACCTACCGTAGCTACCAAATTGCACGCACATGGAGCAAAAAGCGCACAAGCGTATTTCATTTACCCATCACAGTGCCCAGTAGATTCGTAATGATCTGATGCTTATTTGGGAAGCTATCACATTTCGAATTTTTGCAAATTTGCTTCATCTAATTTTAGGCATTTAGCGTCCTCATGGGGTTAAAAATTTCCAATCCATCTTCATAGTCAAGCTTAAAACATTTTCAGTTTTTATTTCGCATACATTTTTTTCCAATTTCAAGTATTCTGTTGCCGCAGAATTACAGCAGAACCTAGAAATTCAGGGAAAAGCCCGCCGCCAAACGGTTAATGATAAAAATAACCTAGAGTTCATGTACAAAAATATACCATGAAAATTTCACCTCGATGGGATAGCGTTATCCGAAAAAAACCTATGTTTTTTTCTTCATAGTATACCTAGGGTTTTTCAATAAGGACATAACAACTTTGTATTTAAATCACCATTTCTCGTGAAATCGGCAACCGATTGAGCTCGGTCCAGGTTTACCATAATTAGCTAGAATCGGTCCAGGTTTACCATAATTTTAGTAGCCGTTAACGCTTTGACACCTGCGACCATTTTAGTGATATTTTAAGCACCCTTATAATTCTATCAACAAAGAAATTCCCAAAAAACCAAGTATGTTTCGGAAATTTTTAACCCTATGTGTGCGCTAAGTACCCGCTAGTCGAAATCGAATCGAAATCGAAAAAATGCAAGAATTTTTCTTGCGTTACATTCATATTTGGCCAATGTAATCTCCAATGAGTATTACAGAAGACACTAATGAAAACCCCGCACATTAATCTGGTCGATGTTTGTTCATTATGAGGAGAGTTTTCCTTTCATAAAATCCGTGCCAAAAAATTTTACTCTAAGTAACAGCAAACCAAAAAGTTGTGGGAAGAAAGGAACAAAAAAGCTGCAATCGATTTGATTACGTGCAATTTCTGGCAATTCCCATACTACGAGCTAAAGAAATATTTTATCTTAAGAAAATTTAGTTACTACATTTTTTTTTTGTATCGTACGTACGTAAAAAGTCGATCCATGACGATGTTGCAGCGACATTAATGGGTAGACGGGTAACACAGCTACATTCTACAAAGTTGCATATTTTTATGCATCAACATAACTCAATCCTGAAATTCTTAGGCTTTATATATTCGGCGATGTCTGTTGTTTTCAAAATCGAAATCACTTTGTTATATTCTTCCTTCAACAAACCATTACAAGACGCTTCCGGAAAGCTCAGCAGTTTTCCCCGTTAGATGTCCAATGTGCCGTTGCCAATAATGATGAGGAAGAAGATAAATATGAAAAAAGTCACTTGGTGACCAAATGATTTATATCTTGGCGCTTTTTTATATCATTTTACTTAACATTCTGTTCTACTACATTTAAAAAAAACCACATTTCAACGTTTTTGGATTATTATATAATTTTTTGTAGAATATCTAGCTTCAAAACACCCCTGGGAAATATCTATTTTTTCACAGCCAGAATTGCTTGTTCGCTTAAACTAAGCTTCTCATTTCCACGATAGACCGAAATGGGGTCGCCGTGGCGCAAAAACGCTTAAATCTTACCTTATTGATCAAACCTATTAGAGAAACGTATGCGTAGACATTTCTGTGGAATCCGACAGTGTACAGTGTACCGTGTAGTTAACAGTCTGCATTCGCGGCAAAAGTATTTTTTTAAATCGCAGATAGACCTAATTGTATCAGTGTAATGTGTAAAGTAAAAAATGTTGTTTCGCTTTCAGCTTGTCTCAGAAAAAGAAAAATTCATCATCAACTTTAACTTACATCATGCGACGACCGCCATATGCACGTACGTACGTAGAAAGTCGATCCATGACGATGTTGCAGCGACATTAATGGGTAGACAACTACAGAAAAAAATGTAATTCTAGTTTTTCTCTGCCTTTGAAAATTGTAAGCGGTCAACCGTGTTTTCTTGGCTTCAAAATTTTCACAACTTCCTTCTCTCGGCGACAGTTCTGTTGCTACGAGCAACTATAAATGCAACTAGCCCCTTTACCCATTAAAAAGTGCAGTGAACTGTAACGTTTTCTTTCATCCTATTTTATTTTATTTTCATTTCATTTTATTTTTTTCTATATGCGCTCACGTTACCTCTGTCAATGTCAACAGCCCCTTCTTGCAAGTAGTTTGTATGTCGCATTGTATGCAACTATCTTCCGTTCGTGAGGTTGTTTCGTGGCGTGGTAACAAGATAGACATCATCTTTGTGCGAATTGAAAGGAAACCATGGTACAAACTGGCTTTTCCAAGAGAGACACACTATGCAGCGGCATTTGCACCTGGCTGCAATCCGGTGAATGAATTTTCTCAAAAGTTGCAAACAGTGTAAACAGACTTAGTGCAAAGCGTCCATACAATGGTTGTTCTGTAACTGCTTAGTGAGTCTGTTCGATTCGGTAGACATTAGCATAATATTTGAGAAAAACTTGTTCAAGCATAAACAATTTAACGCTGATGACACGGAACTCATACGCAGAACAGCCTTCAAAAAATACGTCGCAGAAAGGTTTCTTGTTATTATTGACTGTGTTTTAAATGTTTCCGTTTTATTATACTACTACTACTCATCAAATGACAGTAATACTACACAATAGTCATTTTCGATTTTTGTTGTTAAAATGTCTCCAAGTCATAAATATGTTATCATGTAGCTACAAAATGTAAAATGTTGATGTTAATTTTATGCAGATTAAACTATTTTCTCACACATTCCGACATATTAGATGTTTGAAATGTTTGGAAATGCAATCCCTCATCATACTTTAGGTTTTAATGGATGGTTGCACTACACAAAACAATGATTGCAGCAATATTTTTTTTTAAAAAGATTCTTAATTTTATTTATTACATAAATATTTTTATAATTTGAAAAATATTAAAAAAAAATGGTTTATATGGAAGATTTATCATTGAATAAATCTCTGCAGAAAATTCGAACGGCATCAAATCACTTTACATTAATGCTCATAGGATGAATAGGATCTTGATAGAAGTTAAAAATTACTCATTTCAGTCAAATATTCTTATCAATCAGCCGTGTTTAGGCTTGCTTAATTCTTCTTAATTTCTCTCGATTCATTTTTGAATAGCTTGTATTATTCTGGAACGGGTGTCGAAATACCATCATCAGGTTTTCAATAAACGTTATACTAGCCAAAATTTCCAGTACCAAATCATCTCTCCAGTTCGAACTTCTTCTTTCGACCACTTCCGCATTTCAATTTCACAATCGTCTCTGGCATTGTAAAGCTGATCGAAAAAAAACATGTTTCACTCTCTTATAAAGCGGTCATCGTTCAAAACAATATGGGTCGCAGCGGAGTATTTGCAGAAATTCATTCAGATATTCCCCAAACGATGACAGTATTTTATGAAGTAGTCGGGGTCATGTAGAAACTGCCTCCAGGAAAAACTTATTTCACTATGA
Organism: Nemotelus pantherinus; assembly: GCA_963978885.1. Classification (NCBI taxonomy): domain Eukaryota; kingdom Metazoa; phylum Arthropoda; class Insecta; order Diptera; family Stratiomyidae; genus Nemotelus; species Nemotelus pantherinus. Next base: position 45,751,726 of record OZ022264.1, read on the forward strand.
TTGTGGCTGAGCCAAGGTCTGATGAGGCGAATAAGATAGTTTTTTTCATGCCTGTTTGAAGCTTTTAGCCCAGCACTCCTTCCAAAACTCAAGTGCTTATGCTCGCGCTTCAACATTTACCACTTCTCTGCTCGCGTTTGGGGTATCCAAAAAGATTTCCCTACGCTCATTTGCAAACAGGTTAATTGCGATCACTTCCGCTGTGGCCAAACTGAATTCCCTAATACTGTGAGATAGCTGCTTACACTTACACAAGACGATAGGCCAAAAACAGCGACTTCTTAGTGGAGGATAAAACTTTAGTGTATAGGAAGCACTAGAAATACTGATTTTGATTGATAATCCAGCATATTTATTAAACTGGTCGTATTTCAAGTCAATGAGTTCGTTTAGTCGTTAGTTCTCGCGATCACAAATTTCAGGTGCTAAAAAATAGATTATTTGGTGAAGGGTTACCGTTCTTATGTGGTGAAGAATTTTGAAAATTTTAAATTGACTGCGCAGCCAAAGCATACAAGCTATCAATTGCATGCAATTTTCACCAAAAAGCAAAAAAAAAATCTGAGCGTCGATAGTTTGAAGATTTCTGTTTATCTGCTTACCATAGCTACAGTGTTGCCAGCACTTAAGGGGGGAGATACATGTAACTGCTAAAAATAAAATCGATTTTTTTTATTACATCAAAATGTTTGAAATGCTCTTAAAATAAACCAAAAAAAGTTTTGCAGCGATATTCGTATTAGTTCTCGAGTTATAGTCAGTTAAAGGCAGCGCGGCGTTCCCCAGGTCGGTGGAGCTTTAAAACTTTAAACGCGTTTTTCTCAAAGTAGTACTTTTTCAACTGCCGTACAAGATATCTAAAAAAATATTGAATCGATCCGGCTCAAATTTATACAACATCTACAAAAGAGTATTATCTCCTCGTTGAACCTAAATGTTATTGTAATTTCAGAAAAATAATTTGTTTATTAATGTTTAAAGTGTGATTTTTTTGAAAAATAATCGATTTTTATGTTTAATCTAAAATTAATGTAAAAATTTAAAATATTTTTATAAATTTTATTGGTTCACCTATGAATTACATATTTCATTAGCATATTTTGTTCTCTCTGAATGTTGCAAGTTCCCCGGAAAAGGCGTTAAGTTGTACGAGGCAGTTTTTGATGTGTTTTTTTCATTCGCTCGCACCGCCGCCATTTTGTGTTGAAAAATTATTAAAAAAAGATTTTCATTTACTGTGAGACATGTATTTTAAGGATTTAGTATTAAGCATTTTCTGAATGAACAATATATATATTTTGATTCAATCTGAAATTAGCAATTTTTTTTCGATTTTACATGTATTTCCCCCCTTAATTAGAAACCACACAGAGTTATTTATTACGCTCATCAATGCGTTCTGTAAATTTCGTTATGACATATTTATCTGTGGGAAGTTAATAAAGTGGCTCGTTGGGCACTTAGCGCCTACATGGAGTTAAAAATTTCCAAAACATAATCGTAGCCAAGCTGAAAACATGAAAAATATTCATTTCATTTTATTCATTTCATATTATTAATTTCGGCTAATCCAGATTATACGTATACAATTGTAATTAATTACTCTTATACAGAATTAGTTTAAGTGATGCTGTAGAGAAACAAAAATCAAACATAGAGTAAGCTTCGTTAAAGCATCTACTTATTGCAGTGACTGGTTCATTGTAACCATAATTGCTAATTTTCCTGCTACAATTTTCGCGACAAACAAAATTTTGGAATTTTGACGTCAAGAGTTTAAGTGATCCATTTGTAAAAGATTAAGCAGTCTTGATAAGGAGGTGGATGTAAAGGGTCATACCAGGCAGAAACGTAAGAACTTCTTTTTGGACTCAATTTGGTCAATGTACACTTTTTGATATTCCATTCATGGAATAATTAAAGAACATCTTCGTATGCATCCTTACATGATGGTAGTCGTCCAGAAATCGCTGCCACGTAATTATGGAGCCAAACAACTTGCTTGTGAAAACATGCTTACTGCGCTCCCGGGGGACGCCATTTTTTTCGGACGAGGCAGATTTCCACCTCAGTGGATGTGTCAATAAACAAAACATGCGCTATTGGAGTGAGACAAACCGCAGGGAGCTCAACCAGTGGCCTCTGCACTTCGACAGGCTTACAGTATGGTGTGCACTTTCAAGAAATGGAATCATCGGCCCTTATTTTTTGAAGAAGACAACCGAGCCGTTTCGGTCAATTCAGCTCGTTGCATGACCATGATCCAGGATTTTTTCTTGCCTGAATCGGATGAGTTGGAACTGGAAGACGTCTGGTTTCAGCAGGATGGAGCCACAGCCCACAAAGCAAGGATTATCATGGCCTTTTTGAGAGCAAGGTTCCCCGGACGCCTCATCTCTTTAAGAGGAGATTTGAATTGGCCAGCGCGCTCTCCTGATTTGGCCCCTTGCGATTTTTTCCTTTGGGGATACCTCAAATCCAAAGCTTACAATGACCGCCCTAGGACTCTGGAAACCCTCAAGAACAATATCCGGACCAATATCGCAGAAATTTCTGTCAGAATGGTTCAAAGAGTGCACGAAAACTTCAGAAAAAGGCTGTTACAGTGTATACGGGGGGAAGAAGCACATTTGAGTGAGACACTATTTAAAACTTTGTGAATTTAAATTTTCATTGCTGTAAAATAGAGGAAAAAATAAAAAATCTGAAAAATGTTCAGCAGTTTGTGAGTTATTCAATTTCGCAATCCATCTGTCTGTGGTGCTCTACCCTGTATAAGTCGTTACATTTTTTTACATTACTTTCTACTAGCCATCAACTACCACATCAAACAGGGCTTTGCAAATAAACAATCCGCGGATTTGATCTCTCTGAATAACCGAACGCCTCTGATTTCGATTGACATTATGGGTTTATTTTCTAACTGATTTATTATTCCTTAGGGGGCCCGGTAGCTCTGCTCGCTAAGGCGTCAGGCCGAAAAGCGGCGTGCTACGGGGCCTGCGGGTTCGAACCCCGCCAGTGCCAAAGAAATGGATCTTCTCGTCACCTTCCAATCCCCCAAATTAATATTCTAGGAGCCTGCATTTCCTAATCAAAAGAATTAAAATACCTGGGTGTGCTTCTTGATTCTAAGCTAACATTCACATCTCATGTCGAAACTACTGACTCGAAAATCCTACGCAACATTCGCATCACTTAGACTAGTCATTTCCCCATACGAATTTGACATACGACACCAATATTTTTTATTTTGCCAACTAGTGGACTCAGTTAAAACTGGCTCCTCGAAATGTACGGTCGTCAGGTATAGTTGAAGCCCATCTTGGCTGAATAAGGACCTGGTCAATTTTTTATTAACCATCTGGTAATGCCCATATTCTTTGTAGATGCGTAAATGCGGTAACCAAGTCAAACTTATGATTATGTCTCCACTATTCGCAAAGTCCATCATCATTAATTTCGTCGTCAAAACTGTGCCCTCCAGTCTTGCCCCGTTTATTTCTTCATTAAATATAGAATAATCAAACATGATTGGAGTAGTCTTACAGGAAAATTGCACCGAATTACATTTTTTCGCGTTGGGAAGTAACTTGTTCGCCTGGCATCAGTTTAAAAAAACAAAAAGGCTACTAAAAGGTGCAATCTTCAAAAGATCCTATTTTTATAAATAATTTATGATCGTCAGCAAGGAAGAGATATTCACAAGAGAGGAGAGAAAGATGATTCAGACATAAAACAGAAAGAGCAAATGACCTTGTATAGAGCCTTGGGGAACTCCAGTTTTTGGTCTTGCCGGGATTTGATAAACAAGAACTATGGTATAGCGTACATAACAAGAACGATCGAACCGATAGGATTCAAGCCATTTGATGATAAACGGTGAAAAACGTAGGTGACTTAGTTTACAAAGAAGCAGGCTGTTATCATCATAGTCAAAAGCTTTCGAGAAATCCTTGTAACTTGAATTGAACTTCATATTGGGTTGCTAGTGATTTGGCGACAAACCTTGTGAAGTGTTCTAGATTTATTGATCGGCTTTTGTTATAAATGATATACAGCGTGTTGTTTTTTAGAAGCATAGAACTTCGATATGAAATAAAATACGGATAAATTGTTTTGATTGCCATGAAATTGGTTTTATTGGAAAGATAATTCTCTGCCATTTTTATTTGAATATGAAGTTGAGCATGTCAGCGCCACGACTGGCGCGGAGGAAGTTCAAACGAGATGTGCAATTTTCAACGACTCTAACCAATAATTGGGCCCGTATCAGTCAAGCGTCTCGGGCATGTCGGTGTAGACAAGTGATTTGACGTATCCCCACAAGAAATAGTCCAGCGGTGTTAAATCACAAGATCTGGCAGGCAAGTTCACAGGTCCAAAACGAGAAATTATGCGCTCATCAAATGCTTCTTTCAATAAGTCGATGGTTGCACGAGCTGTATAGCATGTCGCACCATCCTGTCGAAACCAGAGGTCCCCTGCATTACGGCGAGTCAACTCCGTAACGAGAAAGTCATTGGTCATGGCTCTATAGCGGTCACCATTGACTAATGGTATTCCCAGCAAAATTTTTGAAGACATATGAGCCAATTATTCCACCGGCCTATAAAGCACAGCAAACAGTGACTTTCTTCGGATGTAACGGTGTTTGGACAACCGCCTGTGGTTGCTCATCACTCCAAATGCGGTAGTTTTGTATATACGATCCATGGTTAATCGAATCAATTGTTCTGATGGACGATTATGTCGGCCATAAAATTGACGGACTGCGCGATGAATTTCTCGAACAGAACCGTTTTTTTTTCGAAATAAATCTGCACAATATGCAGACGTTGCTCAGGCGTTAACCTATTCATGATAAAATGGCAAACCAAACTAACCATAAAACGCATGACAGCTGACACAAAATACGTAGCATTAAAAAGTGTTGCCAACTTAAAGTTCTACACCTCTAAAAAAAAACTCTATACAACGAAATGCTCAAAGAACTGCTTCCTCCTGATCCTGAGCAAGAAGACGATTTCAGACTTTTAGCTATAGCCTCAATCCTAATGAGAGTAATAAAAGAAATAGGAAGATACGATTGTGATGTTTAACGGCATTCCAATGTGTTAGAAGAAGTAGGTGATGAAGATTATGTGTGTGTAGAAAAAAAAATGTTGGGAAAGGAAGTTGCAGTTGGATTGAAGAGAAGTAGCAATTTGATCATTTGAAGTTTGAGGTGTGGAATTGAGAGTCCGCAAATGCCTGCAATGTGTTGAGAATGGCTTTAAACCACCACCTCGCATTTCGTTCTCAATGCTTAATACATATGAGCGATGCGCGTTTTTAATTTCAAGTTTAATATCGGCTCTAAGTTTACGATAAACTTCAAGGTCTTCGGCAAAGCCTAACGGTTCATATTTGTGGTGTAATTGATGTTTTTTTCGAAGATTTGAGACAATTGAATCGTAAACCAGGGATATACTTGGGACTTCGTGAATAATTTGTAGACATAAGTAAAGGAAGTATGAATTCCAGGATGCTGTAAAGAATATCAACACAATTCTCACATGGAAGAGATGAAAAAATGCTTTGCCAATCCAAGGTGACGTTTAAGCCCAGCATAACTACCAGAGGTGTAACTAATATATTCATTAGTCCACCTCGAAGAGATGGGACGAAACTAAGGTATATTTACCTCAACTCTAATAATTACCCATGTGAAAATTAAATTTTGGACTTTGAAGGCCACTGAGCTAGCGTCTAATGGAGGGTAATGAGCGTCAGTTCCTAAATATGAAAGTGTGATTTCAGAAATCGTGAGATTATCCACAGTTGTGTTGAAAAACAGAGGATAAAGAGTTTTATTAAAGTGATTGCGAATAGTGGTGAATTGAAGAAGTGCACATGAAACATGTGAAGATAGAGGTAGTTTACGACAGAATGTTTAATGGATCAGGAAAGCCTGTATGCGAAGACCATCGAATGGTAAGCAAGTTGTAGTCTCCATAGAGCATAAATATTGAACTGAGATTTAAAGAGTTGATCACGTCTTCAAAAGACCATGTTTTTATTATAATCCATGCGATAGCTACAGGCGATTCACAGGACATCCCTGCGCTGGACCTTGGCAATGTGTTTCCGGAACTTCTTAGTTAAGAGCGCATCTGCCCAAATTTCGGCTCCATATAGCAAAATGGAATCGGTCGTTAGCATCAGCAGGCTCCGTCTCATCTCACGGGGTCCACCGACGTTGGCCATTAGCCTACTCAGCCAAGTGACGACTACTAGAGCCCTGTCACATGCCCTGCGGATATGATCCCAATATGTCAGCTTGGTTAAGGAGGTTGCTATAAGCACAGAAGAAATGGTATTTTTAACCCCTATGAAAACATCACCACCAAAGGGTTTTAAAGATATGATTGGGTGACGATTAGGGAATCCAATCCCGGGATTAGAATCCCGGGTTCCCGAACAGTTTTTAGTCCCTAAAATCCCGGGATTGATGTTTTATAATCCTGGGATTGATGATTTATAATCCCGGGACTATAAACCATCAATCCTAATTGAGATCCGGGATTTTAGTAGCTAAAAACTGTTCGGGATCCCGGGATCCCGGGATTGGATTCACTAGTGACGATGGCAGCGATAAATTTTATGAGTAGAGAGCAGCTCCGAGCTCAGAAAATCGGATTTTTGCCATGATTCCGAATTAAAAATTATGTCATGTTGTTGGCCTTCAATTACCGCACGCTGAAAATCAAGCAGCTTGGTCCTCATACGTCTAACATTTTGGTAGTACATTGATAGCTTTATTTGTGTGTTTATTTTTTTATGATAAAACCAGATGACCAGAAGAATTACTGACAAATGACAGAGAAGCGAGAAGGGAATGTTAGTTTAAAAGAGCTCAATATATGCGCCTGCAGTGCGTTTTTGGTTAGTTTGCGGCAGAGTAGTTTTTTCACTTAGCCTTTCCGTTATATAGTTTAAAAGATCTCCAGGTTAAGTTTCATACGCAAGCCTCGAGATAAAAATTTTCATTGGAGGCGTCATTGCCTTAAGTTGCGTTTTTGTTACTTGACATACGCGGTCGGTTGCAGAAGAATCGTTAGTTGATTCATGGAAAGTTGAAGGCAAATGTAAGTTTCGTTCCGCCGGAAGGACTAAACATCGCATATTTTGCATCATTGCACTAAAAGTGCATTAAGTTTTGAATGCTGATGCCACTGCAGATCAAGCTTTTGATTTTGAAGTTGATGAGGCGTGTCATGATGTGGCCACGATTATTATCGTTGAACAACAGGTTGGTGATGTAGATGCTGGAGCTGATCTCTATTCAGGATTCAAATGCATAGACCCTATCTTGATTGCACGGTCGTTTCCGTTGGTTCAATCCTATCCGAGGCATTTTCTTAAGTTTCGGGACGATTTAAAATTTTGCAGAGGACGAAATGTTGGTCCATTGCTCCAATAACCAAGCCTGGAGAACCGAGCTCTTCACCATTCAGTCACATTTCCTTCCGCCGAGGATTCAATGTCACGAGGATATTGTAACCCGATCTCCGATCAAGATTAACATCACCACCACGGGAAGGCGAGTAGAGTGCAAGAAGAGGGTAGGTGAGAACAGTCATTTCAAGAGAACAGATCGACCATTTACTTGCTCGCTCAGGTGCTATCTAATTGATCACTAATAATAAATCTATACTAGAAATTGCTGATAGTTGCTTTTAACCTTTTCTTCCAAAACCCATTTTAAGTTCAATTTTGATGTGCCGACATTCATTTCAATTGTATTATTGTTTATTGTAATGTAATGTTGCTTCTTTGTTCTGTGATCACCTAAAATGACGTCAATTAGTCAAATAAATACCTTAATTGTGCACATCTACAGACATTAAATACATATAAAGTCAGTTACAAGCATACCAGCGTCATTTAACCCTTAATAATAATTAAATGCTGCTAAAGTTTGAAGAAAACATTCCCTAACCACAATCCCAACATTCATCTGAACGAAGTAAGTAACGCCTATCTGGCGTACAAACTCTCTTAGATGCACACTTTTACAAACCACGTGAGTTTTAGTTACGAACAATTATAACGCAAGCGATATAAAAGTCGATTTTTTGTGGTTCAAGCTAAGGTACCTCAGTTTTTTTTTGCATAAACCATTCGACGTACTACAACCAAATAATGGTTTTTGTCCGACCCTCGTTAAATATTCTTTGCAGCAAATTTTCTGCTTTCTACCTGGAGATTTTTGATGTTTCGTCGGAAGTATGGAGTAGTTTTTGGTTCATCTTAAGGAGGTACATAATTTTGATCGTAAACTTTTCGGTGAGACGTCTAATCCTCTTTGCAGTATTTCCTACCAGAAAATGAAAAATATGTATAACCACCACCTAAAAAACAAACTCATAACCATTCTATATGGCTACACCTCTTATCGAATCCTTTTAACTTGACTTCGAATTTCAACTCGCCGATGTGTACCCCGCCTTATGCAATCAGAAAAGAATGCCGGCGAAAAGTAAATCGAAGAATGAAAAAGAGTGATCGTTGTCTTCGTATAGAGCATGGCATTTTTTAAGAGATATGTTTAAGGTGTTTTGTGTTTGGTGACTGAGGTATGCGTTGCTATGTTCGGAATTTCAATCATCTCAAGTATATGCCATTGTTCGAAATAATACAAGTGGCGTATCGTAGTTACACGGAGGGCATACAAATTACCTTTTCGGTACGCATTGCGTTCGGATTACGAAATGATCTCAAAATATGTAAGTACGTTCCACCTTTAAGACGGGTGTGTTATACCTTAACGACAAACAGTTAAGAAATAAAGGTAATTCTTCGATTTGCATTGAAGTAACGCTTTTGCATTTATAATTTGAATATGAAACGATCATTAATAGAATGGCAATCTGTCCATAATGATTTCCTTTATAACATTCCTATGAGTTATTGTCATCGATTAGCCCAGTAAGTTCTCGATGCAAAGTTAGTGGTTGTATGTCAGCATTGTTCCCTGCAAAATTCTTACAATACAAAACAATCGCTGAAATAACGTATATTATTCAACTTTTTATTATATCGCCTGTCAAAATAATTGCCTTGTTAATTTTAATTATTATGTCATATTTACTCACAAAAAGTACTTTTTACTACTTCAGATAAACCATGGGAACGCACGAAAAGAGAATGCTTGACAGGGAAGCAGTACGCTCGGTTATTCAACAATGGAATGCAAATCGATTGGATCTGTTCGCACTTTCAGAACCTGACGAGGTAATAGTCCCAACAGAAGCACAACACTACAACGAAAAAATTTCATAAATTGTTATATTTTCAGAATCTTCTCTTCCACGGTGTTATGCGATTTTATTTTCAAGATGCAGGTCAAAAGGTAGCAACGAAATGTATTCGGGTAGCATCAGATGCTACTGTTTCAGATGTGATAGGTAAGAATTTATTATAATCGAGTTTACATAATTCATGACTTGAGAGAATGTACTGTTTTTTTTTTTAATTTCAGAAACTTTAATCGAAAAATTTAGGCCCGACATGCGTATGTTATCACTCCCAAACTATGCACTGTACGAGGTACATGCTAATGGTGAAGAGAGAAAATTAAATCCTGATGAAAAACCGTTATTAGTACAATTAAATTGGCACATCGATGATAGAGAAGGACGATTTTTACTAAGAAATGTAGACCAAAAGAATAATGTAAGCTATTATGATAAAATTTATGTATGTGCAATGCGTGAACTGATATAGAGACAAACATACGATAAATTTGACGATCGCATATCTTATGTTAAACAATTTATTCTGTTACTTACTAGTTAATCACTCATGAACTTGACCTCTTTTAGATTGAAAGTGTAGATACAAATTTCAAACGGAAATTATCGAAACGTGAGAAGAAGGAGCAAAAGAAACGAGAAAAACTAGCCAAACTCAGTTCAGACGGAGGTGACAGTGAAAATCATGTCGCTGAAAAATTATACACAGAGCTTCCCGAAACGTCCTTCACACGATCAATATCAAATCCCGAAGCTGTTATGCGTCGTCGAAGACAGCAGAAACTAGAAAAGAAATTACAACAGTTTCGATCAAAAGACGGCGGCCCAGATACCGGTGAGTTTTGCGGTACAGTGCAATACATCATTGCAATTAATTGAAATATTGTGGTAATTTATTGCACTCTGTCTTTCTGTTGTTTTTTCGGCAATTTGCTACAGGTGGAACGTTGAAAATCTACGGCGAAAGTTTATGTCGTGACGTCCCTTATAAAACATTACTATTGTCCATTCGTGACTGTGCTCAAGCCGTAGTTCGTGAAATGCTAACGAAATACGGCCTAGATAAGGCTGATCCATTACATTATTGTTTAGTTCAAGTGAGTTACTTACGAATATATTTAATGACCAAAAAGCTTATGAGATTTAATTTATTTACAGGTCAACAGTGATGGCACGGAGTATATTTTAGATGACGACGAATGTCCGTTATCGATATTAATGAATCATCCAACATCGCGTGGTGAGTTTTTTTTATATTCATGCGAATTTAGATTATAATAGGCTTATGTACGTTGAATCCAAAGTAACTTTGATTATTTATTGATGACAAAACGAAAACTATGTGTCCCCATGAAATTTAATCTTGGACAGGCCATTTACGAGATACCATATCTTTCGAATAGATTCTGCAACTTTTTTTTTTTGCATGTATTTATAATTAAATTTGTTTTGAAGATTCTTGTTCTTCATTGTGACACATTTGGTGTAACGTCAACTTGGGTTAGATAAGATAATACAATCGAGATTATTTAGGTGGCAATTATATTCTGGGGTTTAAATTTAAAGGTAGAGTAAAAATTCTTTCATCCCAAATCAATAGGTGTAAATCGTCAAATAATAGAATTAAAATATCCAAACTCTCTCCACATTGTCTAAATGGCAATAATAGTTTCCATCATAAATCGAACGTCTTATATTTAGCTTTTGCACTGCTTCAAAAGTACTTGGATCACTTGTTCTGCCTCTCGTGATTTGTCTGCAGAATAATTTTAGATTCATCCGTAAAAAGTACGTTAGCTATCTTAGACCTCTCAAGAGTGCCATCATCACCAAATCCTTCGCTTTACACTCTTCTGCAAAAATTAAGTATACCTCTAACATTTTTAACTCTAAAAAACGGCTCTACTGATTTCACGTAGACGTGTCTTCCCCAATCCTTTGATTTAACATACCGTTAAACCTTTGGCGGAAACGTGTTCAGTCGCTGTTGATAAAAATCGGATGATTTATCGTTTAGTAGCTGTCCTTGTTCTAATGCCAGACTTGTTTTCCAGCATCTTCTTATTTTCTTTTTTAGCTGTAGCACTGTAATTTTAGACTGAAAAGGACGATCTGCCAAAAAATCCAAGTAATGGTTTTTATTAGCAGAATTATGTTTATTGTCGGATGAAAAAACAATGTGAAAAATTCATTACCAAATTGAGTTCGCAAAAAAAATATAAAGGTCAAAGGTAAGGACAATGAGTTTTTCTTAAGAATCTCGTTGATTACTTGTTTTACTGAATTTTGGTAGCATCAATTTGTGGCACAAACATCTGCACAATAGCTTCTCATACAAAATGCATGTGGAACTAATAGCTCTGGAGAAATCATATCTTGAAAATTTCACGTAATGCCAATAATTTAAAAGATATCTAAGAAAAGCTGATACATTGTGCCCTCACGATTTCGCAATTTCACATTGTCTTTCTCATACCAAGGTAAAAATAATTCCTAATAATAATTCCTCCTTTTGCAGGTTTCCTATCCACACCTAGCGTTCTTGATATTTCAGCAACATATTTTCCAAACTTACCAGTGTTTGAATTTTCGCCCTCGTCTGTATCCTCTTTGGGCCCAAAACTAAGCAACAAAAATGTAATCTAATGAAAAACTAATGTTTATTCAGATAGTTCGAATAACATTTTCCACGAACAGTCTATGCTATAAACACACAAAAATTATCATAAATTAATATTTTGGTGATTGCGCAAGCATGATTGTGTCATATATGGCAAAATTAGCTTATTTTTAGCGTTAATATGATGCCCAAGAATAAGCTACTGAATGAGAAACATAAATTTCCAGCTTTTTAGAGGTATTTCATTTCTGTATGAGGTTATTAAGAAAAATGAACAATTATTGAAGAAAAGAGATTATTAAGGAAAATTTATGTAGTTAGTTACTCAAGAATATGTAATGTATGCTCGGCGCATGATTGCGCAGTCACATTTTGCACAAGCATGCTGGTGTCGTATATGAGGCCTATAACAACCCCGGTGATAAAAATCAACTTTATGATGGGTTTCTCTCTCTACCTGCATACAAAACCAAATGAGTACAGTAAAAGCTGCTAATCGGGACACTGTATGATCGGACCATCTGAACAATTGAACCAAACCATCCCCGCACATACAATCTCTAGAAAAAAATCACGTTGTTAGCGAAACACCTCTAGAATCGCATCGTGGACCAGATTAGATGCACCAAAATTTGTCCAGTAGTACTTGTTAATCGAACCAAACGGCTTTAAGACCAACATGGAAAAGTGTAAAAAAATGAGTTTTCCAGAAAAATACATATTAACATCTGCTGTTCAAGGTAATTCTTCGAATTATTTCTGCATAACTTTCTGAAAATTAGTAAGAGTCAGGTGCTACGTATGTAAAAACATAAAACCAAATAAAACGATAAATGATAAATACATTTTTGTATCAACGGTTCCCTAAGGAACGCTCCAAACATTTGCCAATATCCTTCTCTATACTTCAAAGTAAAGCCAGTCAAATCGCTACAAAATTAGAACTATTTGATTTCAAGGCATCAAACGGATGCCTAGAATCCTTTGAAAAGCGTTACAATATTCACTACGGCACACGTAATGGCGAGGGAGCTGATGTTGATTTAGACACAGTACAAGAGTTTCAGTCAGAACTAAGAATGCTATGTGATGGGCATGATGCTTTAAATATTAATAATGTTCGTACAAAAGGATTATGTTTTATAGTAACAACACAAAATAACTATGCCTGAAATACGAAAAATGTGTAAATGGAAAACGTTCGATGGAACGCGTGACAGTTGCAGTCCTGTTTAGTCTAAGCGGCGGCGAAAAAAAAGATTTGCTGGTTATAGGAAAAGCGAAAAGACTAAGAGAAGCTCGGTCATAACTCTGCGGGCCATCACAAAATGTTGTATGACGGGTGCTATTTTTAGAGAATGGATGCACACACTTGATATTGAAATGCAAGAACAAAACCGAAAATTCATAATCTTTCCTGATAATGATAGTTGTCACAGTATTGACAATCTGGAAAACATCAAGCTAGACAATTGTGCACCTAATTCCAGTTCTGTTTTACAACCCTAAGATCAGGGAATTATGCAAAACATAAAAGTAAATTACCGCATATATATGATGAGACACATACTGTGTGCTCTGCAAAATGCTGACCGTACTTCAGAGGTAAAAAAATCAGTTTGTATATTTGAAGCTCTCTGCTGGTTGCAATCTGCTGGAAACAAAGTGTCTTCACTTACAATTCAAACGTGTGTTTGGAAATGTGGGTTCCCTTGAAATCTGACGGTCAAAAGCAAAATCGAAAGAGATGAGAATTCAAATGTTCTACCAGACATTCACAATTTGTCAGAAGTCGATTTGCGCCGAACAAGTCTCTCCCGGAAGATTGGGAAGATGTCTTTTTCGAAGCATTTTCAACTAAAGAAACCATAACAGCTTTTGTCAGCTCTGATATTGAACTCGAATCGCAGTATTCCGGCGCTGAAGATGAAGTCCGTCAGCAGAATATTAATTCCATCATGAATGGGGATGAATTTTGGCAATGATAATACGAAGAAATTGAGATCACATCACTAAACATGATTCCATATTTCAAAAAAAATATCCGTAACACCGAGTGTACATGCGTGCACAAGTATCATTTGAGCATGCAATAGACACGTTTTTTGAACAGGCTAAGATATTACGATTGAAAACAAGAATAACTGAGACAGGAGCTGTTGCTGTTTTCAATCCTTCTATTCTGATCTGTTTTCTGAATATTAAAAACTGATTTTCATTTATAACTTTTACCTATTCATTGCATTCTATCTTCACTTTTATTTTTAGCTCTATAATATCTAGTTTTAATGTTATCACTAGAGCCTCAAAAAAATGTTAAAATTATTAAAATAACACTTTTTAACATTTGTTTGTTGTTTTTTGGAAAATTAACATTTTTCCGCCCTTTTCTGACTTTTCATAGGAAATTTAACAATTTTCTGCCATTTTCACACTTTTAGTAGAAATTTAAACATTTTTCTCCATTGATCGTTCACGATTTGCTCAAATCAATCGAAAAGATGAATATAGTACATTCATATAATATGAATGTCAACCAAACAATATTTTTTATATTTATTCAACAGAAAACTGAGAACGTCAAAATTTCATTTATTTTATTAAATAAACAAAGATAAACTTCAATAATGATTTAATGATGATTAAACTAAAGCAGATTCACATCATGATTGATTCGGCGTTTTTGACAGTATAATTAATACGAGTTGAAACAAACTGGAACAATAGAAATTTCCTATTTCTAAATAAACGAATAAATGTGCATCAACTATCAAAATTTACTCGCTGTCATCAACGAGACCGAATCGAAAAAAGTCTATCAAAGAACCCTAATGTAGATTTTTACACCGACCTACCAGTGGATCACAAAATCAAACCAAATTTTGCACCAATGACATCAGTAGATGCGGAACGTTCATTGTCCATTTATAAGTACATTTTATCCAGCAGACGTAACTCTCCCCCTCAATCACAAATTGCAATGCTCAATATCCTTCAATACAATAATTTTTTTGACGATAAAGATGATTCAGAATGAAAAATGATACAGAATGAAGTTTTCTTTCTCAGTTTTTAATGTTTGTTGTTCTATTTTATGAACATCTGAATTAAATTGATTTAACATTTTTTATAACAATTTTCGGTCTTTTTTTCTAACATTTTCACAAACATTTTCAGCCCATTTTATTTAACATTTTTTTGAGACTCTAGTTATCAGCTAAAAAATGGCGACACCAAGCTGTCCTGGCCAGTCTTAATGCTGCCTCTTCACTGTGGGCCATGATCGGTCACTACAATGTTCGCAATTATCGTTACCATCACAAATTTGCCTCCACACACCGGGACGCTAGATGGCCCAGTCATGATTTTTCGATTGCGCATGATGGCCCGCTTTGATGTGTGCGAAAAACCGCTCCGAAAGCCATCCTCGGCCATCGGCATTTCCATGCTTCGCCACTGTCGGCCACTGCAAGCCATCGCCCGTCTACACAATGGGCCACATGATGGCCCACAGTGAAGAGGCAGCATTAGTCGTTTGTTCACTGGGACTTTCCCAAACGCCTAAGTACTTACCTAACCTTTTTTATCCTTTGAAATTGAAAGTAATTTGTTCAAGAATTCAAACAAACTTTATAAGATTTTAACATTCAAAAATAAACTTTATTCATTCAAAATATAATTACCAGTCGTAACCACTAGGCTTCACGAAATTATTGATCAAAATAATTTAAAAATAACTGTCTTTGTGAAGCACAAACCGTTCAATCAATTGAGCGTCCTTTAACTCAGAAATCAATTATAGACCTAGTTTTTCAAATAAAAAAAAAAACACAAAAAAAATCTCAATTAAAAAAATCAAAAAAGCATGAAGTTTTCAGTGTATATCTTCAATATATGAAATAATAGTTTTTATCATCTTAAGTGCGTTACAGCCCTTTAATTGTGCTGTACTCAATCGGTACGGGCTTGCATTGATCATAGCCAGCTTCCAAACGAATGTTTTTCTTTTAATAACTCGATTTGCTCTAATCTTCTCTCTTTTTATTTCCGAATCTCTTATAGCCTTCTAATACTAGAGACAGACTACAACCTAATCTCGTTTCGACAACCACCAATCGGTTTTGGGATTTTAACCTTCCTTTGATTGACAAACTAAAGTAAAAGCTCAACGAAATTTTCCAAACGAGATTTGAATATAGTATGTCTCCAGTATAACACGATCTATTCAGTCTTCGAATCAGTTTGCCTGTCGGATTTTCGTATGTACAAAAATACAAAACTGTAACTCTAACGGAGACCTGATAAGATCGATGAAGCCGAGTTGTCTCATATCATTTTTTATGAAATCACATGTCTAAACAAAAGAATTAGATTTATTGAGTTTTTATTTATCTTGAAGGTAGAAGTCTATTGTTTTATTTCATTGCGCATATAAAAAATGAACGAACCTGAAACTGGACTAATCGAGCAAACACATAAGAAAATCGACCAGTCCGATTGATAGAATCCTGTAAAACGGGTTTTTTTCGCATACTTTCTAGTGATTAGCAGATGGAACCATAACAAGAAATATTCACTAGAAACTCTCAATGAGAATTATTCACAAACTGGCTGAGTTATGCACGAAGTTCAAATATACTTTAGGAGCTTACTTTATATTTTCCTTTTAAAAATATTGCCAATTATTATCCCATCAAAACCACTTTTGCTCGAATTCTCCTGATATATTGGAATTTTTGATAATTCATTCGTTTTGTTGCATCATCTTTTGCAACCTTTTTGGTAGCAACATAATTCCGCGTTCGACAAACATCTGATTTTTGTCAGCATCACCCGAACTGGTGTTTACCATTTAAGGAGATTTTCACCGATCGAAACAAGTGTAGTCTGACGGTGCAAGGTTTGGTGAGTAGGGTGGATGTGGCAGCACATCCCATCAAAGTTACAATTTTTGGCGAGTGACCAAAAAAATGTGTGGTCTAGCGTTTTCATGTTAGAACACAATTCCTTTACATTTGGCCAATGCTAGACGCTTAACTTTGATCGCGGTGTTCAATTTCTCCAGTTAGCGACAGCTCACTTCGGTATTGATTCATTGGTTCCTTGGGAGCACCTCATAATATAGCACTCCCTTCCAATCCCATCAAATTGATAGCATAATCTTCTTTTGAGACAATTCTGTCTTTAAAGCTGTTGCAGCTAGTTCCCCAATTGTATACAAAAGCTCTATGTGTATTTCCTATAACGCTGTATTTAGATTTTTCATCTATCTAAAATGGTTATCCCGTGTAACGTTTTGGCTGTGTAAATTCAGAAGTTAATAAATTTTCAAGATGATGAGGCTAACGCTATTTAAGTTCAAAAGAAAGTCTCAATTTCCTAACCCATTCAGCAATAGTAATAACTGCATGCCTCTTGTGCATTTTAAATAAATTTGAGAATACACTCGTTACTAGGACAGAGCAAACCCTTAGAATCTAAATTTATAAAATATATTTTCTCTCAGTGAATAATTTTAATATTCACTACTTTTCCAAACAACTCCTCCCTAGATTGCGAAGCTTTTTTCGGCTTCTCTATTTTAAAGAATTCGCATCACCAGATAATATTGAGAAAATGCCCATGAATTTACTAATAAAGAATACAATAACTATAAAATCACAGCTTTGAGAAAATTGTATCCAAACACTTTCATCTAAGAATATCCTTTTAAACTGTATTAAGCAAGTAGTGTCCAACAGAAGTAGTTTGCCAACTACTCAGTTCAGTGGGCTCCGTCAGACAGCATTATGTTAAACAGTGACAGTAGTTCATTCTGCAGTGTTGTATGCTAAGCTCGTTTTTAATTACGTAAACAAATAAAGTGTATCGAATTTCGTTATCGTTTCTGCTCCTGGTATTGTTAATATTTAGTATTTGTGATCTATTATCAATTTTAATGTGTATTACTGTTTTATAGGTTAACGTGGCTACTTTTTTCCGTTTCTAATTGTGTATCCTTACTTTTTATCAGTACTTTACGCGCAAATAACTGTTATTTTATTCGTATTTAAATTTTTCATGACCAAATCTAATCAGCTATTATTGCGAATCGCCATTAACTGACCTATAGCCATTAATTATGAGCATTAAAGTGACTATTGCACCTTTCGGACACATAACTATCGATAGTGTGCCATCTAATGGACAGAAAAATTTTATGACTCATCTTAGATCGTAGATAAGGCACGAATTCCAACGGCTAGATATGCAGACAGGTGAAAAATCGATAGACGACATGGTCGACATCTATGAGATCCTTTTTGAAGTTCCGGAAGTTGGAAGATTCCCCGGGGCTCGAATCCGTTCGGTACTTGGGAAACTGACAAATGTCATCAATCATATGTCGCGACTGCTAGTTGCCGTCTGTGTGTTGGGCACTTCCTTTCATAACGGAACGAACACAGACAGCCAGGCAGTTACTTGATAGTGTTACATTAGGCAATAACAGGATATAAAATACGATGAGAGAATGTAATGGTGAATAGTGGGGCTGGAAGAAATGTGTAAAGGAATGTTGACAAGAAGATAAGACGAACGACGGAAAAGACATGTCGCTAGTTCTCTAGTTCAGTACAGGTGCTCGCGCCGTGTTCATGTTTTTAAGAGCGCTGTGCTCTGCAATTCAAATTAACACTTGTGTTCACAGTGAAATGTGATTTGAGTCATTTGGATCAAAATACCAATCTCGTTCTTAGCGAGCATGCAATTGATGTGACCTGAATCTATCTGTCCTATTGTGTAGTTTTTGTTTTGTTTAATATCTTTGTTTGATGTATAAGTGAAAATCCAGAAATATGATGGATTGGGGCATACGCCGTAAGTATTTAATTCATTACATCCTGCTACTTGGCCTCCTGTGGTATTGCTCTTCAATTTATTGTTTCCCATTTGCTCGGAATTATCCTATTGCAGATAAGAAAGGAGGAGCTCGTTTTAATCCTTTTGTCATTGTGTGAATTAGGTGATGATGAAGTGTGACCTTTGAAAAGAAAATCTATAAATGTCAAATGGCCGGCTCAAAAAGAACTAATTGTGACCACTGCAGTGAATATGAATTCTTGATTTTAGCTTGAAACTTTCCGTGCTTTCTCTTATTCGTTGCGGAAGTAGAAACATTAATTTTGAATAGATTTTTCTTGAAGCTGTCGTCTCTCGTAAGTGGTTTAATATACTCACCTTTCCCTGCACGAATTCACTGCTTACGTTTGAATTGTTTATATTCAGTTTTTCTGGTGTCCCATAGAAGCAAATTGTCAGCAATCGATATTTTTTTCGTGATACGGTAGAATGCATATTGTAGTCCACATACTGTAATTTAACTATACTCAACATCGATTGAAATGATAGCCTATAACGAAGTATTTATTTCTCATTATGGACAAATACAATAGAAACAAGCACAATAGGTGCGTTACTAGCTGAGAGAATTGAAGAGTAGCGACTACGTCATCTTCGCTATGGTTCGTTGATTTAAGAATATGCAAAGCAAACGGGCGAATTTAATAGGCAAATCGTTTGTGGTATTTGCATTACGATTTAACTTGAAAATATTTTCCACGCAGCTATTTGAAAAATCACAAAAAATACATTGACTTAATAATCTAAAACGTAAGTTAAATGAGTGGAATCAAAACAAATCTGCAATTTGGAGGAATATTTTCTAAAATCAAAATCAACTTTTAAAATTTTCCCCTCCTGCAGTTTTATCGATTCCTAACCGAAGCAAAAAATATTTAATACTTTCTCTGGCCGACGTCTACAATTAAAAACATACAAGTCGTGTAGGTTCGTTTTGCTAGAATGTGCAATAGATTAATTACTATACGCTACCACTGTATTGATCGCAGATTGTATCAAACGGTGCTACAAACAAATATACCATTATAAAATGGTTCTGACCTATTTCGGTTGATTTCAATTCATAATATCAATGTAGTCAGTAAGATTAAGTGCAAAATATTCGCTGCAACATCTGCCTATACTGGAAGTTTTTTCAAATATATCCATCATATTGCTTGATAGGTTCCATCATGTTCCATGTGAGAAGGCGACCGGCAGACCCTCACCTTAGACGGCGGAAGAAAAAACCTCTCGGAGTGTCAAATGGGTCTAACAACATGGGTAGTGAACGGGAGGGCCCAATGCTGGTCGAAGTAACGCACAGTGGGGATGGAGGCCGAAGACTAAAACTAGGCAGTGATCCAGTGGAGGTAAGTTTCTTATAAAGCATAAATTCTACTTATGTATATCGTTAACTTCATTTTTAGGTTGGTTCGGCTAATACAAACACGCTACAACTATTTGGACCATCGATACAAGCACGTCATTGTCTTATATCGCTTCTAGATGGAGTATGCACGGTGACACCCCTTCATGCAGACGCTCTGACTTTCGTCAATGGTCATCACATTCAACAGCCGACTGTTTTACATGTAATTATCATTTTGCTTTACCTACATTGTGCTAGTGATGTTAAACTATTCATTTGGTGTGTTCTATCACATCGCCTAAACGCCATTTGGGCTTTAATTAATTATTAAACGAATAGTCGATAGTTCATGACGGCGAGCTAACTTTAACAAACCCATTGAATTATAGCGACATTTCTGATTGTTATCATACCCTTCTTAACTGTGTTTATGTTTATTATCGTTTTTGTTTAGTTGTTAGCACGGTGAAAACGGGCGACCGTTTGTTTCGCGTATAACTTGGGTAAAATATGCTCAAGTTCTGATCACAGTCAGGAGCTTTTAACTAAAAGCAAGTTCATATAATTGATAACACATCTTCAAATTGAACCATAATTAGATATTAATTACTTCAATATCGAGTGAAGAGTGTTTTGCTCGTTATCTAAAACTCACTATATTTCAGTTGTATATCAAATCATATTAATGTTTGAAGCATAACTCGCATCAAATTTCTCCGAATCAATGATCTGAGCGTATACTTACATGGCTTAATTATTTTACAATTTGGCGACAATCAATAAAACGCCTTATATTTCGACAATATTAGCTCAAAAGCTTAAAGCTAGACGAATACGCAGTTTTAAAGAACTCTGTATTCTGCTTTAAACAAATCTTGGTGTGAAAATAATTTTACTCACAACTGATATTTGTGAATGCGATAACATCTTAATGCACGCAGATGGCTGGGGGCGTCATGCTATACACAGAAAATGTATGCTATCCATTTTGAAGTTTTTAGTTTAGCCTGCATTCCCGTGTGATTAGTGAAGTAGATATTTCAACTTTGTGATTAATTAAGTTGATTGCGAAGGTTGATACTTTTTAAGTGGTTGTTGATTTCGAACGCGAAGTGTGTGTATCTACTCAAAATCTCCAAGGAGCTACGTTATTAGTGAAAGAAATCAAACTATTACTGTTGGTAACGGAAATTATTACCGCATTATCCGTACGAAAGCAAAAAACGGAATTTATTCAAATCAATGTAAGTGACTTTGTTTAATCGATTACAGAAAGAAAAAGCGGCTGGATACGAAAAATGATTTTTGTCGCAAGTAATGTAGAGTTGAAGGACATTTGTATCGACGAATTAATTAAGATCTTAAGACGTGAACTTTTGTTTGAAAATACTCAATAGTATTCTGAGGTGAAGATGCCGTCATGTCGTATTCATGTTTCTTTGTACGCATAGAGAAAAAGACCAAAAGCAATAGGCTTCATGAATTGTTATGTGATATCTGAAGTTCCTTTTGAAAACGGTATATGATCATTTCGCAACTTCATGAAACAGTTGAGATGGTGCTATTTGTAGCATACTTCTCCCATGATATATATGCAACAATCATTCTAAATTACAATCAAAATTTGTATCCATCTTCCTGTACGCTGTCGATTTAATTCGTATTCTTGTATCATCGACAGCCGAGATATACGAATAAAGTACGTTCCTCATAGTGTCTTATATACGATATCGATAAAACTATAATATACTGTTGTGATCTCCTTTGAATTCAGTTTAACATTTTGCGGGTAACATTACAAAATTTAGTACTTATTCTCTAGTTGCAAGCTCATACATGTTTACAACTGACTTTTAAATACTCCACTTGATTAATCGTTACATCTCATAATTCGAGGTTTCTTCGTATCATTCACCATGCTTCATAGTGTTCATTTTTTTTAAAGTTATTTTGGTTGTTTAAAGTGTCAACGCATATTTTTAACATCCTTCCTTACACTCTCTCCATCAGTCAGTCAAAATACACGATCCATTTTCATTAATTTTTCTCAAGATATTTTGGTATCGTACTTCCGTTTTCTACTCTACGTACTTGCGTTTTCTTGCTCCGATACAGAACAGAATAGAACTATGCCGCAAAAACAACGATCTAGTATAAAACAGCCGTGCATTCGCTAAGACTTACATATGTTGCTGTATTTGCTATGGTGGCACAAAACAAATGAAAACAAAGGGAGAAAATAACGAGTATAAACTACCACAATCGATAGAAAATAGAAAGATAACTAACAAAAATTACCTCTTTTAACTTTCTACACATTATGAACTACCAAAACATTCATTTTAACCTTGAAAAAACCAAAACCACCTCAGAAAAAAAAGGAAACTTCTCATGAGCTTTTCTTTTTTCTATCAGCACATTCTATAGTTCAGCACGTAAACTACCAATGAGGAATAGAATTTCAGTACTAGTGAATTCACTGGTACAGGAGTGTTGTTGTTTCCAATGCGTATACTCTGTTCTCTGCTGCATAGAGGAGCAAAAAACACGCCTAATTATATATTGGTATATGGGAAAGCACTCACTTCATTATCCACTATTGTCTTCATAAAATATTACGTATTATTTGTCGTCATGACTTGTGTCCAGAGATAAGTTTAGAAAAAACTCTGGTAACCTTCTTCATTATCTTCTTGTAAAGAATGATCGTGAATTTTCCTTAAATTTGACCAAATTCGCTGATTTTCGTAATCAGTCAAGATAGTCTGGGAAGCGAAAAACTATTGTACTGCATCTATTTGTAATCGATCTTTCCTAGTTTTTCAATAGCAAAGTTATTCGCTGATCTTGTGGCTGTGTGAGTTATTTCCGCAACATTTCTTATGACACACGGTCATTTGAATTCCTTGTTAAGAATCTTAGAAATTAGTTATTTTTGTTCAAGACGCATTTTTTGCTGCTTGTTCGATAGTCCTGTTTCACGGTATGAATGTAAAGTTTGAGTCAGGGTTGGCGTTTTGAATATAGTATTGATAGCCTTGGTGAATAGGCTTCCGATAAGGGCAATGTTTTGTTTTAATGTTTGCTTCCAATGTAATGTTTGCTTGTTTGACAAAATAAATATCAATTTGATATTGAGATATGAAAAAACATATTTTTTCAGGACTTCTACCATAGAACTGGGTTTTGATGCAGCTAGTACTTTCAGCACTCTGAATCCCTTCCTCTGGGTAGGCAGTTTCTTCAGTCCATCTGAACATTCACCTAAATTAGATTTTAATTTTTTTAATTAGATTGTCCCTTAGTGCAGATGTTTCGCACTATTCCACTAACTGTCGAAGGCTAAGATATCGATCACTGGGGTAGTTGACAATATTCCTCAGTTGCTCAATGGCACTGTTAATATGTCGGTCTAGCAGTATGTCGGTCTGTCAATAGTTTTATGTTTTGTTAATGTTTTGTCGCGTATGTGTTTGTCAATTGGGTATATTCTAAGTTCCTGACGTACCATGGATATCTAAATATTTTTCTAAACGCCAAGTTTTGAAAGATTTGAAGTTGGTTTTTGTTTGTCTTGTATGCCTGGTAGAAGGCAATACTACCGTATGTCAGTAAGAGTCAAACTATCTGTTTGCAGAGTACTGTCTTGTTTGTCATGTTTAGTTTAATTGGTCTGGTCATGGGTTGGAGCCTGCTCAGTATATGTACTATTGTTCGTCTATCTTTTGTTTTTTTGCAATGTCCATGAGAGAGTCTATCATATGTCAGTCCCAATTATTTCTAGTGATGGGCGTTTCTGTTGTTTTCAGAAAACGAAAACGAACTGTTTTTTTCCAAAAACAACTGTTTTTTGAAACTTTTTGAAAACTTTTTTCACTCGACCAGCAGCAGATTGATACTGGGTGTTACCATTAGTGATGGGTGTTTCTGTTGTTTTCAGAAAACGAAAACTATTTGGAAAAAAACAGTTTGAAAAAAACAGTTTGAAAAAAACAGTTTGAAAAAAACAGTTTTTTTCAAACTGTTTTTTTTCAAATAGCTTCCGTTTTCTGAAAAGAACAGAAACGCCCATCACTAATGGTAACACCCAGTATCAATCTGCTGCTGGTCGAGTGAAAAAAGTTTTCAAAAAGTTTCAAAAAACAGTTGTTTTTGGAAAAAAACAGTTGTTTTTGGAAAAAAACAGTTCGTTTTCGTTTTCTGAAAACAACAGAAACGCCCATCACTAATTATTTCACTGTCCGTTTCCAGTCTATCGTCTGGTTGTCGATCGTTAGTTGTACTGGGTGATGTCCATGTCGTCTCGTTACGAAGATGGTTTGCGTCATCTCGGCATTTATTTGAATGTTTCACTTCTAGAAATATTCCCATAAGTAATCAATGCAGTATAGTATATGCATATATCATCGGCGTATAAGGCTGCTTTTGCATTGGGTACATTGGGAATGCCTACTGAGTATAGACTATACAATATTAAGTAGAGTGGTGAACCTTGTGGGACTCCAGCTTCTATTGTCCACATTGTGCAGAGGATCTCTGTTGATTCTAACACAGAAAAGCCTGATGGTGCAATAAATTGTACCATAGGTGGTGAAATTTGGTATGTAGTTTGAAAATTAGTCTTGCATACCAGACTTTATCAAAGGCCTTGGTTACATCGAACATGGCCACGTTCGTCATTTTTCTATGGTTGAACCCTGTACGAATGTGCTTCACCACTCTTGCGAGCTGGAGTTGTAGTTGAATTGTAGTTGAATTGGATGGATTCTTCCTCAACTATCTCATTAAGTCGGTTGAGAAGAATACGCTCAGCGATTGTTCCTACAGTGGATAGGAGACTTATAGGATTACCGTTTTGTGGGAAGATAAGGACTTTCCGCTTATTTAATCCACTTAATAACTGTTTGATTTCCCCGAAATTATTTGGTCTAATTCGAGAGTCTCTTGTTGGCGCAGAAGCAAGGATTTGATCAAAAGACAGCAATTTCCTCTTCACCGCTAACATCATAACATCTTGTTGATGAACGGAACAGCATCTAATGTTGCTGCTAAAGTACCACTGTTTTTCAGAAATTCATGTTGAACTGCCGTCAAAATTGAGTTGGTTTTAATAGAATGCATCATTTGCTTCAAATATTTTACTCAGCACACTTTTGACAGCTATTGATAGATTTTTTTAGCGATTGGAATGATTTTCACCAGTCGAAGACAATCGGGAAATGAGCTAGCTGCTAGGTGTTTGCCAATTAGTATAATTAGAAAGTCCAAAATATATTATGTATAGCAATTTAATACCTTCCGATGCTGCTATCCAGACGAATAGAAACTATTGATTTTTCATCTGTTCCAGTAAGTTAATCGAAGTTAACGTAGTAGGCTCAATATAACCACTCGAATGTTTGCAGTTGTTCGATTGTAGCGAAAAAATTATTGATGTGCAATAGATGTTCCATTTATCAACAATTGATCTATGTACGTTAAGGATTTGATGTTATGTTGTTTAGATAAGAACTCATTTATTAGTTGCTAATATCTGGAGAATAGTTTATTATGTCTATTAGTTATCAGGATTAGTTGCCAATATCTGGAGGGGTACCCGTCCGAAGCTTCAAACTTTTTTTTTTTTTTTGTGAAGAATGCCTCCTTGACAGCTCGATTCGATTCCTTCTTTATGGGATAGATCTGATTCTTACGCGTGGAGTTTGGATCTGTTTAGCTTGCCTGGTTATTGTCGCTTTTGTCTTGGCTTCGGTTATCTTCTCAATCAGATCATCAAGTTTGAAGGTTATTTATAAAGGTTTTGAAGGTTATTTATAAAGGTTTTGAAGGTTATTTATAAACTTCCTTAAAAAATCCTTATTGCCGGTTCTGCTCATCGAAACCTTTTAAGGTCGTATTCTAGTGTTGACTGAAATTTTAGTGGATATGCTGATCACTTTATGCTCTAAAAACGGCCAGCCGCATGATCGAGAAATATTTTGTTTTGTTGTTTTATTTAGTGTTATATAAGTCCATTGTTTGAAGCAAGATATGCATTGGATATAGTTGAAAAAAATGGTACGTCTTCATTGAATGCTTCAGACAAATTGCCGATGTTAATCTTTCCGGCATCGAGTGTAAGCTATATTATAATTGTACCATATTTATCGGACATGTTTACAAGCTTTGATCGAATGTTCGACATCACGGCTTGGGGTTGTCTGATGCAAAAGCAAGCCAGTATCTCGATGTGCAGTTGCTCGTTGCGATATATATATATATATATATATATATATATATATATATATATATATATATATATATATATTTCATTGAGGACAACAACGTCGATGTTTCTAATGCTAACTTTTCTTGCATACATTCCTTGACTAAATTTTTTTTTTCAACTACCACTTCCTTTTTTTTCAACTACCACCGTCAAACATTCCTTCGCATAATATTACTATCCAAGGTGCTAGTCTGGCTTTACGTCCCACCTGACTTACATCATCCTCCTCTTCTCATAATAAATTCAGACGTCTTTTTATCTAGTGAATTTCCTCTCGGCCTTTACGCTATAACTATCATAAGGCGGACTTTGCTAAGATGGCGAATGATATAAATTCTACTAGCAGGTACTCCTTTTGGCTTTATGAAATCGGAGTATGAACTCATATGCCGAGTTCATAATAGCCTCATATGCCGCTTGACTCCGCCCAGTCGTCCCTCAATGATGCTCCTTGGTTTCGGCATGATTTGGCACCCGCCTTCAATGCAAAAAAGCAGCACGTGCTAAGTATCGAACTTCGGGTTATCATATTGACTACCTCGACAAACCTCCGATCTGCTGCCAAAACTGCCATCAAAAAAGCTATGCGTGATTATTTCAACAGCATTGAGTCTTATATACTTTCTAAGCAACATACACTCTTTTGGTCTTATTTACACTCCCTGACAAATTCCCATCGTTTCCCTCATTATATGTTACTTAAGGGGGAAATACATGTAAAATCGAAAAAAAATTGCTAATTTCAAATTGATTTAAAATATATATATTGTTCATTCAGAAGATGTTTAATATTAAATCCTTAAAGTATATGCCTTACAGTAAATGAAAATATTTTATTAATAATTTTTCAACACAAAATGGCGGCGATGCAAGCGAATGAAAAAAACACATCAAAAACTGCCTCGTACAACTTAACGTCTTTTCCGGGGAACTTGCAACATTCAGAGAGAAAAAAATATGCTAATGAAATATATAATTCATAGGTGAACCAATTAAATTTATAAAAAAAAATTTTGTTTTTACATTAATATTAGATTAAACATAAAAATCGATTATTTTTAAAAAAAATCACGCTTTAAACATTAATAAACATATTATTTTTCTGAAATTACAATAACATTTAGGTTCAACGAGGAGATAATACTCTTTCGTAGATGTGGTATAAATTTCAGCCGGATCGGTTCAATATTTTTTGAGATATTTTGTACGGCAGTTGAAAAAGTACTACTTTGAGAAAAACGCGCTTAAAGTTTTAAAGCTCCAACGACCTGGGGAACGCCGCGCTGCCTATAACTGACTATAACTCGGGAACTAATACGAATATCGCTTCAAAACTTTTTTTGGTATATTTTAAGAGCATTTCGAACATTTTGATGTAATTAAAAAAAATCGACTCTTTTTTAGCAGTTACATGTATTTCCCCCCTTAAAGGTGTCATGGCTTTGTAATCTTTTTGCAGAATACTTTTCCTCTTTATTTTTTCCGAGCAAAAATCGATCACATCTTATTATTTCCCCTCATTTTTCTCCCTTATCTCTGTCGTTTTTTCATACCAACTCTCTAGAAATGGAGTCCTTACTTGAATGTCTTGATGTTAAATGTCGGTTGTGGTTCTGACAGCATTCCAAACCTGTTCGCCAAATCACTTTCGTTATCCCTGTGTGCTCCTTTGCCTATTATTTTCAACCTTACTAGAATTCTGCCGTTATTTAAATAAATCCAGTGACCCAAGATGCATATTCAACTATCGTCCTATGTCCCCCTGTTTCTTGCTTTAATCGCACGATGATTGTCACCAGTTAGAATATGACCTTTGCGCACTAATTGAGTGGTGTTCCATGAACTTTCTTACTCTGAATTAACATAAATGCTAGCAAATGTCGTATACTTGTAAAATGTCCGTCAATGTCCGTCTTATGGCTTTAGACAATTTTTAAGACCTTGCTGTGCTTTTGACTCAAAAATTAAATTTGATAGACATTGCCATAATTGCCAACGCCTCGCGTTTGTCCGTTTTCGTCCTCAAGTCTTCCACTGGTTTTACTAAAATCACTATTCTTCCCTTCATATGTTCTTTCCGCTTGTCGCCAAATCAAAGTCTTAATTCTCGAAGTATCACATGGTACTTGATTTTTTATTACTTTTTAATAAGCAAGGGGCATTATATACATTATTGTTTATCACTTCGTCTTCTGAAGAGTAATTATTGTACTTTTGTGTTTAATTTTAATTTTATTATACTTTATTATTGTTTTAATGCTCTCTTAATGAACCTTTTTTATTTTTAAGTATCTAAATCTCAAATTTCATGAATTTCAAATTCAAACTGTTTTTGCAATATGGGTTCGATCCTGATAAAATAAAAATAAATAAATAAAACATTGATGTTGAAACATATGCGTTAAATATTGCCTATCTTGAAAACTACGATTCTAATTTTAATTTTGCATTTATTTTTAGAACGGTTCCGTCGTTATGTTTGGACGAGTGGCTTCATATCGTTTCGTCGATTCACCATCAGATGGACGCTATAACTTGGCTTTGTCTCAATCACAGTTGGACTCAGCGTGCCTATACGAAAGGTATTGTGAATTTTACTCTCATGACATCAATAAGTAGCTTTCAACTTAATTTCTTAGAAACATTGATTTTTTCGGGCTTCACATTAATGTCGCTTAAATTTAAATGCTTAATTTAATAATTGTGTTCGTGTGTTACAAGTAATACACATTCATACTCACCCCAATAATAATGCTAGATGTGATCGTCGAGTGTGTTTCGTTTCTCATATAGTTTGCTACTAATCACTTCCTATTAAATCAAAACACTTATTTATACATAACCAATACTATTTGAATTGTGAAAAACTATAGTCGATCGCCAATATCGCATTCATGGAATGACGAAGATCGTGCATTGAGCCCGATTAACTCAATATCACAAGGTCCTATGCAAGGTGCGAAACAAACGTACATTGATTCTTCGGATTCCCTAATCATGCAGAACCGTCGAACCGATTTCGAAAAGATGCATCACAATAGTACCCCGTCGATGTTAGGGGCAGATGACAAAAGTCGAAATAGTTATTTGAGTCAAACTACAGACACGATGAAATCAAAAGATTCAGAGATGAATATGCACGCTGAAATGGATAATAATGTGGATAATGAAACAAAGTCAATATCGAGTAACAAATCAAGCGGTTCTAATCAAGACACAAGGTATTTTTTTGTTTTTCTTAGTTATCATTTCCACACTGTTGCATCACAAAAATAAATACGTCCAATAAATGTCTAATGTTCAATTATATTTTGCGCAAATAGCAAATTACGTGTTAAGTTGCTGATTTCACTTAGATTTTTTTCTGTTTTATGTTACACGTATTGTTTTTCGAACTATGTTTTTAAAATTATGATCAACTTCAATCAATGTAGCGAGAGCCGTTTCTCTATGTAAATTTGATCAAAATGTTTAAAACAAATATAGTTCCATCAAAATATTGTTGACAAAACACATTCGAATATATATTTACGTTTTTACTTTTATCAGAAACCCAAAAATGCCGACGATAAGTGTGAATGAAAACCACGGAGGCGGGCAAGAACCAATTTTGCCGGCCGTATTGGAATTTCCGGAGACACATCAGGAAAATTTCTTACGACAAGTAATCACAGAACTGGATGTGAACATTCCAACCTTTAAACTATCGCCTGTGTATACTCTTTATCTTTGTGCCAGGTTAGTTGAATGCTGCATGATATGGGCTGCATCGTCAATGTCTACTAATTCTTACACTGGATTTGAATATTATGTGACGAGGAGATATCTCTTAATTTTTACTTCCATTTAATTCTAGATACCGTGCATCAACTCACTACCGGCCTGATCTACAGCCTACCGAACGGGCTCACAAACTAACCATATTTCTTCATCATGTTGCGAATCTGATTTACAATGTAGTCCAGGATCAATACACAGACCCACGTATTTTGGCATTTTGGATGGCAAACAGCTCGGAATTCCTGCACTTCTTGAAATCCGATCGTCACATTTCTGCGTTCAGCGTGCAAGCCCAAGAAGTACTGGCAGAAAGTGTGCAGACAGCTTTTCGTAATTTGGTCAACTGTTTCCGAATCGAACTTTCGCAAACGCTAAATCAATTTCTTTCGGAAAATATCGATCATGACTCAGCCGCTGGACTTGTACTGACAGTATTAGGCTCGGCGATGGCACTGTTACGTCGTTGCAGAGTTAACGCTGCGTTGACGATTCAGTTATTTTCGCAATTATTTCATTACATCAATGTAATTTGCTTCAATACGGTATGTGGAATAGTTGCCCGGTTTAGTATTTTTTTTAATTGAAGTATGTGTTTCAGATTGTCGCCAACTCACATATGTGCACAGCTGAGTGGGGCAAAGTGATGACCGAGAGGCTGCAGCTATTAGAACTTTGGGCAGAACGACAGGGCTTGGAATTGGCAGCGGACTGTCATCTGGCAAAAATCAATCAGTGCGCGCAATTTTTACAAGTACGAACTTCCAGGAATTTATGAATAAAGAACTCCGGTTAAACTGTTTCTGTTTTCAGGCTCCGAAAACTACTGTAGAGGAAGTACAACAACTAGCATGTTCATGCTTTCGTTTGAATTCTCTGCAAATGGCAGCTTTGCTACAACAAGAAAAGATTCCAAGAAACTTAGCGGACACTGCAATTCGAATGGCAGAATCTGTTGCTGATGAGTTGACACGAGCAGATGGACGAGAAGTTCGTCTGGAAGAGTCACCTGAACTACACTTAGCTCTCTTGCTCCCAGATGATGGATTTAGCTGCGACGTCGTGCGCGGCATCCCTTCAGGCTTAGTTGACTTTTTGAACCCATTGCAGGCTGCTGGTATGTGCCGTCTGGCTGCACAACCAACCAGTATTGGTTTATGGACGGTGTATATGCATCAGTTCAATGTAAATATGCTTATAGATTTTTTCGTGCACTACGTAATCCGTAAAATCTGTCATTGTAGCAAGTACGATCGCCTAGTGCAATGTCCAATAAACTCCCGCAACCGGAGTTACAAGTTATAAAGTTGCATAAAAATTCAAATGGCATGGGGCTGTCCATAGTAGCTGCAAAAGGTGCTGGACAAGAGCGTCTGGGGATTTATATAAAATCGGTTGTTCCTGGAGGTGCAGCCGATGCTGACGGGCGGTTGCAAGCTGGAGACCAATTGTTAAGAGTAGATGGCCAAAGCTTGATTGGAATTACACAAGAAAGGTAAAAAGTGTATTTTAGTCAAGCAATCATCAATTGGATTAGAAATAAAACTAACCTTTATGTACTCCTCTTCTCTTCCATTCACAGAGCTGCTGATTATTTGGTGCGAACAGGACCAGTTGTTACATTGGAAGTTGCTAAGCAGGGAGCCATATATCACGGTCTCGCTACTCTTCTTCAACAGCCGAGTCCAGTGATTCAAAGAGGTGAGTTTTGTACTGTGCATACAAATATGTAACAATTCTAGCATAATCCCAAATTATTACTAACCTATGATGTACTATAATAATTGCTGCCTGTCAGAGTTGGATGATAGCTTAGAAATGATGGGACAAAATCAAAGTGTAAACTATTTGTCTGGATCGGAGGAGAGCCTACCAAAGTATGTCAAAGATCCGTTTGATCGTTACTCAAGATCATACTCAAGATTACCAGAGCGAATGCCTTCACCACCTTATTTACATATGCGAAGGCGTAGCTCGTCGCCGATTCAAGATGATGTGTTTCATAGAGTACAGGAGCTGCATATCGACCCACGATACCGTGACACACGTCCAATTGCAAAAAGCACCTCTAGTCTTGCACTTGCTAGCGCGGAGGTGAACAGTGCTATGCGTTGGGATACCAACCCATCAATTTATATAGAGCAATATAATGACGAAAACACTGTAGACATAAACTCGATGGAGTCCTTAAATAACACAACATCTTACTCGGATGCCCACCAACCTCTCAACGAAGATAGCATGGCGTCGTGTGCGGACTCTGACGATATCCCATTCATTGATGATGGATCGCCGGGCGATCAAGACAACATTTATATTCCGCCGCAAATAATTGTGCCAAAAGATTCTTCAAAGGCTGGCATAATGGTAGATAAAAATTCAGCATCTAGGCGATCAAGTAGTGGCTATAGAAAAACAGTCAGTTTCGATTTATTAGACTACAATGATAGCAAATTGAATAGTAGCGATTATGTTGAATATTCTTTCAATAAATCGAAGACTTGCTCTGTAATTAGTGATGCTAGACTAGAAAATTTCGGGACCAATGCAAATGATTTTTATTTTGATTACGAGGAAGATGATAATAAAGATCACCTTGACAACTTCCCGGAACGCTCTCGAATTGATGAAGACGAGCTGCGTTTGGATTTGTCGCATATAAATTCGACATCGAGCTCCTCAAATAACGGTGGGAGTGATGAAGAACTCACAGAAAAATACAAGAAGCCTGTCATCGTCAAGCGTAGTAATGTAGTTCCTCTAAAGAAATACAACAGTTCCTTTGACATTTCGTCGGTACTCCAAAGAGACTACAGAAATAGTGAATTCGGTGATGGGAAAGTAAGAGAATTAGCGAATTATTTCGATAAAAACACCTTAGGGAATAAATGCAAATCAAGTCCTGATTTAAACACGAAAGATTCAAATGAGCTAACTGAATCGGAACGAAACGTGGTTTTAGAGCAATTAAAAGAGTGGAGTACTTTTGGTTCGAAAGGGCGAGATATTTTGACAGAAACGCGTTGGTTTACCAAGAATAAGAAAATTGGTATTTCGGAGAGTGAACCAAATGTTAGCACAATGGGAAACAAAACTCGTATTCAAGGAAAAAAGTCATGTAGTTCGCCTAAAATTTACAATTGTCCTAAACCGATAGTGAGCAAAGTACCTGTTATAAGTGTTTTCTGTAAAAGTTGCCCAAATCTCTATCAACGGACCGTACATATTTATTCAAGCCCTTCTCATTCATCCCGACTGATGACTGTGCGAAAACTGAAGAGACATTCTAGACAGAAAAATGTGGAATTGTTGGAATCTGACGAAACAATTGAACCGAGATGACAAAGTATGTTTGTGTTTATTTTATGAGAATCGAACACTTCAAATATGCAGTCTGAATATGAGTTCTGTTCCGTTTCTTCGGTTGCAATTTCTTATTTCGAACTGATCGAAAGCTTTAAGGATGATTTTGTTGATGCGAATTATTTTTCCGCACCCTCGGAGAAAATGTTAAGCCATATTTATAATAAATGCATGATAGATGTTCACATGTTCAGTTTTGTTTATGTAACTGAATAGATATCATTGAATGCACTCATCGTTTATGTTATGTTCTGCTTATTATATATCACACTAAGCGAAAATTCAATAGTCGAATGATATACAAATTACTTTTAAATTTAAGAAAGTTGAAAATAAGTTGTTCGCATGAATGTCGTTAGGTATACTTTCAATTCATGCCACTATTTATATTGAATTTCATATTATTTGTTCTTGTACGAATGCATTTGTTATTTGTTTTTGATTGCATGAAAATTTATATATGCAGGTAACCGTCGAATGTCTGAGAGAGACTTGAGTCGTATGGGTACCGACCAAAAAACCCAAATGTCAGCACAATCTAATCAACATTTAGCAAATAGTAAATCTGTACCAGCTCTCCATCACGTCGGTAACTTAGGTAATTCAATTAGCTCGATTATTTGTGCCACTAATATATACCTATTGATCGTTTTTGATTCCAGGCATGTCAAACAAATCACGCAGTATTCATAATCTTGTGAGCAACAACGAACAAGGTTTTTATCAGAATTTAA
This sequence comes from Nemotelus pantherinus, assembly GCA_963978885.1. Lineage (NCBI taxonomy): Eukaryota > Metazoa > Arthropoda > Insecta > Diptera > Stratiomyidae > Nemotelus > Nemotelus pantherinus. Next base: position 45,786,038 of record OZ022264.1, read on the forward strand.
GCGTTTACCGAGCTCAAAATCAGAGTCATCCTGCATTAACTGAAAGGTAAGTAAGAATAGCCTACTACAACACTGCCCGGATTCGCATGAACGTTCTATCTAAATGTTTTTGTCATTTTTGAGTTAACATCGGACTCGAAAACTACATACTCTATTACATCATTCTGCAAAATTTGAAAAACCTATCTTTTGTGGAAGTAGGTTAAAATCAATATTAAAAAATGCACTCTCCATATATCTCCAGTACAAATCAAAACACAAATCATTAAATATCTCAAAAACGCTAAAATGTAGATAGTACGTTTATGCGAATCAGGACAAAATACCTCCACAAAGGAGATGTAGATACTTTGTTTTCGGTAAATTTGCTTAGAGGAGAGAAGGTTATCATTATTTGGTTATTAACCCTTCGTTTGTGGTTATTCTTTTCTTTTCTCAAGTTTTATAAATCATTAAATTTTGATAATATGGCACTTTTTACGGCCTTTAACTGAGCCATCTTCGCCTCTCATCATCTATGTGGTTTTCTTTGCGCAAACTTTCCATTCTAAATGCATTACCCTGCCGGGCAAGTGCACCAATGCGATTTTAAAAACGCGACACAAATGTGTAGTGGTTCTGCGAAAAATGCAGAAAACTCCATGGTGTCTTGCCCTTCCCGGCAACTATTTGTCAAAATGACTATCGATGTCCTCTTTGGCTCTCTTTCGAATTAAACGAAGGATTTTCGTATCACTAGCAAAGAGGTTGGTGAACTGTTTCGTACTCAGACCATCAATCAGTCTTCTGCGTCACCGCATACAACGCCGGGTGAGGATTCCGTTTTAACCATCGAAACTCACTCGAGTCTGCTGGTGCTACGCAAACTCTTTCGCAGCTGCAGAACCTTGCGAGAATAGCGAGGCGAGTGCAGCACCGCCCACCTGGTACTCAACAACAGCGCTTTGTGCGAATCAACCATCACTGGGTAGCATGCAATGCAAGTGCTGCAACAAACACCTGATATAAAACAGCAATTGCCGAGCCTAGATGTAACGGCCACTCAACGTTTGCCTTTGTCTGCTGGTCTGCTTTCGCAACCTGCACGGTGCCAGCTCGACGTTGAAGCAGCAAACACAACATCTGATACGTTCTGCATCAACTTTAATTGCTGGTATTCCTCCTCTACAAGTCTTTCGGCCTAAGCTTATGTATGAGACGAGTAATGTTGCTGTCAAGAATCACATCATACACAAACTTGGATTTGCATCACTCCTCGATTTCACAAAACTCACACTGGATAACCCCTATGGAAAAATGATTAGTTCTTTCAAAATTACCGCCACTGGTGATAGCAAGGAATCACTGGGCGGTACACTTGGTATGCTCCTGATATAATTTATAAACCATTCATCAGAAAAACTCATCAGAATTTTCAAAGAATAAAAAAAGCACCAGTTCCAACTCTAAAACTATGTAAAAATTTCTCTATATTAGCAAAACGTGCGTAATTTGAGTTCGAAGCTCGAATTTATGTCTTTTAAATCTTCTCTTGCCCTAGATGACACTATTTGCCCCACGGAAACATGGCTTTCGATCGATATTAATAGCAGCGAGGTTCTTCATCTATATTTCGAGTAGATCGTAATTGCTCTATTCCTGTTCATGAAGCGCTCTGTCATGATTTTCATCCTTCCCCTCCTGTTTATCAATTATAATAATTTGTGGTGTCTTCAATATGCCTTCCGTTGGCTGGGTCCCAGTTTCAAATTTCATCAGGTTAGTAATTACCTTTCCATAGTACTTTCGCCCTTCCTTTCTCTTCATCTCTTTCGCAGCCTAACACAACACGTAATTTGAATGGTCGTATTTTCGACCTTATCGTCTCTAATATTCTTCTGATACATCTGTATCCACCATGCTCATCCATCCTTATCTCTCTCTTTATATCCGGCTGACATGCCCGTTGCAAAAAGAAATCTCAGGTGCTAATTGGTCCATATTCCGCAAGGCTAATTACCCAGAAATGACATCGCAATTTGAAAAAAATAGCTGATTTTCACTCTAGCGGTCTAAATATTGATTATGTGCTTTCCAAATGTAATTCCTATTTCAATTACCTTATCTATGCCCCTACCTTTCGCCATTCTAAATCTATTCACCCTAAAAATGTTGCTCGGAAAAAATTTAAAGATCGAATAATCCCTCTGATATTGCCGAATTTCAGACTCTGCGTCCCTCGGCTAAAATAATGATGAAGCAAGCAATGCACGATTACTTTACTCGTTTGAAGTCGTCTATTTCTTCTTGCAACAAAACCTTTTTGGCCATATATATGTACATTCTCTTACTTTCAACGGCGCTACCTACTCAACTCCGCGGGATGATTGTGATTTTTCCGCAAACTTCTTTACTGGGTGCTTCAATAGTTTTTTTTCCCTTGCACGTTCCTCTGATTTTATTTCGATCCCTCCTTCACTTTCTCTAATCAATACAAATCGGATTGAGGTTGAGAACTTATTGCACAGTCTTGATCCGCATGCCACTGGTGGATCCGAATGTGTTCCCAATCGCTATGCGTGGTCCATGTGGTCGTCATGAGGCATCCCCTCTCTATCCTCTCTAATTGGAGCCCAACATCCGGCGTTTTACCTTCTGCCTGAAAATATTCTAATATTTATCCAATCTTGAAAGCTGGCAAGGTTTCCTCCGTCCCTAATTATTATCCTGTTTTCGTTGTCCCTTGCTTCATTAAGCTTCTTGAAAAAAATTATCTTCTTTAGAATGTATCATCCTATCCTCTCTATCCTGAACGGGATCGGTACCTTAGATTTTCAGGAGCAACTGCTCGTTGTGTACATAGATTTTTCAAAAGCATTTGACACTGTCAATCATAGATGGTTGCTGGACAGTTTAGTTCACTCTTTTCTTGGTGTTCGTTCTACCTCAGTAACCTTATTTGTAAAGTTACTATTAACAAGTTTTCCTTTTCATCCTTCTTCTGGTGATCTAACCTTGGTCCATTACTCTTCTAATTTTTTTTATCAATGACACCCCTTCCGTTATTAATTTACCTTGTTTGTCCGATAATCAATACAGAGACTAGGGTGTAACTTTTGATCCTAAATTAAATTAAATTGTTCTCATTTCATTGCCATAATTGAAATTTTGAAAATAAATAAATAATAGGCGTGTTTTTTTGCTCCCCTCTCCATAACAGAACAGAACAGACGCATTGAAAACGACAACTCCTGTCCCAGTGAATTCACTGGTACAGGAGTTGTTGTTGTTCCCAATGCGTCTGTTCTATTTTGATCTATATAGATAGGGGGAGCAAAAAAAAACACGTCAAATAGACTCGCATCACCCCTAATTTTACTTGGTTGCTGCCTAGTCGCGGTTTTTACACATAAGTACAGTAAGCACTCACAAAACTAGATTTTAGCAACTCATAAAAACAAAATTTCAAAGAAATTTTTAATTCCATTTCATAGACCTCCAATGCATAGTCAACAATCGGCAATGAATGTTGCGAGTGGACCAATGACAATGCCATCGACAACAACGAATACATCAAATCAGTCTACTGTATTAAGCCGTCCAGTTTCAGCCTATTATAATAGCAATAATACACTTACTAACACTATGCCTTCGTCAAGCTCCATGTCCTACATAACAACTGCGGCGCAACAAGGCGTAATGAATAATAACACTATTAATGAAAACATATCTAGCAATGGCCAATCGCAATACCAAACGATGCAGCTAAATAACCGCATAAAAGCTAACAACGGATTCCTACGAGACAGCCAAACACAGCAAAATTTGAGAATGAACCAAATGATGGCACCATCGATGCCAAATATTGCAAATCCGAGCGGTTACGCGACAAACATTTCGGCCAGTCAGAGTATGCAAAATGTAAATATGATAAGTGGGAACCCACAGGATTTATATCATCACAATGCTTATTTGACAAACAACAATGCTAATCTGCTTTCGGAACACCAGTCTCGTATGTCGACAAATCAGTCGTCTCACTTGAGGGGGCAAGCAAAAATGGCAGAAATGAGTGAAATGGTCAATCGTCGAAGTCAACGAACAGACCCAGGCATGATGTCAATGGATTTGCAAAATCACACTCAAGCTGTAGGAGGACCAATGCAACACGGAAATATAATGACTCCCAATATGAGCAGACAAAATGTTTCAATGCCTAGCCCGCAGATGCAGCAAATGAGTCCTATTAAACAATTGCCTCCAACAGCACCAAAACCACAAATGAATCGCCACCAGCAACATTCAGCATATCACCATAACTCTGATGACCACTCCCCGCCGCTTCCACCAAGTGCAACACATCCACTATTCAAAACCAGTAATTTAACGTCCGGTGGAAATATAAACTATGTAGCCAGTTCTCTAGACCCACCCAAAGTTGCGTACTATCCGGTTACAGGAAGTCAATCACAAGGTAAAAATTTCATTGGGGGGAATCCATGGGAAAGAGAAGAACGAGAAAAAGAACACGAACTTCGTCGTGAACAAATTCGACATTGGCGAGATCAACAAATTGCTGAGCTTTCAGCCATAATGCACCGAACTCCGCAACAAGAGGAGCAGTTAAAAACTTTGGTGCTAGAGCGCGATTTCGAAAGACGCGCTCAAGAAGAAGACCAAGAAGATGACAGTGAACCTGCCTATAGTAAAGAAAATGTACAGGAAGTTATTCGACTCTCTGGCCCGCCAATTACGACTCCTGTAACAAGTATGAAGCAAATCGACATCAGAAATGTGCCGCCAACAACGTCGCAAAGTCAACAGCATTCTCCCCCTTCGAGTGAAACATCACCATCCACACCACCTATGGCAGACCCACAACAACCATTCCAAGGCTATCCAATCCAACAAAGTCAGATAGTTCCGACGCCAACAGTTCAACCGAAAAGTATATTAAAAAATAACCGGTATGACGGGATTAACCCAAACGTTCCTTCATCTCCCTCAAAATCACAAAAGTCGACTAGTTTCGCTGATGATCGTCGGGCACAGGCTGAATTGGCTGTATCACAGTTAACGAAAGACATTAACAGCATAACATTATCGCCTGTCGAAACAGACAATTTCGCAAAGCTGTCGCAGCCTGCTTCCGACAGTACTGATCATAAGAATCACCTCCAGCACTACCAGCCGAAAGAATCGCCATCTGACTCATATTCCCAGAGCAGCAACACATCTGCTGCTCCACCTCCACCGCCGGAGAGGAATAGTTCGTACGTGGTAATGTCACAACAACAGAAATACCGAGGCAACAATCTTCTTACTGCAAAGCCGCCGATTGCGAGTCCTTCCTTCGAACATCCTGTGGTTACAACGAAGCGGCCAGCAATGAATGTGAACAATAACAGCACAGTAACAAGTTCGCAATCGACGTCATCAGTTATCGGCAATAGTATTCAGCAGCCAACAGTGATATCCACGTCTACAACAATTAGTAGCAATAGCACAAACAGTATTGGTCGTGATGGGAAACGAGTTTCGTTTCATGACGAAGAAAATAATTTAATTCCTCCCCAAGAATTCATGAACGACAGAAACGATTTGGATATTATTCGAGAGGACCCAGACGTAAGTAAATTTTACGTATTCAGTGAAAATGTGACGTTTTTATTATACAAAGCAGAATTTGTTTTGCATGCTCTCTTGATTGCTCTCATTATAATGTAAATTAATTTCCGATTTTATCACGACAGAAATTCCTTGAAGAAACCACTGCTATTCTGCAAAGTCCGACGTCACCGGAATCTGAAATGTGGAATACTTCAGTACAGCAAACTCCAGGTGTAATCGGAGCACAAGAGGTCTACAGGTACATTGAAATTTATCCGTGTCTGTGAAAATTAAATATTTACACTAATCACATTTTGCAGAGATCCACGTCAAAGACGTTTGCAAGAGCAACAACAAAGGCAGCAACAGAAAACCGGCGACGGTGTGCCCGAAAAATTATCTTTTAAGGAGAAAATGAAAATGTTTGCCTTAGAATCTGGCGAGAACCAAACACCAAAAGATAAATTGAAAATATCACGAGCGCAACGAGATATTGACGCCGTGCATTAAGCCATTTTTTGTTTTCTTTCAAATAAATACAAACTCACGTTCTCAGTAGCATAGACATTTTAGCTATACTTTAGTAAATAAAAATGTATTTAAAATTATTCGACGAGAAAGGAAATGTAACCGCAATCGTAGATTGATGCACTGTAATCTATGTATGAATGTGTGCTATGTTTCTTATCATGCATAACTGCATGCATACAGACATAAAAAAGGTGAAATTCTTAGGAAAAACTACTATTTTAATTCTAAAGACCAAATCTAAGTGTCCCATATATTGAAACTGCAAGCAATGTATTTGAAATAGATAAGTGAAAAGTGAAGAAACTATAAATATGAAATATACAAACTAAATACTGAACAATGTCTACTTGAAATAGAAAAACATGTTATCTAGTATCTGATACGCAGAGGACTTATGAACTTATCCACTTGATTATATCAATTAATTCACAAAATACTTATTTACTTTGATATTGAACATAAAACACTAGGCTATTTACAACCTATTGTAAACGAACTAGTTTACAACCATTCACTCGTATACACACACACACGAAAGGACCAAAAGAGGAATTTTAAGATCAATTACTAATTTTTACGAAAGTTAGGGAGGTGAAAAATATATATTGAAAAGTATTCTGTTAAAAATATATATTTCCTTTACTAGCATAATTTTGTAAAGAGATTTTATTATTCATAAAGATTTTATTGTTGTTGTATTTTAATAAATAATATGGAAAAACACAAAAATATTATCATCATAAATTAGGAAATATCTAGAGATCTTCTAATAAAATTTGCGAAGAGATTTGTCGAAAGAGAAATGAATTAAATGGATTTTTATGAAAAATCAATTTATAACACTCTTACTGTATTAAAGGCCAATCAAGAAATAATGATCAAATATATAATATTCAAAATAGAACCAATTTTTTCATTTCTACATTCTGCCCACTTCTTCAGTGTCTATTGGGTTAATTCAATTTCTACGATGTAATTTTTGGTGAGCATGAAGTGAAATATGTGTTCATAAACACATAGTAATAGGAACTGTGCTTATCGTTTCGAAATTTTGAACAATTTGAAGTAATATTAAGTGCCAAACAACCCGCGTCGTCGGGCTTACGCAGGTAAAAGAGACGTAAACACATCCATATTTAAAGAACATTGAAATATGAGCGGTATTCCGTATAAGCTCGAGAGCCGTGTGATGATCGTTTATTATGCGACAACCTTCTGATCTATGAATGAACATATCCATATTTTGGTGTTGACGTACACTATCCTCATCTAGAGGCGTGTATTTAAGTAATGCTCCATAACATAGCTCAACTTCTGGAAATATAGATACCATTTCTTTAATTGAACTCAGTTCTTTAATCTTTGCGCATTCATAAAGTGGCAAGGCTATTTGCATGCTTTTTCGACGAGTCTGCAATATTGGTGGCTTCAAAATATAACTTCACTCTAAGATCAAGGAACTTGTAAACTGAAAAAGTGCGGGTTTGATCCAAGTGTGTGAACCTCTTTTTTATTTCTTGAAGTAACGCTTTTTGCAACGAGAGGGAACGTTGTAAAATCCCTAAGGCAATTCAAAAACGTTCAATCCTGTTGAACAGAAATGATTAGGCTTCCGTAAATATATTTTTCGGCCATTTATTTCGTAAATTCAGCGTATGCCCAAAGTAATCAAAATATTCTGTCCAATATCATTTTCATATGCTCTTTTTATCTTGGCTTCATTATCAGAGACGGCTCCCAGCGCCATTATGTCAGAATCTGCATAGCGCGTGGTCCTATGTAACATGGCGCAGTATTTATGGTCCCACACGCTATGTACATAGTACCCTGAGCTATGCAGTATAGCTCCCAGCGCCATAATTACATGCCGCAGAAATTATGGCCCTACACACTATGTTACATAGTACCATGAGCCATGTAATATGGCTTCAGCTGTCATATCGATTCGGATGAATTAAGGTAAGTGCTTTGTTTTAAAGTCGAGCTTCTATTTTACTGTAATGAAATAATTCTTTTCAATTTGCAATCTAACCCAAGGACATCCGGGAGGTTAGTTGAAGAATTAGCTTAAGCAAGAATCTAGCTGACAAATTATTTCTTTTATAAGTGACGTTTGAAAAAAATCGATAAGTTTTGTTAGGGGAAAATAACGATTCATTCTCGAGTAATGTTCACTGAAAAAAATCCACATAGCGCCCAGAGCCATGTAACATAGCGCATTATTTATGGTCCCATACGCCATGTACATAGTACCCTGAGCCATGCAATATGGCTCCCAGCGCCATAATGTCAGAATCTATATAGCGCGTGGTCCCATGTTATATGGCGCAGCATTTATGGTGCCACATTCTATGTACATAGTACCCTGAGCCATGCAGTATAGCTCCCAGCGCCATAATTACATGGCGCAGAAATTATGGCCCCACACGCCATATTACATAGTGCCATGAGCCATGTAATATGGCTCATGGCACTACAATTATAACTCGCAGCCGTACTGTGTGAGGGGATCTATAAATGTCAGCAAGTGATACTTGAGTATCGTCGATAGATCGAGAACATTCTCTATCGGCTAAGGGCGCATATTATTGAATGGCTCCTTCGGTGACTCTAAAAGCAGCCAGCGTCTGTTTGTTGCAAGCAAGTGACTTCTCCGTGTGCTCATTTATGGTAAGTAGCACTGTTTTGACTGATTTGCTTCTTCAATGTACTATAGTCCTCCACGCCATGTACTATAGTCCTCCACGCCATGTGCTATAGTTCTCCACGCCATGTACTATAGTCCTCCACGCCATACAATATAGTCCTCCACGCCATACAGTATAGTCCTCCACGCCATACAGTATAGTCCTCCACGCCATGCAGTATAGTCCTCCACGCCATTCAGTATAGTCCTCCACGCCATAGAGTATAGTCCTCCACGCCATAGAGTATAGTCCTCCACGCCATAGAGTATAGTCCTCCACGCCATAGAGTATAGTCCTCCACGCCATAGAGTATAGTCCTCCACGCCATACAGTATAGTCCTCCACGCCATGTGTTATAGCTCTCCACGCCATGCACTATAGTTCTCCACGCCATGTGCTACAGTCCTCAGACTCCTAAGTATAGTCCTAAGACTATAGTACATGGCGTGTAGGCCTATGTACTTTTCGCCATGTATTATGGCGTGTGGCGCTATATTTTATCACAATCCCTAAATCGACTATGTACATGGCGCCAGGAGTCTATAAATTATGGCGTCTGGCGCCATGTGTTTTCTCAGTGTTATATGCTAATATCATTGTTATATTACATATCCAATAACTGGCCTCTGAGTTCTAGTTATCTCAAAATTTTCTGTTTTATCAAGCGGAAATATATTTCAAACCAGCATTACATTTTTTGTTCAAACACTCCTCAAAGCGTTAATTTTTTCATAGCTTTTTCTGTTTGCGGTAGCAGCAATTTTTTGAATTTATGTACCAAAATCTAATACCTTGTTTTTTTTTTGTCCCTGTCACTATATTCTTTGGATTTTATACGCCAAATACATGGAAAACTTTTATACAACGCAATAAACTCAGTCAGAAACTCCCGGGAAACGTGACCTTGCCCTGATCTTTCATGGGATAAGACGGTATGGAAAAAAAACTAAAAAACCGGTTATTTCGGGATAGTTCGTTTGCGGGGGTGGGTAAGGTGTGGGTAGGATGTTAGAATTAACAGGTTAAAAAGTGATCCTATCTTATTTAACAGTGGGCAAAGAGTAGGCAACGAGCTCATATCTGAAGATTTGGGATGGATGCTCAGGGATACCATTTTATGGCAAAGTGGGAGGGGGGAACTTTTTGGAGTACACTTTTTCATCTACCCTGGAGTGTAGTAGATAAGTTTATTTACATGTTTTTTTTATGCACCTCTTAAACATAGAAAAAAAACTCACAAACATACCAAGTCGTAATCAAAATCGGATAATTTTAACATGCCGTGAGAAAGAGGATGCTGTTAGTAACAAATGTTTAGATCAATATATCTCAAAAACTGTTAAGGTTACAGGAAAAAGTGATTTAAAAATTGTTTGAAATTTTGTAAGCTACAAATTCGTCATACATTGTTTTTCTGAAGACGTGACCGTTACTGAGATATTTAGGAAAGGTCACTTTTGGTGACCTTTGACCCCGTATAAAAAATGACGCAGCACTCGGATCGATGGGGACTTTTGACATTTTATTCAACACGCCAGTGTCAAGGTTCACACCAAAATTCAGCTTTCCCATAATTTTTCCGAAGCACCATGTTAGATTTCCCCGGACTAGTAGCTACTCGTCCACACGTGCCGACTTGTCGACACAATTCGCGGATAACTATGCCTTACGCCCTTACCACCTCAGTTATCGCTGCAACTGTACCGTCTCCGTGCAATTCTCAAAATTGCACAGTTTTCCTATCCACACACAATGTTTTGTCTGCGATGTTTAAGACTGCGCAGATATAACGTTGTACGAAACCTAGCGTCTGGACTGAGCTTAATATCATACCAATAAACAAAAATACTCATACGTACGAAATACTCGCGAGTATGAAAGTACTAGAGTAAGAAATACGAGTACATACGCAATAATATTAGGAACTAGTCCATCACTGTCTGATTCAAACGAATGAATTGTTGGAAATTTCTTGATTACATTTATAATTCACAAGAATGCATGCATAGTTCTTAAAAATGCTCGTAACTAGTGTTTTAAAATTTAAAATTTCGTACTAAGTACTGGCTGTTCCGAAAAAATACCTCTTGAACATTCCCAGTCTAGTATATACGGCTCGTCTCTACAGATGAGTTAAAAACAGGTATCATATATCGCAAGTATAAATTAGGCTTCCCAATGATAGACATTGCTATAAACCTGTTGGGCATAACATTGCATCGTAAAGGAAGGACCTTTAGTAAACTTCATAATCATAATTAGTGATGGCGATGGGCTCAACAACGCCAAACAGTTTGCAAAAAACGTTTGGCTGCAGAAAAACGAACGAGCAGTTTTTCTACAACGAACAGTTTTTTTATAACCAACCATTTTTCTAAAACGAACCGTTTTTCTACAATGAACAATTTTTCTAAAACAAATCGTTGTTCTAAAATGAACCGTTTTCCGTTTTTGTAAGACGAACCGTTTTTATAAAACGAACTGTTTTTATAAAACGAATCGTTTTTCTTAAACGAATCGTTTATCGTTTTTCTAAAACGAATCGTTTTTGGTTTTCTAAAACGAACCGTTTTTCGTTTGTTAAAACGAACTGTTTGGTAGTGGAAAACAGTTTTCGAATGAAAAATAGGTGAGTTTGAAAAAAAAAGAGGTGGTTAGGGTAGGTAGCATTGAAAACAAAAACAGTTTTTTTGTACAGTTGTTTTGAATGCTGCTTACCAGAACCAGCTCTCGATGGCATACGACCATGTATGTTGATTTTTTACGACCATGAGTACTGATCGATGTATGATTATACGGTTGATCAAGTAGATAATATATTGGAAAATTGAGACAATATAAGTATCAATTCAGTTTGGAAGCGCTTAGTCCAGCAATATATGTTTACGATACGATGGTGGAACACATAATGCATACATTGTGTATAAGAAAAAATCTAGCGCATCACAACCGCTAGAAAACTAATTTTCGAAGAAATTATCTTTGAGTGACTTAAAAATGTGTGAAGACGTAATACACTTCTTTGTAGAATCATATCAACCATATCTTACTCAAAGGAACAAATATCATTTTCTGACAGCATTTTCTACAACACAAATGATGAAAATGTTCAGTGCTGGCAACATTAAGTCTACATTAAGTCTTAAGTCAATAAGTCTACCATAACATGCTCGCGCTTAAACAACCTATCCTTTGAATTTCGTTTTCATCCAAGGATGACATCGAAAGTTTCAGCGATTAAACTATGTATGTCCGGGGCTGCCATCCGAAAAATTTCCAAAACTCGGATAATTTAAATATCGGTTGCTTATTTTATTGTAAATGCTTTGCTTATGAATACAAAATGGAAACATCTGTTGGTGCAATATTTACGAAATTGTCTGTCCACCCTGTGAATTTCGTTTCGATTGAATGGTTGCGCTCGAAGTTATAGGAGTGAATAGAATTTTCTGGTAACCATCCTCAAAACTTTTCAAATTTTCGAATCGTAAATATTTTTTGTTAATTGCAGAATCATTCCCATTTGGAAATTTGATGACAACATCGCTTGATAAAGAAATGTCAATAAATTACGAAATTCATCATAGCTGGCAACCTTTTCATGATTTTTCATCAAAATTCTCACAGAACTAGAAATGCAGCAAGATCCACATATCATATAAATTTCGTATTGATTTCGCTAATGCATCGGAATTTATAGGGAAAAAACCTTTATTTTCCTGATCAAATTTACAATATTTAGCAGACAACCTCATACTAAGTTGTCAACCAAATTTCTATGTAATCTGTCTTAGAGTAAGATTCACCTACTGCGTGAATTTTGTTAAAATCTGGTGGCTAAATCGGAAGTTTCAAAATGGCACCACTCCCACAGTACTGCCCGTATTTCAAAATCACTTCTATCAGACCTGGTCTTAGCTAACTCCAATATGTCCTGTAAATTTCATATTAATCGCATTATCCGGTCGTCAGTTCTCGTGAACAGAAATTTTGAGTGCCGAAAATAGAGGTAATGAAAATTTATCAATAATTTGAATTGATTTTCAAAAGTCAAAAAATTTTCAGGAGGGTCGATGATTTGAAGGATTTTTTTTCCAGGAGCCTGCTGTAGCTACAGAGTTGCCAGCACAGTCTTGAAAGTCCATGTTTAGTAAATTTTAGTCTACATCAATACGCTCTGCAAATTTCACGATGATCCATTGTTTTCCTTAGAAGTTATGACTAATCCAAATTTGAAAAAAATCCTTGCTTACTTTTAGGCACTCAGCGCCTACACAAGGCTCAAAATTTCCAATTATTTATTATAGTGCAAGCTGAAAACGTAATGAGTTTTCATTTCCAATACTTTTTCTTACCAAAAATTTGCACTGCTTTCAAAAAAACAGTTATAATATAGTAGACGCTTCCATCAACCTAACAGCTATATTCCTATATTATTTAGAGACCATTCTATCATCAGATATGCTTAAATCGAGATGCAAAATACTATGCCTTCATATCAATCACATTATTTTGCATATTATTTTACTGTTTTGCATTCAGGACATACTCCTCAATGAAAACATGAATGTGTTTTAGTTGCATAAATTCAAGTTTTAGTTTTTTTCATCATTGACCTCTTTGCCCAGAGTGATTTTTACTCAATTTGCATCTATTGATTTATTTTGAAATTGAATAAAATTGTCCTATTTTGCCCTAAAAGATCTACGAGGGTGTCTTGATGGAGCTCAAGATTAGGTTGGTGAACTAAACTGGCTTTCGCCAAGCTAATGGCAATCACTTTTTTCACAAGTATTTTACGGACGTCCGGATAGCTTAAATAAGTTCCAGATTAATCTTATTGTTTTTTAATCGAAAGTCTCATGGTTGACCCACGTATAAGTTAATAAAATGTAGAGCTACGCTTTTTTTAATATTTATTTTTTTGCAGGCAAAGCGTTTGAACTTTTAAGAATTTTTTATGCAATCTGAACTACTTATATCAAGAATGGTACAATCTTGGGTGATTGAATAGTTTTTTGCTTTCTTTCCATAATGTTATTGAATACAATAATAGTTAATTCAACAGATTTGTTATTTTCATTTGTAACTAAGATGTGTGCTATATATTTCCACTCTAGTTATTGGAATATTTACAATGTACAGAATCGAACAGGAGCGGTTTGTTATGTTTTGAATTTCAGTGAAAACTTATGCTTGCTCAATTATTGATCTCTATATTGAGTATGACAACATTTTTTTATTGAATGCATATGGGGCTATTTTATTTTCTCTTTTGATAGGTTTTGTCCATTAATGATACCAAGGTCCAGTGAATGGCGTAATTGGTATTTCTTAGTTCGTCTTAATCTTCGTGATCGGAATTTCCAAAGAGCCACTTCCAGCTTGAACATATAAAGTTAAGTAATATTTTCATCCTACAAGGTACTAAATTTTGAACTACTGTATCAATTTGTAATAGCTCGTCGGTTGGATATCAGGATATATTGCTGGACTGCTTGCAGGTTCAGAATGAGGTGAATACTGGCTCAGGTCTATTGTATGAATAATTTTATAATTTCCGTCTCGTATTTTTGTCTGCTCTACGTATAGTAATTGAGAGTTTGTGTTGTCCAATATTTATAACGTAATGCTATGTACGATGCTTGAGTATCTTTGAGGTCGTCATTCCAAATTAAATCTGCGGATGTGTGAAGGTATACCATGATATAGATATATTCATATATTCCCATAAATCTCTGGAAAGAAAGGAACAGTTTCCTCAAGAGCTAAATAGTCTAGGAGCTCTCTTTGGTCTGCTCCCCGTTTTTTCGGGCTGATGCACCTAATTATGTGTGGTAAGTACGCTGTTGTTTATTACTGAAGTGAGCCTGTTGAGATGCTGCTCTTTTGGAAGGCATTTGAGAATATTGAGGCCTTTTTTGATAATTCAATTCGTGAGTCCTTATGAATCGCTCTATATACATAGTTTCATATATTCGTGGCATCATAGGTAAGTGTATATTGTTGGGGGCAAGATTAAGGTACTCGATTTGTCTATGAAATAGTGGAATTGGTGGATCGCGGGGATTGTGAAACAGTTTGGAATCGAAATTTTTCGTGGGAATGTAGGACTCCAAGATTATATCGGCCTGGGAGTACTTTTAACGTGTTCGTAGATCCTAAGCTTTCTATCTACACGTTTCCTTCAAGGAGGGAACTCCCTTGGGTTACCGGAAAATGTTCTTTTTGACCACATCGGAGATCTTATTTACGTCAGATAAATTTATATCAATATTCTCTGTTATTGAAACAACAAAATCATCATTTACATCAGAAGCTGCATTCATTACGCAATAAAAAAAATTTATCCCCTAGATCTGCACGGATTCAGAGACCAAACGCGTTATGAGCAGAAAGTGACTGAAGTTATTTAGAGTTCGAGCGGGATATATTATTCAAACTTATATGGACGAGGAATTTAGCGTTAAACTGTTGAAGGAGTCAAACGAACATGTATGAATATTCTCTTATTCTCCATATTCACTTTTTGTGTTCAATTTTGTCTATTTAAAAATAAAATTCTAATGAAATTACTTTCCCTCTGGAATGCAATTTAGCACGTGCAAATTCAGCCAGGAGAAAATTCACAATAGTATCTAATTTTGAATAGATTTTTTCAAAATCAGATGGATTTGGAATGTCAAAAGCCGAGACAAATGTATTGTAAATCAGGTAGATTGGTAGTCAATTTAGCTCTAAATCGATTAGCTGATCGAAATCACGTAATTTGGCCTCAGTGCGAACGGGCTATCAGATTTTTCATAAATCAGGTTGCTTTGAACTATCCAAGGCCAAGACAAATATATGGTAAATGAGGTAGATTTGTGGTCGATTTAGTCTCAAATCGATCCGCTGATCGAAATCGCCTGATTTAGCCTCAGCACGAATGGGCTATTAGAGTCAGTGCGAACGGGTTATAACATCACTTTGGTAACTATGATATAAAATTTCACTGTAGTAAGAAAGAGCAACCAGGGGCTTAGAACAGCGAAGCGCTACTTTTCGGTTCAGATTTTACACGACTCAACTCACTACGAAAATGTTAAGTAAATTGCTCAACACTTGGATTGGTGCATCTTGTCACTGGTTTTCGTCACTTGCTAGTTTCCGCCGTTCAGTGGAGAATTGCTGATCAACTCGGGTCGAAACTCTTTAAATCGCTGATTCCACGATTCACGCTGTGTGGTCGGCAATTTATTGTTAACTTATACACGCTCACAAAATTAAATCTCCTTAAAAAAATTACATATAGATCAACTTAAATAATATTTGAAGCACTAGAGGTAATAAAAAACCTCTTATTATTTTTCAGAATTTTTTTAGGCGACTGACTTGATAGCAGCAAATGACCCTTAAGAGTAAATTCTTAGCTATTTTATATTCAAAATACTCTTTATAGGGTACATAAAACGGAAAATGTAAAACTGCAATAAAAATTCAGGCAGAATCTTTTCTCGTCGCTTACGAGAATCATTTCAATGTAATGCGCCTAAGTCAATCCACATATTGGCACCTCTATAAGTATTTTTATATTGCCATAATAAAGATTGTTGGCAGCCATAAAAATAAATGAATTTCCATTAACCCGAAACACGCTCTCTTGTCGCCTTTAGTTCTGTACGTATGGATGGATGCTTACATTCAATTCAAGCACGAGCTGCACAAGGTCTCGCTTCACCATTAGTTTGCAGCGCAATGTCCTTCTGATTTTCGTGATATAATTTCCAGTCCTTCGAATCGAAATTATACAAGAAACGAATGCGAAAAGTTGTCCCCGAGATTTTATAGCCCAGAATTTATAGCCTTTACCCAATCATAAATTTATCTTTTTCGGAAGCGAACTTATTTGAAAATTTTGCGGAGGTGGAATAGTACCACGGAACACTGTACGATGATGAATTTTGTGAAATTTTTTTGTGAACATGTCATTTTGGGATACTACATTCATACGTAGCGATTTTAACTTTGTGTAGTAAGTTCAAATTACTCCAATTCCAATTAATGACAAGTATATAGATAACAACATTCGTTTTACGTACTCATCGGCTAATGGCAACTAATGGCAGAAATCCCTTTTATGTGTTTTCATCACAACCCACAATGAGCCTCTTTCTTTGTTAGGCCAAGATGAGGTATCTTTAATCTTCTGCGGACTCATATTACTTTCAGTTAATTCTACTGCACTTAGGGATAAGCATGCTGGCGGCATGGAAACGATTAGAAACAAGAATAGAATTTTACTTTGGCAGCTATGTAAATACTCGTGTGATGAAAGAGAAAACTCTGGACAAATTAAAAAGAAATCACAATGTTTGCCCCGGAGATTTTGTGATAAGATCAACGGACTGAAATGAAATAAATTTGTTTATGGCAGTTGCCTAGCTGATAAAAGATTGTAACGTACAGGATGTTGTTTTTGTTTGATATACATAGGAACATAATATTGCCTGTTCTGAAAATATTTAAGTTTAAGCTTGCAGTTTTATGGCTCGGATTGTGTTTTATGGGCTCCCGGAGATGTGTTTTCCAACTTTACTACATAAACTTTATATATTTTAGTGTGATACAATGAAGTCTATGCTGATTGTTGTGAAAGATATGAAGATGTACACTATTGATATATGTATGCATGCATGGCTTTGTTTGGATATGTGTAAATGCAACTCAACGGGTATTATGAGGAAAGCCATCGAAATGTACTGAGAATAGTAAGTTTTTATTTCAAATAATACGGAAACTAAGTCGAGCTGATAGTATATATGCTTGAGCAGAATCTTAATTTTGGTCTGTAATTTAATAGCCCAGTGAAATCCGACATAAAAAAGGCGAAACTTCGGAAAAATTAGGGGAAAGCTGAATTTTGGTGTGAACCTTGATACTGGCGTGTTGAACAAAATGTCAAAAGTCCCCATCGATCCGAGTGCTGCGTCACTTTTTATACGGGGTCAAAGGTCACCAAAAGTGACCTTTCCTAAATATCTCAGTAACGGTTACGTCTTCAGAAAAACAATGTAAATTCAGCTTTCCCCTAATTTTTCCGAAGCACCATGTTAGATTTCCCCGGACTATAAAGTGAATCATTTGCTGCCAAAGACCTATTGTAGCTATCATGGAATTTGTATATCTTAATACGACAATGGGCTTGGTGTGTCGGATTTCGTAACGGAGCTCTCTCCAGCGAAGTGAGGCTATGTATGTGGCGTCAGTTTCATACTTCTCCGGTCTCAACTGTTTGCCTGTAAGCCTGGAAGAAAACAAAGAAAATGATTTTTAAATATCTTAAAAGGCCACAGCACAATTACATATTATTCATACTTTGATTTAATGTCCATTTAGTCAAATAGTAAATAAACCACCTTTCAATGTAAGAGAACAGCAACGCAGTTACGCGTTGCTTTGCTGCATATTTTTCTTATTATAATTTACAGTCAACATACAGAGAATTCCAATTACACTGAAAAAACACATGGCGCCAGGCGCCATAATTTATAGACTTCTGGCGCCATGTACATAGTCGGTTTAGGGATAGTGATAAAATATAGCGCCACACGCCATAATACATAGCGAAGAGTACATAGGAGCAGACGCTATGCTTATAGCCCTCCACGCCATACACTATAGTCCTCCACGCCATGTACTATAGTCCTCCACGCCATGTACTATAGTCCTCCACGCCATGTACTATAGTCCTCCATGCCATGTATATGGCTTTGAGGACTATATTACATGGCGTGGAGGACTATAGTACATGGCGTGGAGGACTATAGTACATGGCGTTGAGGATTATAGTATATGGCGTGGAGGACTATAGTATATGGCGTGGAGGACTATAGTATATGGCGTAGAGGTCTATAGTATATGGCGTGGAGGACTATAGTATATGGCGTGGAGGACTATAGTACATGGCGTCGAGGACTATGGTACATGGCGTGGAGGACTATGGTACATGGCGTGGAGGACTATAGTACATGGCGTGGAGGGCTATAAGCATAGCATCTGCTCCTATGTACTATGGCGTGTGGCACTATATTTTATCACAAATCGACTGAAATCGACTATGTACATGGTGCCAGAAATCTACAAACTATGGCGTCTGGCGCTATGTGTTTTTTTAGTGCACCAAATATAAATTCCACCAAACATAAATTCCACCAAATATCAATTCCACCAAACATAAATTCTACCAAATATAAATTCGATAAATTCGAGTCAACATACTCACTATTGAATGTTCCTGCTCCAGTGTGAAAATTCACCGGTCGAAGTATCGATAGTATCGCCGTCAGTACTTCAGTTCAAAATGAGTCAATTATGTAGACCCAAGCTCTAATGTCACTTGCTGACATTTATACGTTCCCTCACACAGCATGGCTGCGAGTTATAATTGGAGTGCCATGAGCCATATTACATGGCTCATGGCACTATGTAATATAGCGTGTGGGACCATAATTTCTGTGCCATGTAATTATGGCGCTGGGAGCCATACTGCATAGCTCAGGGCACTATGCACATAGCGTGTGGAACCATAAATGCTGCGCCATGTTACATAGGACCACGCGCTATGTAGATTCTGACATTATGACGCTGGGAGCCATATTGCATAGCTCAGAGTACTATGTACATAGCGTATGGCGCCATGAATAATGCGCTATGTTACATGGCTCTGGGCGCCATGTGGATTTTTTTCAGTGTACATGCTGATGATTCTGTTGCTTAAGAAATGCATCCACATGAAAGAAGTGGTTATAGATTATTCACATAATAGAAGAAAAAAAGAGGGCCCAATACAGATCCTTGTGGAACTCTCGTTTTATACTTGAATGAAGTAGATAAACAGGAATTTCACCTAACGCAACAATATCAGCTATAAAGATAAGACTCAAGCCACAGTATTATAGAAGAAGAAAATCCAAGTTGCTATATATCAAACAGGACAAAACGATGGTCCACATTATTGGATGCCTTTGAAAAGTCCTTAGGTACGGTGTGTACTACAAACAGGTACAGGCCATCAAGTGATTTGGCATCGTAATTTGTAAAGTATAGAAATTCGTGAACGCAGAGTGACCTCTGCGGAGTCCACATTGCTCACGACAAATTTAGTGGCCATTTTCAAATACATTGTCGGAAGACTTCAGGTCAGTATTAGATGATGGTATTATTTTTTTGAAAGTTATTTCTACAACCGATGGAGTCATAGTAGCAGCTGGAGGTGTTCTATACAAAAAAAGATCAACTGGGATCAACTTTGTGTTTGAGGAGATTAACAGTTCGTAGTTGCTTACAGTTGGACCAAAATGGGTTAAGGCTATCTGTCCCTAGAGAGAATCCTTTTATTTTTTTTTTGCTTTTGTTAATTTGTGTTTTTTTTTGTGGCAGGTTTTGGTAGACTTCTCGGTCAAGTGGTGAAAAAGATTGTTCGAATTGATTACGAATTGAATTGAGCTGACAAAATGCACTGTTGTTCATGAAAGCGCTTAGTTTGGTGAAAGCGATTGATAAGAGATTTGATTTAGGTTCAGGCAGCCCAAGGGGGATGGTTGGGGAATGTTTGGAAGGTTGTAGGTTGTATGAATTCAGAGTTTGGGAAAGAGGAGTTGATTTAAAGTATCACTAATTGATTCATAGCATTAACCGTAGACGTCGACACTACTGGCGCAAAGAATGTAGACACATGAATCAGGAACTGAGTCAGATTGGTTTTTTTTTTGTGAACAGTAATACAATCGAATAAACTATAATTTTTTGTTAATTTGTCGATGTCTAGGTTTATTGCTATCAATAAAATGACAGGTCAAATTAGGAGAAAAAATGCAGCTGCTTAATTCAGGCCTGAGTCAAGTCTAAGGTCTGTCAAGAAAACAGCATTTCCAACTAAAGATTCGATAGTAAACGTGAAAGTAACGGTAAAACACATGCAAGAGTTGCTATTTAATTGACTTCGCCTTCTACACGAGATGAAAGCACTTAGGTTATATTCAACAACATACTTTATTTACTATAACGAATAAGTCAACAGTAAGTACGCTACGAGCTTGCCAACGACATAACCGTGTTGACCGGCCGCGGGTTATCTGAGGTTTGACTCACTACAAAAAGGACCGCTCATGGGTTGGTAAGGCATCCTCCTTCTTACTTTATGCGCAGTTATTTCTCAACGTATGTTTAAATTTCGTGCCGGTTCTCCTCGTTTCGCAGCTTTCCATCCACGATTATGTCACGCGTGACTAGACCGAGTGTGGACTTGCTGAGCCCCATGGAGCTCAGCCACACGGTACCAGCAGTACGGTGTGCCTAGCTTACTCATTCTGTTCAGGTATTTCCTGAAGACACCATGATAGAAAATACATATTAGAGGCAACGTGCCTGAACTCATCAGGAAGGGAATTGAAGAAGACTGCTGGTGAGGCCTAAAGGATACTCAAAAATTTGTCTAAAAAATTGGTGTTTCATGTTATAACGGAAAAAGGAAATGCTGTGGTCATAATGGACAACGTTTAATATGCCCAACTAGTATTATGGAAAAACTTTACAACTTAAACTACTATGAGTTGGGGAAGGATCCTTCACTAGACTTTCATCCTTCACCGAGTGGAAAGGGTTTTGAAAAGATACAATTGGGAAAGTCAGTGGACTGCCTTTCTCAAACCGAGCGCTGCTACGAATCAAATACCTTCCAAAAATAAATAAAGAAGGAAATGATCTAAAGAAGATTGTCACCGTCACAAACGCACCAACCAGGAGAATTTCGCAATGAATTGTAAACGAATGTTGAACCTTAGAAAAGATAAACGACAGATTAGTTCAAAATCAGGAGAGGTGATAGAATGGCTTGAAAAAGTGTCAAAAGTAGAGGAACTAGTTGTGTCACCTGATGTCAAGGCTTTGTTGCTGAGTCTGCCGGCGAAACAAGCACTGGGGTTCTTCGAGGATTGGCTATTAAAGAAAAAATACTCTCCGGAGTAGGAGAAAAACTACTCAAAACTTGACTCTATTTCAATATCAAAGGTAAGTACTTCAAAGCTACTGAAGGTGTGGAAAATCTTTGATAATAACTTAAACGTGAGATATTCATGGACAAACTGGAAAAGTAACTTCATTAAAAAGGCTAGCTTCTCCGGTTATGAATGGAATATGTTAGTGCACCCTACAATTCAATGATTTACCAGCTGTTAACGGTGCCCATGGAACTGCAATGTTTTTGCTTGAAGATCATTTACATTAAAGATTTGGTAAGGAAAAATGAATTTAACGAGAAAACAATTGGGAATCATATTAAAAAGAAAGAAGGGCAAAACGCAGCGCTATCAGTTAACGACGGTGTGCACACAAGAAGAACAGGAAGCCACCATACGAGTTCCAATAGTTTTTTCGTTCTTACCTTCGACACTTTGATCTAAATAATTTCCGATAAGTTGCGCAAAGAAAGTAGGTTGTAGGCTAGGTCAGATTAAGAAGTGTGGTATTTAAAAAATTAATTGCCCGGATTGCGTAGATATATAATTCGGCCAAAAAAGCAATTAGTTGGTGTTAGATGTTCTGAGCACAAATGGGAAGCAGCATTAGCGCGAGGATAAGAAATATTAGGTGCGTTTTTTCGCACATCAGATTAAAACGATTCGTAAAAAAAAACAATTTCACAGACATTTTATTACAAGTAAATCTTATTAAAACACTTTCATGGCGTGTAACGCTAATTTAGCAGGTATTTCTCAAATGTTATGACGTCAATGATTTAAAATTTATGTTTAAAGTTCATTGGTTGATTAAACCGCTACAAGTAGTTATCGCACCAACGGCTACAAGCAATTTCCCACTCTTGTATGAGCCCGTGAAGCTTTTACTCAAACAGTGCTACCCGGAAATACGCCTCAGTTAGATCACTGAGACAGGATTTTGTTACTGCCTTCAATGATTTCGATGAGGTACAAAAAAACGAGGCAACTACTTAAGTGCGATCAGTATTAGCAAGACACATACTGGAGGAGAAGTACAACATAATATAGGACAATATTGGGTTTATCATGGACGTACAACAGTTACAAAAACTAGATGCTTCGAGAGGCTACACATATAGAAAACCCTGATGAACAGATGACTAATCACTAACCAGGGCAGGCCTTACTAGCACCAACATCAAAAATACATCAAATGTGGTTTACGCTAAGACCAATTTTTTTTTAATAACATATTGATCTGTTGACTAGATCGAAATTTTTATACAAGTAAAGATTTAGGATATTGTCGCCTGAAAAGTTTCAAAATTTAGGAAAAATGTGCCTTTTCTGCTTATTCCCGTAGTAAACCAATCTTTTACTACAATAGTAATCGAAATCCCCCCTGCTGCCAATCTTTTGTCAGTGCCACAGACAATATTAGATTAACTCATCATGCGAACTTCGTTTAGTTCGATAAAAGCATCGGAAGCTAGGAAATGGAACGGGGTGAAAAAATTATGCAGTTGCTACATGCAAAAAATTCAAAATTGACATAATAATTTATTGTTTTTTTTTTGTTTTTAATGTGTACCAATTTTTTCCTAGCTTGTAAAAAAAAAAATATTTTAATAAAAAAACCGATTTTCCCTTTCGAAGCTAGGATATATTGAATTTTGTGACAAATATCGATATTTCGAGGGTAATCTGCCCTCTTCTTCAGTGTCTATCGGTCTAATCTTAATCTAACTTAGGTATGTTATTTATAGAGCTTACTTTTAAAGAATTGACTTATACTAATAACCAACTAATTGTCTATTAATTACTTTACTTAATTACATTTAACGATGTATTTTAATTAAATTTTCCTCCTTACTATCAAATGAATGTTCAAATTAACCTGAACAATGGTGATGCACAGTTTCCTTGGTCTGTGTTTAGTCTTCTATTCATTGGGGTTTTCCATATGTTCAGGCTTTCGTACGCATCCAGTTTTCGTACCTGTACCTCCTTAATCACCTCCACGTTGTCCCATGTTATGTTGTGATCCTCCTCCAAGATGTGCTTCGCTACTGCTGATCGTACTAATGTTGTATTCCTTTTACTCGCTGAAGCTGCTTCCAGTTTATGTTCCGTTAGTCTAACACCAACTAATCGTTTCGTTTGACCGATGTATATTTTGTCGCATTCTGGGCAGGTAATTTTATAAAATCCACATTTTTCCTTTTTATCCTTTTTGTCCTTCACGTGATATAGTATAGTACCTAATTTTTTAGTTTTACTGGTTGGAACTGTTTTCATATCAAAGCGTTCAAGAAGTTCCCGAACTTTTTTGAATATTGACGAAAAAATAATTGGAACTCTTATGGTTGTTTTTTGTTTTTCCTGCGTAAAGAGCGTCGTTAAAAGATTACGCTGTATTATATACTTTTTCTTTTTGACAAGATTTGCAATTATCCTCCCGTCAAACCCATTTTTTCTCGCCGTATCTTTAATATATTTAACTTCTGAGTTAAAACTTTCCTGATCCATGGGCACTGTTAATAGCCGGTGAATCATCGAATTAATGGGTGCCATTTTTTGGGAATGCCAATGATCAGACGTGGATGGTGTTGTCCTCTGGGTGTGTGTGGGCTTTCGGTAGATATTAAATCTAAGAAGACCTTCTTTCCTTATGACCATTAAATCCAAGAAGCGTAGTTTCTCATTCTATTCGATTTCCATTGAAAATTGGATGTCCTTATGTGCTTGGTTCAACTTTTCCAAAGTTTCTCCCAAAGCATATTTTTTTTTATCCTAATTTTTTTATATATATTAAAGATATGGCGTGAAAAAATGGGTTTGACGAGAGGATAATTGGAATCTTGCAAAAAAAGAAAAAGTATAGAATACAGGGTGATCTTTTAACGACGCTCTTTACGCAGGAAAAACAAAAAACAACCATAAGAATTTCAATTATTTTTTCGTCAATATTCAAAAAAGTTCGGGAACTTCTTGAACGCTTTGATATTAAAGCAGTTTTTTTTATTTATCTTTTTGTTTTTTTTTTATCTACAAAATCAAATGATTACGATTTTTGAGAATGTCTTAGATAAGAAATATAAATTGTGTGCAAAGTCGTATGTACAAACACGAAAGAGCATATCCATGCTACAAAATCCACAGAAAATAAGCCGGTTCATAAAACAAAGCCGGTGGCTGACTGTTTTCTCAGAGCAACTTCATAATTAAGAAGTATTTATATTGTCGGGCGAAAACGGCAAGATATTTTCGTACACTATATTTTCATGTCATTGCTATCATCAGTAGTTTGCCCATGCAATTTCCATGTCATTCCGTAAAACGTCGAACGACGGCGAAAACAGAAAATTGTCATTATCTACAAATGCTACGACCAAAGCATTAATCACGCAGACATCCCATCAGCATGCGGATGCCGCCGTGGTGCTGTTGTATAGATTACGTACGGAGCGTGCAAACAACAGTGGCGAAACACTATTCGGGGAAATTATGTCCGGAACATGAAATTATATACATTCGGGACCACATTGAGAACAGGACTCCATTGTAAAGTACCATGCCATGAGTATAGTCTGATAGTCGCGCCTGGTATTTCTCATTTGTTCCATTCTCCAGTTACCATGGGTCGAAACAATACCCAGGGCTTGGTCTGAATCCGACAGACCATGTCCCGCCTCACTTGCCATTCTTAGATAATAATAATATGCCATCGTGTTGTTCAATACGTGCTCAAAGCCTTCGCAATGAAAAGAACTCCCACCAGCAGTCCCTTCAACGTATCCTTAATTTCACGTTTTGTTCCTTGCTCTGATATCGAAATTTTCAGCTCGATTCCAATTGCGGTTTTAAGGAGCAGGAAACGCACGCGATCTCCGCATACTTGCGGACTTATTTTCATTTCGCAAGCGAGTGAGCTTGATTATAAAACTCTCAGTATCATTTAACTGTGATGTTATATCAAGTATGCCCATGTACATAAATGTGTGCTGCGTGTGTAGAGCTCCATAGCATTCACCTAATAGGAAATCCTGCCAATCATTGTAAGATACGTACCGCACTTCAACTCCCTTACCAGAACCATTCTTTTCTACACTGTCTTAATTGATATTTCCTAAATAAACGTGGTTCGTGCAACCAGTTGTGACCTATTATGTTCGTATGGATGAGGGCTCGATTGTCGGCAACCAGACTGCTTACATATTGACACAATGAAAATTTTCCATCCATTAAAAGTTCACACTCATCACATGAGAAAGAAAATTTTATGACCATTCAAATCAATTTGTGTGCACAACTGATTTGAAAAGTGTACACAAAAATTTTCGTTTCACAATAATAATTTTTGGGAGTTTTATTCAAAAATATACAGAAAATACCATATCGTAGCGTAACGCTGGGCTGGATAAACGAGAAATGTTAATCCTTCTCTAGCGTTTTCTATTAATTAACACTGTTTGGTAGCAAGTGTGTATTTGAATATCATGCTGAATACATAATTGTATCCTTGTTTAGTGAAAGTCTGAGCTATTCATAAAGCTTGTTATTTATTTAAAGTAAATTCACTATTCAGGTGAATGTAGATGTTCTAAATGACTGCAGTCTTCCAAATCAACCCATTTTAAGTGAACATCGCAGGGTTTCATGTCTCTAAAAAAATGGGTCTGAATGTTTTTATCTGGAAAATATCATGTAGATCATACTGTGCTGTACTACTTGAAATCACCCCATTCATGGTCAGAAGTGGAACGATTTCCAAGTGCTTGATTGACATTTCTTTGAAGATTGTTTGCGACATAAACCCAA
This sequence comes from Nemotelus pantherinus, assembly GCA_963978885.1. Taxonomy (NCBI): domain Eukaryota; kingdom Metazoa; phylum Arthropoda; class Insecta; order Diptera; family Stratiomyidae; genus Nemotelus; species Nemotelus pantherinus. The sequence goes on from OZ022264.1 coordinate 45,812,646, forward strand.
AGTGTATGGTATTCTTTGGAAAATTTCCGTGCGTGTTCGATGGTCGAGTCTGTCACGGATGATAACATGGAAAAACATGTCGAATATGTCATTAAAATGTTTGTTATGAAGGACCCTCGCGTTATAGCGAAGTCATGAAAGTAACTTCTATCTAGACCAATTTCTAATTTAAGTGAACCAATAAGTTTTTGTTATTATCATACCCCGAACACAGTATTTTATTGTAGACGAAAAGATAACGACTAACGAAACTATGAAATATTTTTGGGACCGGAAACTATAATTTATTTTTAGAGGATTTACAATTACTCAGGCCGTAAATATACAACTCACGTTAGTGAGCCTATATAAGATATTTCAATGAAATTGATAGAATTTCATATCTATATAAAATTTTCTCAAAATACACTAAAAATATTCAATGGATTTTTTTGGAAAAGTGTAGTTAGATTTCTCATTATGATGGAAAATCATATTCTGAAGCCTACCTACCACTACTATAACGTTCGTGAAAAAAATGGATTGATTTCTCGAAATTTCTCGAGCAGCATAAATTCCTTGGCTTATACCATGTTAAACAAACCACTAATAAGTAGTTTGATAGTAATAATAATTAATAATATCTATTTATTTTTAAAATGTAAATATATAACTTAATTTAATAGCTTGATACCAGCTTTGATTGTAGTTCCGATGACATTTCGAATGTCTTAGCTAAGTCTTTATTTTCTTCCTTGCGTATTCACCTTCAATAATCTTCAATCTTAGCCTCACTTCGGGTATGGGCCCTTCTCTATCGAAAACGGCAAATGTTTTTCCCGTACACCAAGCTGGTGATCCTGTTTGTATTTTATTTAAATAATCGCCCCACTTTCCTTCTCTCCTGCTTCAGTAAACTGCTTGAGAGAGTGGCTACCGTTCACAGTGATACCGACGAATGGTCAGCTACCGTTTTTGGATCTATTGCTAAAGAGGAGGGAGAAACAATTAGAGCTGGAAGTGTACAGGAAGCCAACAGACACAAATCGCGTCATCAGATACAACTCCAACCATGCGTACCAGCACAAGATGGCTGCATTCAACCACATGATCCATCGTATGTTGACCCTACCGTTATCGTCCGAGGGATTAAAGAAGGAAACATCCCACATTTTGAAAGTAGCTGAGAGCAATGGATACCCCACCAAACGGATAACAGGACTGATTGGAAAACGGATGAGGAACCTGGCACTTAAAAGTTTGACAAACCTGAAGGAGGACAAGCCCCCACTGAGAAGGGTCGTGTTAGAATATAATCGGATTTCGTTGGGTTTGAAGCCCAAATTAAAGAAATGGGGCGTAGAGGTTGTATTCCAAAACAGAAGCAACCAGCTGAAGACTCTACTTGGGTCAACAAAGGACCCAATAGAAAGATTGGAAAAAGCAGGGATATACTCGATCCAATGCGGGGATTGTGACCTAAAATATATAGGCCAAACGAAACGAAGTGCACTTACTCGCTTCAAGGAGCATCGGAGGGAAGCAGAAACAGCAAGGAGGAAAAACATTAAGGAGTTCAAATCTAAAGTAGCGGAGCATATGGTTGGAGCAGACCACAACATCTCGGTGGAAAACCTCTCACTGATAAGCAACGTGGGAGATAGTAGAAAGCTAGATGTAGCGGAAAGTTTGGAGATATTCAAGGCTCCACGGGAGTGTCTCCTTAACAGGGATTTGGGAAACGGATATTCCCCACTGTTCAAATTGATTAGAAGAAGTACCGCAAGGGCAACCGGAGATCTTAATAACACGATAATTAACATCTCACCCACGAGCCAGGTAAGAAGGATTAACGAAACAGTTAATGAGGCTGATAATGAGGATTTAATTAGCGCCCCACCTACCGACGATGGGGGAAATACCCAGACGGAAAGAAAACGCTTAAGGAGACTTAAAAGTTTATCTACTAATAGGACGATTAGGGACTATTTTCCTCAGTCGAAGAAACATCGCTGAAGAAGGCTATAAGTGATAGCCGAAATACTAGTATACGGATTTTTGAAAAATAAATTGGTAGAAATAAAGGAAACGAGTTCGACTTTTCATTTTATTTAAATAATCGCCCCACTTTCCTTCTCTCCTGCTTCAGTAAACTGCTTGAGAGAGTGGCTTACAATAGTGTCTACCCTTTCGTCCAATCTTTTCTAGCTCCACAGCACAATAAAAAGCAAATCTACATTGGTCAGTTTGCTTTCTTTCACTAATGCTGTTGCATCTGCGTTGGATCAGCGAATGTCGGTAGATATAATATATACAGATTTCTCTAAAGCTTTTGTCTCTATGAATCATGCTCTTCTTCTTTTGAAGCTTGAACATCAAGCCCTCTCTGGTCCTTTACTCTCTTGGTTCATTTCCTATGTTATTGATCGTACCTACTTGTGTCGTTGCTGTCAATTTCTGCACCTCTACTCCATTTTTTTTTTATCTCAGGAGTTCCGCAAGGTTCTATTCTTGGCCCTCTGCTGTTCCTGTTGCTTCGTTCCATCTTTCTATATACGTTATCCCTGTCTTTCGAATGCTGATGATTTCAAGACGTTCAGTGTAATCGAGACATTTGACGATTGTCATCAGTAACAAAATGATAACTCTGCGTGGAATAACTGCATCTATTATCTTCTCTTACTCTGTTTTAAATTTATCTCTAAATGCTGCTAAATGTTGAGGACCTTGGCGTGATATATTTTAGTTAAGAATTATATTTTTCTCACTTGCAAAATAATGTATGCTTTTCATAAACAATTAAATTTTAAAAACTTAATTGGCATAAGCATTCGCTTAATCGTGTGGAAAATGAACATCAGCTCACGAAATCATTGAATCATGTAGTTCTAAACATATAGTTCCGAATCGTTAAGTTTCGAATCAGGTTTCTAAACATCTCCGAGAAGCAAATGTAAACGAATTGGTGCAAACAAAATACAAAAAGGAACTACTACAGCACTTAGACTATTTTCATAGTCATGAGAGTGATGGCTACAAATATTTCAATTCGTATTCTGCCCTCCTTAGTATAAACGCCCTATCTAAATTTTAGTAACTTTGGAGATATTCAATGATTTGTCTTTTTCTAAGTGCTGCAGATATCTTCAAGTGGAATGAAAGTTTGAACATGGATACAAATACGTTTATTTGAGGTATAGTGAAAGCTTTTTTCGTTGAAAATATTTGTGGAAGATAGGTTCTAAGCAGATACGGCTTTTTGTAGGAAATACAGGCAAATAATGGTAGATAGGAGGGCCCTTATGCTATCATAATAGCCACGTTTGTTTGTAGATGGGACATTACTCATTATTGATTTTAACATTCTTTTACAAAAGAAATGTTTTTCATATTTTGTAGAAAGAAGTAATAAAGTATGTAGTTTTTAAATCTGGTTTTACATCAAAAGTGAAAAAAAATCAGATAGGGCTTTTTGCTAAAGACAAATCGTAAGATTTTTGTGGTTAAGTAAAACTCAAAAAAATAAACTTGGTATCATGTGTTCATGAAGGATCCATTTTTGCAAGTCATTCGTAGCATTTGCATTTTCATTTTCTGTCGACATAGCTCTTCAGCTAACTTAGTCTTACATTACATACACGAACGTATGTATGTAAATTTATAATTAATTCAAATCTTGCAGTATAATTTGCTGGAAACGGCAAATAATCTATTCATATGATACCAATGACTGAACAAAATCGGTTGACAAAGCCGCGGAAGTCTTATTAAATGACTTGTTAATTTTTATTAAAATTAAACCCAACCGCTTGTATTTAGTTAAATGCATTGGGAATATTTACATATGCTGCAACAGTGTACCTAGGCTGTATAAAATGAATGCAGGAAAACCACAAGCTGTATACACGTCGCAGAATCGATACAAAACAAAGAATATTGCGAAATGATAACACCGATACTAACAGTTGTTTCAATTTACCTTTGCATGTTTATTGTTTCGTGCTATAAACTGAGCGAAGTGTCAATGAGAAAAGCCATGAACTGTATGGCAATTACAGAATGCATCGAAAGTCGTAAATAACTAGTCATTGCCATATGCCATGGCACTTTTATTTTTCAGCCCTTGTAAATTCCTTAAATAAATAATAGTACCTTTAAGAGGCAACCGTGCAATGTGAAATATATATTTATGCAAATTGTGCGCATTGGAAAGATATTAGCGATTATAGCTACTTGTTTGCGATACATACCTTCAATTAGATGATTTGTGTTAATTTTCTGTCGTTTTCGCTCATTATTTATCCAGCGCATGTAATTTCACTGCTAGCAAATTGACTGTTTCATTTAGGATTTGGTTTGTAACGGAAATAAACTATAAGCTAAAGACATGTACCTTTCATTATATTCTTAATCTAAATTAAAGTAATCAAATGGCAACAACTGTCGGGTCTGGGGTTTGAAGTTCGTTAACACTTCATCCATCGTCATTGTATACGATTCTAAATCTAATGTAGGAAATACATATTGGCCCAAGCAAGACCAAAAGAGGCTATGGCCAATTTCAATAGATAGGTTTTGGAGCTGTAGAAGAGCAAACAAAGCGGTAAATATTTTACTTGATTGGGAAATTCAAAGGCAACACACCATTCATGGTCCATCAGAACCATATTTTTACTCGAGCTTTAACAGATTTTCAACGTTGGGTCTAATTATAAGCAGCAGTTCAATTGAAATGTCAAATCCTTTGGCCTTACAACGTCATCAACACATCAACACATTTATCTATGTACTGCCCCCAACTGTCATCAACACATTTATCTATGTACTGAAATTTCCTACTCTCGAATGGCCATAAAGAATCCAACAACATACTAACTGGAGCAGTTTTCGCTGTACGTTGGACATATAACTCTAAATAAACACCTTAAACTTGTCCAACGTTGTCAGCACTAATCAAAAATATGACCTTTAATGAGCTAGGAGACCTCGTTAGTATTATCAAATCACTTAAAAATCGAAAAGCTCCACGTCTTGATCGGATACTGAATATAGTGCTCAAAAATCTTCTCAGAAAAGCGATTGTATTTGCCACTTCGTGTTCAATGTTTGCCTGATGCCTCCTTATTATCCCAATACTTGGAAGAAAGCCATTGTTTGACATATGAAAAAGCCAGGAAAGACTTCCGGAACTGTGAAAGTTTTTCGTCCCATTAGTCTGCAGCCCATAATAATTCTTATTCAATCATTATTACACGCATCTAAAGTAATACTTACTTGATAAAATTACTTACTTTTTTACTAGCTCACTTACTTTTTCGAACCATTCTGGAAAGTGAGCTGCTATAGGTGGTAAATAAATGTTGCGAAAACAAAAACTTCTCTCTTCTCGATGAAAAGGAAACAAAATAGCTTTTCAACCAATTTTCTGCGAAAGTCCCTGCAAGAAAAACTAAGATCACATTGAAAGCATCTGCTCGAAAATATCAATAAAATATCTCTATCAATCTTTGACCGAGGATTTTATTTGTCTAATGTTAACAAATTATATATTTTCAAGCTCGATGTTAAACCCTCAACCTATTACAACTTTTCATCATAAACTAAGAACAATGAGCAACCCTCCCTTTCATTTGACTGAGTCACATTAAAGTCCAAATTTTAGTGTAGAATCACCGTTTAGAAATAATTTTATTCAAAAGAAAAGTTTTGTAAAGTTTTCTTTGGTAATTCTTCAAGAACCAATTCAGCTAATGCTAAAAAGGAATTGCATATAGCATGAAAAGACTGTAACAATGTAAGTTATAACATTGTACATTTAAATCTCATACATCAAATCAAAATTTTATCTACCTATCTATCTAATGTGATTCATAAAAGATATGCATATCACTTTGCTTATCCTAATTTCGCTTATTCTAGAAATCAATCAATAGTGACACCGTATATAATATTCTATTAGTGAAAGATTAAGGGGACATAGCACCTTCAAATTGAAAAAAAAAATGTTTTTTTCAAAGTGTTATTTTTAATTGAATAAAAAGACATATCTTAATGAAATTTTTTACACATACTTTATTTGTCTTAGACTACATAAACTAGATTGTTAAAAATGTTTTATGGCCTCCTGTCGTGTGCTACAATTTTTTGGAAAATACACCAAAAAAGCCTGGCGTGCATGATAACTGCCCTCTGGAAAGTCTGAAAAAAAACAAAAACGGGGCTTTGACCAGCATCGAAGTGGCCTTGGAATAAACTAAAAAAAAAAAATTTGGTTGAAAAATAACAAAATGGCGGCGTTTTTTTCGAAAATCGAGGTTTTTGCCCCCAAAAATCGGCTATAACTTAAAAAATTTAATGCCGATTTTTTCATCCGTAGTTCATTCTGAGCATCAACATGTGCAGAATAACGTGTTAAAATTTCAGAACAATTGGATAATACTGTTTTTCTTAATCATGCACGCCAACTTGAAAAAAGTTGTTTCGAGAAAATCGCGTTTAAAGTTAAAATTCAATATTTTTTGCAATAAATCTTACCGAAAATTAATCTGCGATGCTTGGACCATACAATATACCTTCTTCTTGCTCATACTCCTCCTCTTCTAAAGATTGTTGCTCCCTTCGAGCAGTTCTGGTCTCTTTAGATGCTTCAGTCGAGTGTTTTTCCGCCTGGTTAATTCTCGCAGCATCTCTATGCTGTGCATGTTCCAGCGCACGTTCGGCAATCTAACTCCCATTATTTTCAAGATAGCCATAAATCCTTCATTAAATGTATATGCAGAAATATTTGCAGCCATATTTAGTACGTTTTTCCCACAAAAAGTATGCTTGGGGGCCAAATTAAGAACAGAAGAATTATAGCTTTCGTTATTATTCTGTGTAAAATTGCCCAAGCAGCGCTTTAATAAATCTTCTGATGATAAGTCATCATAAATAGGCTTTAAAATTTCTTGTACCTCATCATCTAAAGGTGGAGGATGCTTGAAATTGTTTAATGCATTATCACCAGCTGCCTCCGCCTTGCGCCAGTTACACCAAGTCGTTTCCTTGCGCATATTTTCAACTACATCAGGATTTCGTCGTATAGCAAGACCATAATATGTGGCTAAATTTTTCATTAATTTTAGTGTCAGCTGAACTTTTTTCGGACCTTTTTTTTTGGAGATTCTACACTGTTTTTAGAAGCATCTTTTACAGCTACTTTTTTTTGCCAAGGCTAACTTATTTTTTGCTTCTTTTAAATGAGATGACTCACTTATCTTTGTCTACACTTTGGCTTAAGTCGATGTAGCGATATAGCGAAGTGAACGAAAATCATACAAAAAATGACCTTGGGGCGCTTCGCTACATATACTCATAAAATTTTTCTTTTTAGAATTTCAATTCTATATTATTAAAATCATGTTTTTAAACCTTCATTCTAACATATTCAATCAAAAAAAAAATCGATTTTTTTAAAATTTGGAGGTGCTATGTTGCCTTAATATTGACCTATTAATATCGTATATTTGAATGCAAATGTATTGATATTTTACTTAAAATGTATTTCAACATGAGGAAAATTGATCATGCAGTTTGTATAAGTCAACAAATCAATATAACAGAACGCAAAATACATTTAAGAAAATTACCACTAGAAGCGAAAAAATACATTACGCCGAATTTAAATTAAATAAATTAAATCTAAAAACATATGCTTCATAATACATATTTTCGGTTCAGCAGCATTTTAAAATAAAGTTGATAATAAAACACAAACAATCCATTCAAACCTGCCAGCAAATTATTCTATCTATTCCAGCACTTTGATTATCCCAGAAAAATTCAAAACCAGATCTCCTGGCGATTTTCATACTTCATACAACACAAGTTCTACAAGGATCAGGATAAGAAAAAACCCGGAGATTTCACTATTCTTCAAATCTTTCATTTCATACTTCTTATCATTACCTTCGCATTGAACCTTTTTTCAAAATCTCAAACTACATTCATGCACAAGGATTGAATACGAAATACGAAATGGAAGAAAAGCCAAGGCGGATAAGGATTACAGACGAAGTATAATAAAAAAGAACACATCAATCTACCCTGATGTTGTCGATTTGAGGCAGTTGTTTCCAATTAACACGGGTTTGTCTGGAGGGTTTTTATTTCTTTCAAATACTTGATAGGATCTGTCCTAAATTATTGTATAGAAGAAAAAGGCGATATAATCTATTTTTGAATGCAGGATAATTATTTAAATTAAACTGGTCTCATGTGGTGTGTACTACCTGAAGGAATTCAAAGACTTCCAGGAAATAATTGAAGCTGAAGTATAGACGATATAATTTGATGCCATTTGGCATTTACTGGTGTTACAAAAATGGCATTAAGCTTTAATTTCCGGTAAAGTATTTCTCGTTAGTGTGAAAATAACGATTTTACTTTGATTATAGGATTTTATAGATTTACTTTGATTATAATTATTTTACTCTGATTATTTAAAATTGTACTAATGCCAAAAATATAGCCAACAAATGTTTGAATTTCAAGCTCCTTTCATTCTGATTGACACAAAAATGGATGCCAAATCCTGTGACCAGGCTTCAAAAACTTAAGTCCATTTTCATTGATTGGATCTAAAATATACTTCAAATTGTTCCTGTCTTTTGTATTATAATATTTATTTGTCCTCCGCTATTTGAAAACTTAGTAGTTTTTATTGTTACAAAGTATGCAAAAAATAATACTTCCCAAACAGCTGGTCCCTCGAGCAGGTAAGCACGGAAATAAAAATCGATTCCATTTTATCCGCAAACACCTACCTACCCTCTTGAATATCATTAAATTCAAACGACAAAGCGGAAATTACTAGCTGCTGTGAAGGTTTTAGTATCCTTATCGTAGACCTTTCGCCGTAATTAAGTCGCTTGTGCTATAAAATCTACAATGCCAGCATTCGTTCGTTCGTTCGACGTCCTTCCTTCTATGAAATGAAAAACATGAGATGGCATTTGAACGAATAGTGATGCAATGGAAAAATGGCGAACTCATCGAAAACCAATGATACGTAATTTCGTGACAGTTTGAATATGAATCAGCAATTTATCCGCATTCGTGGCAAGATAGCGACGCTCACGAAGCATGAAACATGGACAAGGAGTGTATTAAGGTGGGATATATTCAGCGTTGGCCATAAGAAATTCCCAGCCATTGCGATCCAAGAATAATAATGAGCTTGAAGCAAACAGGAATAAGGACACATTTCCCGTCCGACCGTTTTCGTATTCTCATCTTACCGATTCGCTTCGGTTTTTTCATGTTCCCTCAACTAGCTGCCTGGCACATTTGGAATTTCCTGCAGCGTACTCCAACGCCAAATGATATTACATTTCCCATCTGAATGTTATAGCCTGAAAATTAAATTCGTTTTCTGCAAAACGTGAACCGTCTCCCAAAGAGAGCTGCCTGCTGGCTTACCCGTGGGTACTTTATTCCAAATGCTCTATAGAGCCATCAAATATGAGTGTCTATCAAAACGGGGTTGTTAATTTGAAGCATTGTCGATACCTTTCGATCATGTGATATATAAGCTAATTTTCTCTATTGTTCGGTATGATTCATAAGCGGAGAATCTGTGATTTTTTAACAGTAAATATAATCTGTACGTGAATACTTAAAGCTATTCTAAATCTAAAATGAAAGTCAATACACCTTAAATTTGTTTAAACCCGATTTTAATGCCATCCTGTCACATTACACATCATACACGTATTTCATACAAACGGCAACTCACAGAAAACCTCTACAATCTACACTATTATTTATGGCTTATATACCCCAAGGGTTAAGGATCTCCGTATCACTGGGACTAGGCGTTTGATATCATTTGTGAGTGACTTCCATATCATTCCTTCCTGTTTTCGGGACGAAAATACTCTCACGTTTCGCAAACGGCAATGTTTGTTTGCGATTAAACGTTTTATTTAGACGATTCAAAGCCAAGCTTCCGAAAACCTATATATACCTATGTATGCACGATAGTGAAGGTGTGCTTATTAGAAGTTTGGCCTTAAGAACTAATGTAAAGTGCGGTTGTGTTTGGTATTAGAAGTTTACGCTTCTGGAATCATTTAACCACCAGATTCACTTTGATGTCACATATCATTCTCGTTCCATGCAAGAATCAAGACATTTACATAATGATGATGCTGTACCTGCGTATATGTGGACATGAATGCTTAAAATTTTAAAGGGAGATTCGAGTTGATGCGGGTTTACAAGGAAACCATAAAGTGAATCGAAACCACACGGTGAATGACACTTGAATGGCTGTCAGAAAAAAGTGTACGCTTTGGAAAAACATGTACTTTGTAAAAGTAATTAATTTTAGGATCATACTTTAGGTTTAAGTTTTATAAAAAGAAATGTCGATTTTGTTGAAAAGTGTTTGCAAATTATCAGCCTGCTTCGAGTCACTACATTTCGATTCGTCATCGTCCACTTTCATTGATTGATTGCACGGAGAGGGTCCAGATGGTCCCGAACACTGCGAACTCTCGTGTTTATTGTGCCTTCATAGCGATATGTCTTATAGAGCATATTCAGACTTATTATGGATCTGGCTGGTCTACGGATGGGACTTTTCTTATTATCCAGACGAGGTGAAGAGCGAAGGTGCTCTACACTCTCTGCCGCTTCTTCGCAATGTCTCCAAAAGTCCTCAGAATTAAGCCAATAGCTTTCGATATTTTTCTTGGCCAGTGCTAACCTCTCTGTCTGTATCAAACTTCACAAAGCCCCAGGACGGTGTGGGATCAATTTTGGGCATTTTAGCACCTTTTTAGGCCGGCAATCCATATCAGCTTGAGGCAGTTATGTGCTCCTTTTTCGTTTATAGCCTCTTTCGAGAGCAATCAATAACCTAGAAAATCGCTTGGCTTTCGGGTAGGATCTTGACGTTTCTCTTTTAATGTTTCTTTGCTTTCTAATGTGCGTGGACTTAAGTATGCCATATGATTTCGCTTGGTAGATAGTGCTTACATTGGGGAAGGGAAAGTGCATTCTGCATCTGGGAGTGAAGCTTATTGCTCCTGAAATCAACAAGAAGGCCATTCTTTAAAATTTTTTGTGCTTCTTAACAGGAGTTTTCTTCCACCATTTATTTTTATGTCCAGGGGTTCTGGCTAGAATACAGCCCCAATTGCGTTCAAACAATTGTTTTGTCACCCAAAGGGCCTTAAGCTAAGCTTTTATATTATGCTTGGATCAAATGCTTCTTCCTCGATTACTACATGGATGCTACAAATCCGATTGCTGTGAAATTTTTTTTAGTCATGTAATTGAAATGTAAACAAACTAGCAACACGCAAGCGAAACCGATGTAAATCCACCAATAGAATGCGGATTTTTGGAAAAGGTCTGGTTCGATCGAAACGGATAATTAGGTTTAAGAGATTTAGGATTTCAACCACATGTTGACGATTCACCATTATTGTAAATGTTGTAAATTTTTGTTGACCTGTGTGGGTCCTTGTGTTCAAATAAAAGTAAGTCCGTGGCAATCGTTCAGACACTTCGGATCGTCCTTTTTCTTTCACTTTCGCTTATCTTCTCTGAAAAACGCAGTTGCTTTGAGTTATAACCACGGGTCATCTACGGCCCAACAAATCGCTTCGCACGGGCCACCTACGACCCCACACACAAAAAAAAATTCGCTCTGCCATATGTGTAGCAAAAATAATAATATCCGTAATAGCCATAATTAACTGTAGTGGGCACAAAATTGCCCCTACAAATATATTTTTGTTCTATTTATGTGTGATACATAACATATACAAGCAACAGGTATAACTATTGATTTAAAAGGTATTATGAGTATATGGAAATCCAGAGTTATACTCATTTTAAGTAAAATTTGGCTTTCAGGTAAAAAATATAACTCGGGTACACAAAATATACACACAGCAATCATAATTATGCACGCTACAGGTATAAGTTCTATGTGGGTTTCTCTGTTTTCTGGTAGCAAAAGATATGAAATCCATACAGTTGGTATATTATATACGCGACAGGTATAAAATGACCACTGAACAATGTAATATGCTTTTCGTAGATATATGGTTTATTTTCGTTTCTAATTATGGGGCATCTTTTGTTTATAGTTTGAGATTGAGCTTGCAAAAGGGTCGGTAGCTTAGCTCGCTAACGAGTCAGTCCGAAGCAGCGATCTACTGCCCGCGGGTTCGAATCCCGCCGTGCCCATGGCTGTATTTGTTCGTCTTATGTTGTCTTAACAGTCAGCGACTGGGCATAATACTAGCGCTCCATTGATTAAGTATCACATTAAAGCTTTAGTAGCGACTAAGAATAACAATGGCGCCTTAAAAAATAAGAAATAAATGTGGCACTTAGAAGAATAATGAAATAGTTGTTATCGGCTTCTCCCATATGTGTCTCCTTACCGCCATGGCTAAGCATTCGCTTCAAAGGGCAATCCCCTGAGCTTTTTTCTGCTTACATACGATAAATATTTATATTATATCTGCCGTGGATATATTATGTCTTTCAAAATACACCCATATAATCATGTGAGATATATTATATTTCCGTCGTTTTATATCTGTCAGCGATATATTTTTTTTGAGTGCACCAGGTCTTATAATACGTGAATAAGAAAAGCTATCGAAATCACATGAATGTTAGAAGTAGCAGCGTCACAGATTAAATTTGATTAAAATAGGCAAATGCAGCTAATCGTTCAGATAGCTATCATTTTCTCGCTGCTTGAGTATTGTTTCACAATTCACTTTCCACTAAAAACCTCAATGTGCAGTTTCTGAACGAAATGCTTAAATTTTCGACAATAATTAACTCTCCACATTAGTAATTTACAGCGGTTTACCGAACTCATCGACGAGTTGGCGTCATTCAATGCGAATATCTGGTAGTATTTTACATTTTTGAAAATGGCGGGACGATGATTGGCCAACAATGGCGTAGGGAAAAGATAATTTCTAGGGGCAAAGAATTTGATACATAAAATTTATTAGAGAATTTTGAGAAGCAATACAGATATGAATGAAACCCAAGTTAATGGTTAGCAAAAAATTATAATTTATAAAATACATTTTAATTTACTTCCTAATGGATACGAATTGGCATTCTAAAGCAATATTTTAATAAATTAGAACAAAATTAGAAATTAAATTAGAACAAATCACTACAGACGTAAATTGAATTTAATGCCGATAATCATATTTTAAAACAAATCACTACAGACGTAAATTGAATTCGATGCCTTAATTCCGCCTAAACCCGGTTCCAAGCCTGGTTCAAAAGAAGGGAATAAGTTTAAAAGAGGTAGAGAGCTCGTTACCTTAGTGAAATGTTATCCTCAAAATAATATCCAAATGAATTGTCATAATGCAACTATAGATGTGAAGAATGAAAAATCATTACTGAATCTGGAGTAGAGATGGGACTGCTCCTGCGATCACTGCTACTAATCACACTGCTCTTTGAAAAGAGCAGTGAGCAGTGCGATTGCTCTCTGCTCATGCTGTTCAATTGCTCACTGCTCTTTTGCAGAGCAGATAGTTTTATGAAGAGCAGTGAGCAATTTGGTTGTGTTTTGCTCATGTTGTTCGACTGCTCATTGCTCTTTTGCTGAGCAGAAAGTTTTGAGGCGAGCAGTGAGCAATTTCATTGTTTTCTGCTCATGCTGTTCAACTGCCCATTGCTCTTTTGCAATACAGAAAATTTTAAATGCTCATCTATTCAGATTCTTTCTTTCTACCCTCGCGAGTATTTTCGAACTTGCAAGTATTTTATTCAATTATTCAAAAAGTTTTTAGGGCAAAAGTAGCTGAAATCGGACAAAATCGGCCAATTTTGGGTTGGAGTGGTTTCGGACATAACGGGCCAAGACCTATTGCTGTGATACAAAAATTTCGGTTTCGTAGGGGAGTAAGGGGTTTTTTGGCCATAGTTTGGCAAAAATTGCCTGTATAGCGCTTTCGATGATTGAAAGTGGTCGGGGAGTATATTAGTGATATATTAAGGGCGACAAAATTTTTGATAGGGGAAATTGGCCAAAAACGTCCATATTTTCCAAAAAAAAATTTTTGTCTAGCATGAATTTGGGGACCTTTCTGAGTTGTTTCGGGCGAAATTTCCATACAAATCTGGGAAAAGCGGCCTAGTTTCTAAAATACGTCAAAATCAAATCCGCCCGAAAAACTGAAAGTAGCATTAAAAATGTTGAGATCCTTTTTGGTTCGCCAGTTGGCTTCTGCGGCGGTCCTCATGACTGCACTCCAACCCTACCGAGTTTGTGACTCATGTCCAGCCTTACCGAAGAGATTGCCCCCCTAGTGGGTGCATGTTTAATACACGTAAAAATTTTGTTATCATTTCTCAATAAAATTTTCGACAAACTTCATGCTTCGGTGAGGTGAAGTGTAAAACCGATTGTTTTATATACTGCATAATACTGTACATGCATAATAACATTTCACTACGTTGCATGCATCCAATGTATGACATTTTGAAAACCACAAAACTACTATACGATTTACCAAGCACTTGGCAATACATTCTTCTGCTAGCAAGTGCCGAATTAATGCAGGCAACGTATTCCCAAACATACTACATTTGTTCTAAACATGAGCATCCATCGCCACGGAAAAATACAGTCACATTGTAAGCATACAATGCGATTGCAATCTGAAGCTAGAAATTGCTGTATCAAGCACAAATCGAAGGCGATGAGAAGGTAACGAGCAAACACTGTCAATGAGCAATCAAAAGTAGCGAGCAGTTTTTCGTACGCACGAAACTGCAATCGCAATTGCGATTGAATAGCTGCTACTCTAAACTGCTCTTTGCTCAAACTGCTCTCTGCGATCACTGCTCAGTAAAAAGAGCAGTTAAGCACATCTCTAATCTGGAGTATTACAGCTGATGTGCATTCTTTTTAGGTATTACTTATTTATTTATTATATCAGTTATTAAACTTCGACCCAGAAGATAATTTACATACACATTACAGTTACGTATAACATTTACTTATTGCACATTTTCACGCCAAAACTCTGGATCCAAAACAAGCCATTTACCTACGCCCCGCATAATATATCAGACTGTTCGTAAATTTTTATATTATGGGTGAAATAGAAACGAAATAATTGCTTTTCTACGACTCTTAATATTCTTATGCTCAAAGATCAAATATACCTGGACATCTAGAAATATTACTTGGACGCTAAATGGACCGTGGCAATAGTTGATCCAAGCCCACTGGGACAGCGCGATTATATCCAAGTAGAGTACTTGGATCCGTGTGCTACTTTGATACATTTTCAAAATGGCGTCATTAAGTAAAACCGAGGAATATCAGCTCGGGAAAATTGAATTGATTAAATAAACTAAAAAACTCTAGCGCACCTGAACCGCTAGAAACACTAATGTTCGAAGAACAGTAGAAGAATCGTGCAGGTTTTGAGTGCATATTCCACCACATGTGCTGCTTATTACGGCCAAACTGTTTCAAATGCCACGTTTTACTTTGGTCTTAAGAATGCATTATAACTCATATGGTAGAAGGTTTCAGATATTACCACTGGCATGAATTTCAACGTTTATGAGAGCAAAACACGGGTTAATTATATTCGTTATCAGTTGCTTATTTCACATAATTTTGAAAGCAGCATCTCATATAACATCAATGAAGAAAATGCTCAGTGCCTGCAGCACTGTAACTGAAGTTGGTGTTTGGGGTTGCGATCCGAAAAATTTGCAGAACTTTGGGAATTGAAACATTGGTTATTTATTTTCATTGTATGTTTCCGGTATGAATACTAACTGTAAGCATTTATTGATACAAAAGTAGCACAACCGACTCGTGCTGGCAACCTTTCGCCAGTATCAAAGCCAATAATATATTACATCTGCTTCACGTTGTTATATTACATTCGAAGTTTTAGGAGTATAAAGAAATTTAGGGTTACCTGCAGCGAGTTTTTTCAAATGATCGAAAGCTTAATATTTGCTGTGAAAATTCTACGATAAAACCGCTTAATAAAGATATTGAAATTAAACACAAAATCAACAATAGCTGGCAACCCTATCGTGGCTTTTCAACCAAATTTGGCCTGAATAATATTTATGACAGGTTTCATTAATTGTATGAAATTCGTATTGATTTCATGACTGCACTGGAAGTTATAGGGCAAAAAGTTTTATTTTCCTGAGCGAATTTTCAAAACCAAAGACACAAAAATTACCAAAGCTGGCAGCACCAATCAAATTTTTCAGCCAAATTTCCACCAAACAGAGATTAGAGTTAGGTTTAGCTACTGTGTCAATTTCATGAAAATCTGGTAACTTATTCACATTTCATAGGGCAAAAAGCAGTTTTTTTTCTTTGTAATTTTTCAAGATGGCAACACTGGCACAGACTTGCCCACAATTCAAAATCGCTTCTATCAAATTTGGTCTTACTTAAGTCCAATGCATTCTGTAAATTTTAGCTGTATCTGATTATTGGTTCGTGAGTTTCCGTGAACAGAAGTTTTTGATGCTAAAAATATAGGTTAACTGGGAGAGGGTTACCGTTCTTGTCCGACATGAAATTTCCCAAGTTTTATTTTGAACGTGTAGATTAAACATAAGATTTATATACAGATTGGTTTTATTGTAAGAAACGGACATTTTTTTGAATATTCGATGGTTTGAATGTTTTCACTTCCAAATTTTTTTTTTCAAAATGAAGACACCAAAATTATCATAGCTGGCAACTCCAACCGAATTTTTCGACCAAATTTCTACCAAACGTGGCTTAAAGTAAGGTCCAGCAATTGTGTGAGTTTCGTCAAAATCGAACGATTCAATCAGAATTTATAGGGCTAAAAACAGTTATCTTTTTTAGTGGTTTTTCAAGATGGCACCACTGGCACAGAATCGCCCGCATTTCAAAATCACTTCTATCAGACCTGGTCCTATTTAAGGCCAATACATTCTGTGAATTTCAAATAATTCTGCTCATCGGATCGTGAGTTTCCGTGAACAGAAGTTTTTAATGCTAAAAATATAGGTAAATTGGGCTAGGGTTACCAGGCGTGCCCGTTATACCATATCTTTTTTTTTTTTTTGGTTATGTAAACAAAGCACAAAATTTACATAGGAATGGCTTTTTTTTGAAGAAACGGCATTTTTTCAAGAGAGACGATGATTTGGAGGTTTTCACTTTCAGTGCCTGCCCTAGCTACAGGGTTGCCAGCACGCTCATTAAAAGCTACACAAATCTACAACTAAATAATATCAATATGTCCTGAAAATTTCGTAATGATTGAATAGCTCTGTCAAAAGTTATCGAAATTTAAAAATTTTCAAATTTTTCCGTCCTCTTTTTAGGCACCCAGCGCACACATAGGGTTAAAAAATTCCAAAGCATTATCCGATTCATATGTAAAACACGTTAGAAATTTATTTCGTTAACTTTATTTTTGCGAAAATCATTTGTGCACGAAATAATAGGTATATTAAAAAAATCACTAAAATGGCCGCCGGCGCCAAAAGGTTAACAATAACTGACATTTAAAGAAACGTGGACCTATTCTGCATATACACCAATGTATCCTGAAAGTTTCAGCTCAATCGGATGGCGCGTTCCCGAGATTATCTCACTGAAATTTTTTGATGATATATATATATATATATATATATATATATATATATATATATATATATATATATATATATAGAAATATGAATTTTTGGCCGAATCGATTTTAATACTAATGTTCTTCGAACATTAGTAAAAAAGGGAGGTAAAGAGAAGTTTCCGGGTCCGAATTTTTCTTTACTACTTCAAACAATTTTTCTGCACTTTAATCTCCTGTATGAGCAAATTTGTTCAGGGTTACATACCTTCAATAACAAATCCTCTATCTTTTTGATATTTATTTGATCATCCGAATCATTAACTGTGCCAACTAGCTTACTCCAAGTACACTTCTACAAGCACACTTGGTTTAAATTGCCATCTAGGTGTACTTGTGTCGTGTAAACGTACTTTCTGCGACCCTTTTGTCGCTTTATTTAAAAGGACTGTCTCAGGTGAGCTGTTTTCTAGATAATTTATCTTCATGTATACGCACTTCTGTGTCTCTTATATCTAGTGCTCCTGCCTTCATTTTCCTTTTTCTATATTGGTTTTCTGAAGGTTATTGGATAGGCTCTCTGCATTGTGGTGCTTCATGGCGCATGTTGCAACACCGCAGTTAGTGAATGACGTCCCTCTAGAAAGAATAAAAAAAATGCTAATGTACCAATATCTCAAACAATTTAGAAATTTGTTTCTGCACTTTTTGTCAATTGTCCCAGGTTTCTTTTTCCTTTAAACTGATCTCGATTTATCTTTCAATCCTTCACCTTCCAATATCCTTCTTATTGCCCTTCAAACCGTCCGCTTTGAGGTACCTGCTAGCTTTGTGTTCACAGAATATGACTGGTTTTTGTTTTGTGTCCAAATGCGCAAAATCTTTTCACGAACTTCTACTCTGGTTGACGGCATTTTACAACTGATTAAATTATAGAAATTCCGGACCATTTTACATATTTTTTAAACCAAAGGTAAGTTTATATATACCTGTATACCATCAAAAATGTCAAATTTTAATGGACCTTGCCTTAATATAAAATGGTGCAGCTTTTTCGGGGACAGTCGTGAGCAAACAATTGCGGAGCTTCGTGCAAAATCAAAAAGTCTAGTAAGCAAAGTAGATGGTTGAGGGAAGGATTTCAGGGTATGGATATACAGGTGTGTATATTGGGGCATAGATATGCAGAAGTGGGGAGGTGGATATATTGCAGCAGCTCCCTAAAATAAGAAAACAATTATAGTAAACAAAACAAACAAACTATATTACTTACGCATTGACAATTAGTTCAATGCATATGTCCCATTAGCGCCACTAGTGACATCTCTCTGTAAAATTAGTACTACATGTACATCTAAAATCGATTTCAATTATGAATATTTATATTTTGTCTCTATTTTCATTATCAAGACTTATATTAATATGCATTTGAATAAAGAATATATACAAATTAAAATCACGAATCATGAAAATAAATATCTTTCGTTTTTAATTAAATATGGCGCCTTAATTCTAATTGTGCATAAAAACATATGGAAAGAGAAATACGTACATGAGAATCCTCCAACATTATAGTAAATCGAAAGTGGAGACCACGCCGCCAACTCTACAACTAGCCTATAGCGACTAGGACCATCAGAGCAACAAACTCCGAAGGTATTTTGCTTGACACATGCTAGTTGTTTCCTATCTTTCTCTCTTCTAATATCTTTTCCGGAAATTCGGATACGTGTAAATACATGCCAATCAAGCTATTTTTACACAAATATTCAAGTTCCAGCTCTCATTACTTGTAGTAAACGAGGTAGAATTAAGACGTGTAATAATGTGAACTTGTCACGTGTCTTAAAAATTGTGTAATTACTATTGCGAGTGTAAGGTGCACCAGAAATTACCGTTTCGTATGGTGAGTACGCATGCTGCAAGGATCATTTTTAAAAGAATATTTGTAAAAGGCACAAATATATGGATTAAATTAAATAAGTTGAGTGGATTAAGTGAAATTATAAAGTTGAATTGAGTATTGATTAGTTATTGTGTTTTGAATTTATTTGTAAAAAAAGTTTTGGATAAGGAACTAAGCGATATTTTTCATCCGCTACACACTTCAGTTATTCCGTTTTCAGAATAATAATTTTGTGCGTTGTGCACAGGTTTGTGGAAGAGATATATATTGCAAATGAGTTAGCATAACGAAAATATAGCATTTAACTTAACAACAAGCGAATATGCTAGTTTCCATAACATTTTGCGTTCGTCATAAATCAACTACACAGTTCTAGCTACTGAAAAATCATCAACTGTTTCGTCATCAATCATTGTTCTTTAACTAATTTGTTATATTGCTTTAAATAGCAAAGTATTTAAATGTTATTGAGCCATGTTTTGCTTTCTTTAGGATTAAGTTTCTCATATTTGGCAGTGAAATAACTAAATTTATAATTTTCTCTTTGCGATTAACTGCTATTATTTTTTTTATCAAAACATGTTTTATACTACTCTTTTCTTATAGAAGTGATTTGGTTGCGATACAATAAAAAATTGAATTTTTATTTTTTACTGAGTGGTTTCGAAGAAATGCTATTTTATATAGTTCTTCGCATATGTCACCTAACGTATCAATGCGTTGTGTGCCATTTGTAAACAAGTTGTTTAAAAAGTTTAAACTCAATATCTGAATAATCTGATGATTTCATAGTTGTTAAGTGTTTCTGAGTAACTAGTTTCTATTTAAATATGTAAACACAAATAATTTATATTTACCTCAATATTCTATCACTATTATTATAAGAGTGAGACCAATACGACATATGTATGTCCTTTGTATCTCGTTACATCATTTTCATCTTTCTTCTCGAATAATTCATTCATATCTCGCATCATAGACATTTTATGATTATTAACTTGCACTGTTATTGCTCTTAATTTTGGGGCTGTACCCTACACCATCCTATTGACTGAAACAACCCTCACCACTTAACATTCATCCCTCTTCATTTCGGAGCTGAAACCGTTTGAAATGCAACAAAAGTAATTATACATATAATGTTAAAAAGTCACGCATATCGCGATAACGTTTTAATTTGAATTCTTCTGCCCACTATGCAATTACTGTCGTCACAAACAAAATAATTTCCTAGCCAAGCATAATTTGCAATAACACTTTCCGTTGTATGAATCAAGAGAAAAACGTGTTGGGTAATTTCAATCCGGGAAACATGTTTCAGAAAAACTTTTTCCTTATTTTGCACGTGGAGCTTCCCAGTATATGTATATGTAGGTAGTTAGTGACGTGAAATAAAAACTCTAGGTCACGTTTCAAAAAAAAATGCTGCTTGCATAGTTTTGATTGACTGACGACAAGCTATTGAAATGTCATTTAAAAAAAGTGAATGCCAATTTGTGACAGGTGTGCTCACATAGATTCCATATTGTGCACTTTTGAATTTATTTTTGGTTTATTTCTTAGCGAGCCCTCATCCGATTCGCTTAAGCTTATGAAAGAAATCAATCTGACACGAGCATAACGAAAAACTATCGAAGCTGAGTAACGCACGCATGCTTAAGATACATAAATAGGTATATACGCGTTCATATATTTTTCTTGCGTCGTTTTCTTCCGACTGGAAACTACACCTAACGTAATCTCATAAAGCATCGAGGGCTCTTCAATAAACATTCAGCCGTTATTAATTTGCAGGGTCGTCGAAGAACAGGATTTCAACAGCTGACTACTTATTTCATATCCGACAAGTGCTTAAGAAATTGGATTCGAGCACCACGAATATTTCGACAGCAGTCCTTGAAATCTGAGCTGTAAATTATACGCTTCAACTGGCTGTGTAGTAGACACTCCTGGATGCTGCCAATGCTCATTCTTGTACGAATAATCGTATATTGCTATATACAAGTGTTGTACGATTGTCGTGTAGAAAATCATATGAATACTCTATCTACTGTACTTCACAGGCTGCCTCCACTAGCAATTTCTCATGGCATGAAATTTGAAATTGCCAGTGGAGGCAGCCTATGGTATGCAATATTTTATGGTCTGCCATAAATGGTAGGCAATATGGTATGCAATTTGCTCGGCAATCTGCCTGGCAATATTTTGACAGTTCTTGATTTCAAAATGGCGCTGAACTGTGGGGATGTTTTATTTCTTATAGGAAATTGTAGAGATTTTGAATTCAAAGGGATTTTTAGATATCGTTGAGCAATGAAAATAGTCCACACAATATGAAATGGTGGGAAATTGCGAAAAAATCGAATTTTGATGCGGAATGCTGAAATTATATATAATTTTTTGATTTAAAAATGAAATAATTTCGATTTTGGACGATGAGTAAATTTATGAGACTCCCAGTTGATGATTGGTCGATTTTTCAAATTACTTTTATCTCATTCCCCTTCGTACCCCAGCAAATCATATAATAGTTACATTTTCGTCTGAAATTTCACCCGCTTATCCAAAAAGTAACTAATCCTACACGTGAACTTTCCATAAGTAGCAGAATTTCTTCGCTCTGCGCTTCAAATAACTTCTTAAGAGCATTTGACACTCGGATACAACGCACGTCCTTCTCGCTCAGAGTCATTTTCGAAATGAAATTGCATGCCATGAAATTGCCCATACACAGATTGCATACCATAAATTTGACAGTCGCTACCATCGGAAATTGCAGGGTAAATTGCTAGTCGAGCCCCGGTGTCACGGACCGGTAGCTCAGATTCATTTTAAAGTTCCAGTTGTCTTCCTTTTCATGATTAGTTTTTCGTAGTGCTTTCAAATTCTTTCGTTCACAAAAGATCGTGACTTCTTCCCGGACACTGTATAAAATATAATCGAAATTTGGGTTTTAGTTCAAATTGCATAGCGTGATCCGGACTATCTTGATACATTTTAAATCAACCTTGCTTCCCAACTTGTCATTACAATTTAATATAACGAGGGTCGCGAAGTATGTACTCGTACATAGCAGCTCGAACTTGTCAAAAGTTAGAAACTTAGCAATAATCTATAAAAGAAACTTCGTACTACTTCATAGGTAAAATAATTTTAGTTTTACAATTTAGATAGATCTTATTGTCCTCAATGCTATTATGAATGCCGTCAAATTAATGCACAGCCCGTTTTGGGAGTTAGGGGCGATTGTAGACTCCCATATCTACTGTGACACGTAACTTTACTGCTATATAATTCGATACGCTTAGTATTTCAGCTTTATCCTGGGATCAGGTTCACATCGACGTGGCTGCCAAATTGAATGCTCGTCCTTTTGATTACACGCTGCACGGTTACTCGATTACTGTGGTGCGCGTCTTATCATTCATGACAGGATTACAGAGTTTCCCGTAGCTGGATTTTAAAATCGTTGCCTCAAAGCACTTCATCCGTGATGACGAGGGTTGTTTTGCTGTTTCAAGTATGAAGCGCGCTATTGTCATTTACGTTCTTCTGTGACAAGACGACCTTCGTTTTTTGCCGGGCCGGGCGTTTGATTGCAGAAATGATTTACATTGGTAATGAGTTTGGCCAGTTCTGTTCAATAGTGCCAATGGAGGTATACTGACTGGCTGGTTAGTAAGTCGGGTCAGGCGTCGAGTATATTTAGGTTTTACAATTTATATTCAGGCACAATAGAAAGGAAACTGGTAGATGTAACACTGAATATCAATTATTTTTGAATTCTCGTCGGGGTCTGTAAAAAACCTGAGACAATGTGTAGGTACGGCAGCACAGGAAGATCACAGATACTGGATATCAAAGTTCTAAGATATTGAAATTCGATCGAGGCGGTTGCTATTAAAATATGCAAACGAAAGCGTATTTAAGGTTGAATATGCAAATACGGTCACTTTGATCTAAGTTCCATGCACGAAATATAAACGCTTGGCGGACACAGTTTTTTAGGGTGCTAGATGTTTGAACAGCGTGAGTGCACCTTTTACATGACGGACACATTAGCATTTAATCAAGGAAATATGTAAAATGTAGATGAAATGCAGCAGTCGGATATGTGGATTACATGCAGCTATGATGCTTGTATAATATTCATGGATATTCAAAGTAGCAAGTCCTTAGAAGTTTAACATCAGCTAGCCATATGTCTCATATATGTATTTCAAAACACTGAATGTCAACAAGTATAATTATAATGGACTGCTTTGTAGATAAAGTTTAAGTACACTCATTTACTGGAATTTTACGTAATATAATTAATGTGTGTTATAGCCCGTTCACACTGTCGATAAATCAGACGATTTCGATCAGCTGATCGCTTTAGAGGCAAATCGACCACAAATCTACCTGATTAACCATACGTTTATCTCGGCTGTTGGCAGTCGAAAGCTGATTTAGAGTTAATCCAGTATAAATCAGGACTATTGTGAATTTGGTCTCGGCTGAATTTTTCTCAGAGCGTGCTGAATTCCATCCATGAGAGGCAGAGTAGATTTCAATGAAATATCATTCGAATTTCGTTCTAAAATAGCGAAAATTAAATAAAAAAGGAAAATGTGAGTAGTACAAAGTGAAAAGAAAATGTTATTGCATGTTCTTGTATCATTTTCAACAATTTTCACGCAAAAAAAAAACTGTGTGCATAAATTCGAATGACAACGCTGTACTTATCTCGCTCTAAATCTCCTCGCTCTAATCACTTCGGCTAGTCTGAACGCTTCACCTGGTTAACTTGACAGCTCCTAAATCTACCTGATTTAGAGTGTAGTGTTAACGGTTTATTAGGTATAATTGAATATCTACATCGCACCTCAAGTGTAGTTTCATGTAGTATTTTTTCTAACAATTTTTTGAGGAAAAATAAACACATTATCAAGGAAAATTGGTAATGATTCTGCGCCAAAGAAATATTTACTCAGTCAAAAGAAAGGAATTTATTCATTTCAATGAACTAATATTGAACTTACCCTGAGTAAAATTTGGTATAGTTTCAAGGAATCTGTCATCAAACGGTTCTCGTGCGATCGCCGAAGTTAAGCAGTGTTGGGCGCGGTTACTACTTAAATGGGGGACTGCTTGAGAACATTGCATGTCGTTGGCACGCAAAAATTCTCCTTCCTTTCATGTCAAAAGCGCGGCTTATTTTGAAGGGAGTGAAAAAATTAAAACAAGTAAAAAAAATATTTTCACGTGCCAAAGCAGTATGGTTTGACCTCAGATAAATATTGAACTTGCAATAAGTATTTTTTTTTTCACAACGCCGAAGCTCAGAGAATTATCTTATGAAGCGAATGCTTAGCTATGTCGGTAAGGATATACATATGGGAGAAGCCGACATCAAATACTCCATTATTATTTATTTTAAGTGCCACATTTTTTTCTTATTTTCTGAAGCGCTAGTGTTATTTATGCCTAGTCACCACTTGAAGCTATAATGATTATCAGTGGAGCGCTATTATTATGCCCAGTCGCCGGCTGCTAAGATTTTTCAAGACCAACATACACAGCTATGAACCTGGCAAAATTTGAACTTGCCAGCAGTAGACCGCTGCTTCAGACTGACGCGTTAGCGAGCTAAACAACCGACCTTTCATTTGCGTCAAGCGAATGTTGACAGAAATCATAAAAACTATCAATTTTTTCGTCGAATATTGAAGCGTGGTTGATGTTGAAACATGTAAAAACATGTTCGCATTGTAGATAATGTTAAATTTCATACAAATTAAACAATAAATCTAGATATACGTAATATCTTAAAATCTCCTTCCTAAGTTCATTTCTATCTCTACCATATGTTCACTTAGTCACCCATACATATGCTCAATTCAACTTTAACAGATTTAACTTAAACAGATAACACTTTTTAGGGTGTACACTCTAAAAAGTGGGTCTATAATTAATACTTTGATAATAGGAAATATATTCATTTTTTCGTTTAAAATAACGAATCACAAATTTTTTTACACATTCGATGTGCATTTTTTGCTTTTACGTCATATCAGCTAAATAATAGACAGCTTTTTGTAAATTGAAGCAAAAAGAGTGTAAATTTACTAGTTTGCTATTCACCTTTGCGCCAAAGCCATAAAATTGCATCATTTTTTAGGGTAAAATTACACAATTTGGTCGTAAAAAAATATTCTTTTTACGCACTTTTGTAAATTTACATCTTTAATAGTAGGAAACCAGTTTCCTACTATTATAAGGGTAAAATTCAACCAACATTTTTTTGAGTGCATACACGATCCTACCACAGTCATATCAAGTTTTTAAAGTAAAATAAATGAACCATTTGTTATCCAAAATGTAAGAGCATACCAAGGTTATTAAGAATATGATAGTGAAAATTGTGCTGAGAGTGCTTTTAGCATTCCCAGCTACCGCAACTTCTATAAAAAGAACCTGTATGAAGATCCTTAGCGATGTTTATATCATCACGTGAGATGCGATTTCCATTACCAACAAGACGGGAGAACTGATGATAATCGTGTTTGTCTGCAAGGTTGCAATACTGGTTATAGAGAAACATCCCTGAGACTCTTGACGCCGAATAATTAAACTTAATTTAATAATTAAACTGTAAGTTGAAACGATAGAAGGTCTGGCAGAGAAGCTGATACTGCTACTCTCGTAAGAAAAAATATACGCCATCATCATATTTCCATAAATAAAACCACAGGTTTACCTGTATTCAGTTCAAATCTCTCTAAACTCTTTGATCAACAAGCTCCAGTTCTCATAGCAGGAAACTGAAATGTTTATCACCGACACTGGGGCAACAGGATTACTTACAGAGCATATAATGAACAATTTTGTTATGGACTTACAAGATAAAAAACTACGGCCTTGATATAGGTCCCTCATTGAATTATCAGGATAGTGTGCGAACCACCGTATTGGATGAGCTCTCGTTCAAACATAAGAAGATGTTAGATAATCTTTCTGGTACGAAAGGACGCCCAACTGCCATGCTTTTGATGCCGTAACGCAACAGCAAACGAAACTCTTTAAGCAAGCGCTTGAAAATGCGAGGAATTGACAGAGTAATCTTTGTTCAAAACATGAATCCGGCAGACAATAATTTTTGGTTGACAATAATACTTTAGACAGAAGAATCAACGTACTTTCCCAGCCATCCTTGGCCAAAACAGTCTCAAATATGACAACGCGGGAGATGTTGACGCTTTTGCAGACACATTGGAGCTACAATTCGAAGAATATCCAGTAATGACTGACGATTACGATCAAGAAATAGAGAATAATTTGATTTCAAAGCTAACCCCTGCACTGAGGTAAAGCTGGCTTGGATGGCGCAACATGTAATAAATGGATTCAATGTCATATTTAACGTTTCAAAAGTATTTGACAGTCTGGCATGCAGGACTTAGTGTAAAAAATGCATTAAACAGCTGCTTGTATCATTTATTAAGGACAGAATCTTTTCTGTCCGAATAAGAGAACCACCATTGTCTCCACTGTTGTATACACTTTAATAGTGGACATACCAAACAAGCAAATGAATAACTGTCAACGTCATGCTGTCAAAACGATAGACGTTCTATATTTTCAGAGCAAATGTTAACCGTAAAATATTTGTTTGAATAAATGTGTAAATATTTCCAAAGCTTGTGATATTCTTTTTACGCACTTTTGTAAATTTACATCTTTAATAGTAGGAAACCAGTTTCCTACTATTATAAGGGTAAAATTCAACCAACATTTTTTGAGTGTAGTTTCAGGGGAAATAAATAAAAAAGTAGTTTACTTACCTCTTTTCGAACAAATATGACTCATACAAATGACTATGGGAAAATACGCAGGAATTCATGGACTGACCTAATAAGTACAGTGGCTATATTTCCAAATATTGTACTTCAGATTTCGTGTTGACGAGTTTAATTCTTGTTATGAGACAAATAATTTATGGGTGGCCGACTTTTGAAGCAGGCCGACATTAGGAGCATTCGCCCTAATTCACCATTAACGAAGTTGCCTCTGACCGAAGTTGCAATCGAAGTATATTCTAAAATCATTCTTGACAAAATATTCTAAATATTTAACCGTTGATAAAGATCCTATAGATAGCACTGGCACAATAGCCCATCAGTGAACTTTGCCCGAAGCTTCATGCATTGTAGATCTCGATATAGATACACTCTTTTCAGATCTCGTTCTCATAGCTATTGTGCAACACTCAAATTAGCATTAAGCATTATTTGCAATCCACATTGGACATTGAGGCTAGTGTACGTATACTTTGTACGGAATACTGGCGGATGCCTGCACATTACGTGGCAAATGACCGTAATTCTGTAGAGCGCTTATACTGTGCATGCTTAATGAACATCAATTCCTAAAATGTGAATCGATGATAGCATCCGTACTCGTTGTCGTTCATATAGGGATGCTGGTGGCTGGGAACGACACTGGGAACCATTGTTAATGCAATCCTCAAATTGGTTCTCCTCCGGCCAAAGAGTGCTCTCCAGTGGACTACTTTGCGGACTACATACGCACTGTCTTTTTGCGATAAAAAAGGAACAATAAAAAATAACAAATACTCGCGTACCCTCACACCGACCATACTCCACTCCGCAATTATCTTTATCGGATACCGAAACGTACCAGTCAAGGGGAAAATTATTCAAGGCATTTGCCACGAAACTTATCGGCACTCGAATTCCCCCTTTAATTCGTCTTTTGCTGTGCATTTGGCTTTCAGTCTTTCTGATTGTACCTTGTGCAATTTGGTGTACGGACAAGTATGTAATTTATTCCGGGAAATCATGAAAATCCGATAAAGCATATTTGAAAGCGCATTGTTCTTCTTAAGATTTCCACAAACAATGGAACCGTAGCGAAACGCAAGGGGTCTAAAGTGTACCGTCATATTGTATCGTTTTGTTTTTGTATACCGTTGCAGACGCAAATATAGAGAGCTCACATTATTTATAATAGCGAAAGCAATAATAATGGCTTAGCAGGGGAACTACACTAACCCCAAAGTGTTTCTGACTTATCAATCACATACGGCTCTGAATGGATTTCCGTCAAGACTCAACCGAATCAAAGTGGATGTACCTACTCGCCGACTGCCACATTCGCATATGTATGTGTTTCCCAGAAGTAATCAGGCGTGAAAGGAAGAGCGACCCATTGTGCCTGGAATTTTATATGCATTTCCGAAATGTTCTTATCGATGGGCTCCTAATTCCGTTTTCCCGAAACCACCAAGCCCAGTGAGCGCATATGTATGTATGTTCACGATTTTTCCATAATTTTGGTCAAATTAAAAACGTCACGCAGAATGATATTGTAATCAGCAGTATCGGAAATGGTTTTGGGCTCATTTAATTTAGTTTCAATTCAGATTAAGTATAGTTTTTGATGTTTCTCCGCTTTCCCGCAGAATCTCGATCGTTACTTACGAGTGCTGTGAATTTTAAATTATTCGTGTATGTACGAGTATGGATATAAATGTATGTATGGATATAAATGTTTGTATGGATACAAATGCAAATAGAACGCAGAAATATTTAAATATAGGTGCTGAATGAAAAAATTCTCAAATAGTGAACTTCACGAAACTGCATATAGCACATATGTTCTCTATATGGTAGCACTGCACTGTTTCGCTTCATTGATTAGCGACAAACAATTTAATTAATTCAACCATGTCTTTATCGAGAATGGAAATGCCATCATGCATTCAACTCGAAGGAGTACTTCCTGCTGAGACAGGTTAATATATTGCGATATGTTTATTTGACTAATTTCTCTTCGTTTATCAGGAAATACAAAGTCACACATCAATTGGCATGAATTGCCTTTGATGACCGGCAATTCACTTCTTAATTTTACGCCCATAAATACACTGAACACACTTCTACAGATTTAGGTTTCAATAAAAGTAACGTGTTTGTGCATTACTTGGAACAATAGCCAGAATACTTACTTTAAATGCCATTTTAACGAGCTGGATCCGTGGTGTGAGACAAGAAAAGTTTGACAAAAAAGAGTTGCAGCAAGCTGACTTTAGGAGCAGGGTGAGTGACTTTTGGAACAATCACCCTACTATATATGGGTTAAGCGGCTCTGAAATAAAAGGCTAATATTATCATGAATAAAAAATCCTTAACTAGAAACCACAGTTAAATGCTTGCAGGGTGAAATAATTATAGACTTGTAAAATAAGTTATGAAGCTAGAGTTGAAGGTATGTCTTCTTGATTTTATTTTGAAGGCAATCTTCCTTTCGAAGGAAAACTTCCAAACCGTGAGCGGTTTCTTCGCGGATGCTATAAATGCTCCATTGGAGCCAAACGGACACGCGAAACGAATTGTTTGTTGCAATAATTCGACATCCCACCATTGCTCACGGTTGGCGCAGATACCAAATTTACACCCGCAAATCAGAGCCCAATAATTCCAAATTATGTCCTCCTATTAATGTGGAGCTAAAACCCGTTCAAAGCAGCAATGAGCTTGCACAATTATTTGGTCCAATGTGAACTTTGTTTTTATGAATGGGCCATCAGATCATAAAGCAGCAAGAAGCAATTTTTCATATTTCGGAGTCCTATGAAGGCTAAATTATTCAAGTGCTTAGTTATTAAGCAAAGCCCAATTGAATTTGTCTGTAACTTTTAGGATTATTTTTAGCTTAACAACAAGGTACCTTAGTGTAAGCGTAGTTAGACATATGGTGGTATTAAAATTACCAAATGTGGATGCAATGTCTCAGATATCTTTTTTTCCAAAAAAACGGGCATGACTAACAAATTAAAATCCGTTTTTCATGTGTGCTTTCCTATTTGGGGTGAGATGTTCTAAAGCTTCCAAACCGAAGCGCAAGTATTCAAAATGATATTCAAAAATGAACTTGAGAGGAAGCTGTTGTTTTGAAGCATGTTTATCTGTCTGAGTACAAGGTTTTGTACTCAGACAGATAAACATGAGAGGAATATGATCCAATAAGCTGGATATAATGAGCCAGTGCCAGTGCTGCGTATCTATGTCCCGATGCTCTAGCAAAACTTGGACTGAGCCGCTCAGTCCAAGTTTTGCTAGAGCATCGGGACATAGATACGCAGTTTTCTCAATCCAACACGAAAAACGCCTATTTTAGGGCTAAGATTTGGTTTTAATATAAATCAGGTTGGTTTGTTTTGAATTATATTCAAGTTATACTTTCCTTAATTCATTGCTTTTTAAAATCTGTACTAAACCCTAGCAATCCTACCTACGGTGTAAGTCGTTCGCACGACAGCGTAATTTGTAGGTGAGAAAATACACCAGAATGAAAACAAACAATATGAGCTAGCAGTTTAACCTAGTTTTGAAGCTGAATTTACAATCTAGTTATATTCGGAATCTGCCAAATCTAATGTGATAGTCGTCTTCAGCGGTGTTGAAAAAGCACGTAAATTTACAGTCTGTCGTTAATTCTCTCACTACGTAAATGTTCCATCCTCTTTTTCTCCTGAATTATTGTCATTTGGTACAAATCCTTTAGAACTTGAACTTCTAATAAGCGATACTGATGCCAATATTAGCCGTGGATGACAACGTATTCCTGAAATCCTGGCAAAATCACTTTCCTCAGTCCTGTGCGTCGCTCTCTGCATATTGTTCAACATTATCTTACCTTCTAGCTCTTTCCTCTCTCTTTGAAAAACGGCCAATATCTTTCGTATACATAAAGTTCACAATTCAACATGCCTCCTTAAGAAAGTCGTTTACGAGAAAGTTTACGGGACTCTTTTGTTCAACCTAATCTAGCTCATGAGCAGCATGGGCTCGTCAAAGAGAAATCCACTTTTTCTAGCTTCCTGTCTTTCACACATAAAGTAACATCTACCTTTGGGCATCAAACGCAGATCGACATATTTTCTAAAGCATTTAATCTGGTCAACCATAATCTGTGTCCTGAAAATCCGTAAAAAAATAACACAATCTGATTAGTCAGATAAAAAGATTATAAAACAATACGTCATAGTCTTTTAAATGGAATACATCAGTTTAACGAAAAAAGAGAAAAATTAAATAATGAATTTGTAAACCTAGTCTGCTTGGCCGATTACTCGTTAGAACTTCTTCTTCTCAGGGTTTCACGTGGCTGGCCTATTTAGATTAAAGAAGGATTTAAGCCAGAGTCACAATGTGGGCACATGCCGGAGCCAGAAGAAGAACACGTTTCGTCTTCTCTTCTATTTGTATATATTTTGGCTACTCAGCATAGCATTGTCACGGCGTTATAAATTACGCGCGTTCGGATTTAAAAAAAAAAAAAAAATCTCCGCCGCCATCCTAGAACGAGGGCGATGGAGATTTACGAGCAGAGATGTCCATTTGATAGATCCGCGTCTGGGTTAACCTAGGTTAGTTACATAATAACAGATAGGGTTAAGTAAACAAGGCCGTCGTCACAATTGCTCACTAGTCCTATGCAATTAGTATGTTGTCAATTTAATACGTAATTAGTAGATAGCAACAGATAGGGTTAGATCAACAACGAGAAATCAACACGAGAAAAGTGCTGCAACAAGAAACAGGTCGAGCACCAAACATCAATATCAACATCAACGACAATCACGACATGAATAAAACCTCGATATTCCGGCAGCAATCCGGCCTAAACTCACGGCACACACAGGAGAACACGGCACAGAAAGGACGCCCGGTCCGCGGTCATAGAAACGAACTACAAAATCACCCAAAGAACTTAAATCTAACAACTTACTAATAGTCCACTATGTCTTTCGGACTTACCAAGCGCGATGACAGCTCTGGTTGTCAAACGGCGGGTGGAACAGATGTTCCACGGGTGAAGATCGGAACGGAATTAGCGGATATGGGCCCAGGTGAAGTTCAGCTGTGGATCGCCCGAGATCACAGCTGAGTTTAGTGAACTCAACGGGTTCGAAAAATTCCGTTGCCGCCAAAAGTTTTCATGCGCGCCAACAGGGAAAAATAAGCTCTCTTTCGTTTTGAACTGGGTGAGTGGACGGATGTCCGTGGCGAAGATTAACAGAAAGCTAACGTTGGTTTTTCTTTTACATACGATAATCGGGTCGGATTTGGACGGAGATACTTACATATTGAAGAGTTACAAGTACATCGAATCAGGACGATCTGCAGGGTGGAAGTTGAATTGAAAATCGAGCGACAGGCGAGCGATCGAGAAGAAGTATCTGAAGGAGTGTACCAGGTAGCAGAGTGACCGATTTGAATCAAGGACAAGGAGGCCCCAGCGAGGCAGCAGTCGACGTCGCGGAGGATTAGACAGGTAGTGTGCACACTATTTTTAGCCGATAGGTTTTTCTTTTTTTTGTCGATCAGATAGCATAAGTGATAGTTTGAAGTCTGAACTCTCGGAAAGTTTGAAAAATTGAAATTTAGAATTAATAAGCAGGTTGATAATTAACGGAAATGTTTTAGCGAATAGGTTATCATAAGTAAATAAAGAGTGAAGTGCTGTTATAATGTTAAACGATCGGTTCTTAATTAGTGGTGTAAATTAATACAGACAGCGGAATTTTAGATATCCCGACGTTATTTTTCGTGATCCTTTTTTTCCACATCGTAGCGCGTGCCGTCACAACTTCTCGCTTCAGTGCGACGGTAAGTCGATAGTTTCGGTCAAATTGAAGCGAGTGGCGCCCACCCACGGCAATTTTCTTCGCAAGCAGAAGCCGTCCGAAACTACCGCCCCTTTTATCCCAGTCGGGGTGAAAAGGGTTTTTGAGGTGTGTTTAGGGATTCCAATCCCGAACCATATTTTCAATCCCGGGATTACGGGATTAAAAAATCTCAAATCCCGGGATCCCGGGATCCCGGGATTTGAAATTCAAAATACAACACAACAAAATAAGTCAAGTTTCTAGTAAACAGATTATATAATTTGCCATCATTTCAAAACTACAACAATAAGTGAGCTCAACACTGTATAAAAAATTGCATTATTACTTTTTTATATTATTGATGCAAATAAAAACAATAATTTTAATTATCCAAAACGTTGACAGTATGAAGACAGATATTAAAAATTATATCTATTACAAATAACAACAAAAAATCACGACCAAAAACCACAACAACAAAACACAAATCTTAGAATTGAGATACATAATAAAGTAACATATAAAAAATTCGGCCAAAGTTCATTGGGTTTTTCGGAAGTAACATTGAAGCAATAGCAAAGCATCTAAAGTATCGTCTCCAAGCCTGCTTCTAAATTTATTCCCGATGTTGGACACCGCGGAAACGGTCGAGAAATATTGGTACGCCTGCTCCAAACTATGCAAGTGCCACCACTTTCGAAAAGATTCATTTCTTTTGCAATAGTTTTAATTAGATTAGTTTCTTGCGGCATTTCATGATTGATTATTTTCTCACTTTTGGAGCTCTTCTTGTAACATCAATTGACGACTACCTTGTTCTGATTCAATATGGGTATCTACTGGGTTCTCCTCATTTCTTTGGCTGGCAAGCAAAGGGTTCAGCATCTAGAACATTGAGGTATTTTTTTTTTAATATTTGCGTTACTTGGTTTCAAAAATAGAGATTTTATTTCACTTGGTAAATTTTCGCTGGTACAATGTGGATTCTGGAGATAGCTTAGCATACCAGATAGCTCGGTACACTGACGCTCTTTTATTCGGTCCAATAATGCAATTTTTATAGCATTCAGAAGAATAGACCGTTTTTCTCCTAACAGCCTAAATACAAATCTTGATGAAGTATTAGCAGTGTATAAATTTGCAAGTCTGCGACTAAAGGCCGTCACAGCCAATTTTACAGGGAGTAAAACTTCAATAATTTTCTGAATCGAATCAAACTCTGTTGCTTCTAATTGCTCTGAATATTGCAGGCCTATTAATGTATACTATTTTTCAAAATGGGAAACTATTCGAGCATTGTCAAGAGATTATTTCATCTTGTTTTACAATCCATTTAAAGGAGACAGTTAAATGCCTTGCTCGGATTCGACATAGTTTTAAAGATCGTTATTATTTTTCGTTGGAGCTTTTTTAAAATATAAAACTACCTAACAAACTTTCTTTATGCATGCGCTGATGTCCTTCGTCTGATCTAGCGTGTCTTGCAGGCGACCGGTTTCAACGTAGTTAGCTGATTCAGGACCATCCAAATCTTCGTGGTCGTCGTTCAGACTATCGGGAAATCACTTTAATCTGGAATGGACCTCATATTATAGCGAACATCGCAAACTGCCAAGTGGATGCTATGCGCCAAACAAATATGTTGCTCTGTTCCAACTAGTCTGCTTTCTTTTCGCATTTCGTTTGACCCATCAGTTACGATGGTAACAATGTTTTTTCCTAGAAAAACATTTAACTCATATGTAGGTAGTTTCCAGCTGTCATTGATATTCTTACTCCCACCAAGCTCCAGTAAGAATTTACTAAGTAGATGTTTATATTTATGTAGCGCCTATTTGCAGTCAAGGTCCATTCATCAAACATCAAACTGAACCTTTCACCTGAGATACTAGCCTGTTATATCTTATTTTTTATTTTCTTTATCCTGCTTGCATAGCCAACAACCTTTTTTTGATTGTTGTTAAGGATTTTGGTAAATCTGTGTATGCATTCGCTAGTATTGATTTCCTCAAATCATTCGATGTAACGAATGCATTAAATGCGAAACAGTCCATACTTATTTATTTACAAACCCCTTTGCATTCTCTTGTTAACTGTTACATCGGTTTATTTTGCTCTGTTCTTTACGCATTTTGATGTGAGCTAATTGTTTTCTCATAAATATGGATTCTATTTGCACTTTTCGAGTCTTGCTGTAACTTGATTGCCGATAATAGGTCTGTTCCCATACTACGATTAATTACAATTAATTGCAATGAAGCGTACTAAAACAGAGCTTTTTACTCCGTTTTAGTACGCTTCATTGCAATTAATCGTAGTACGGGAACAGACCTAATGCTTGACTCCAGGCCCCGAAATCCCAGCCAATTTCTGATCCCGAAAATCCCGGGATTAGAGCTCATCAATCCCGGGATTTTCGGGACCAGAAATTGACCGGGATCCCGGGATTGGATTCGCTAGGTGTGTTACACGTGTAACGGTAATAGCATCTCTCTTCCAGGAGCTAATTCAACCCAACTTCAAGAACCCACCCCGGCCCCGTGGAGCTTACAAAGTGGCTAGTCAGCATCCGTCAGCAAACAAAAAGGGCGTTCCACTAAAGCAGACTAGAGGCCTTCACGTATGTTCCCAGGGCCCCCTGCTCTAGGGGCGATTAGCACCATTTTTTTTACTTTGTTGATGGTTACCCATCACACTTCTGGCGCCCAAATCTCCTCTGGACTTTGAACTAGTTAAGATGCCGTGCCAATTTCAAACTTCTAAAAACATTCGGATTGCTTGTTGGTAGAAAACAATCTTAGTGCATTAAATACTTGGTCCGCTGCCAATGCTGTAATTCTGAACATTTAATGTTCTCTTACTCTGTTATGGCTCACCTGCTAAGATTTCTGACAATTTTAAAGGTTATATTTGACACGAAGCTTAAATTTGATAAGCATATCTTACATGTACGTTATCTGATTTCATCATCAGATCGTCCTATGCTCTCATTCATCTTTTCACCAGATGTATACACGTGCCACCAAAAGTGAACAGGAAAGTCGCCGTCATGAGTGTTGTCATCGAGAAGAAGAAAACTCTCTATCTTCTTCGGCAGATTCCAGAAAAGTATCCTAATGTAAAACTAAGATTATTGTTAGGTTAAGTGTATACTTTTGAATGAAGTCTAATTATGGGAAAAAAACTTTGTTTGAAGTGAAACAATAACTGATGACCCCATGAAAAATAAAGATAAGTGACAAATGTCTGTGAAACAAAGCACGTTTGATAAACAAACCGGGATAGAACACTATTCAATGTAGCCCAGAGCTTGGTTAAGATCTTCGTTGCTGTACCGGAACTGCTAAAATCGTACATTTTTGAGGTTATCAACAGCCCTGACAAAAGTCAGGATGGTGTCGCTGCGGTTGCTCAAGTCAAGCTACCATTATTCTAACATCACGATCCAGATACGTGGTTTCTTCTTCAAGCTGACGGCCAATTTATCGCGTTGCGGACCACATACGTCAACATCATTAGAGCGCGTGACAAGGAAACACCACAGCAGATTCGAGAAATATTGCAATCACCGCCAACAACAAACAAATAAAAGTTGCTAAAATCAAATCCGATAAAGCGTTTTATTGTCTAATTAAAAAACTAGCCAATTGCTAACTAAACTGGGCCCCAACGATAAATTTCTTTCCCAAGGGCTGTACCCCTTGCACTAGATGGACCACCCGGCAACTTTCTCAGGACCCTGTAAGTATTCAAACTTCCACCTAACAGTCGCAGCATTCTGACTGCCAACCGCAACCTTCCGCTTAACCAACAAGCATACATATATTGCTAGCATGATTCTGGTGAGCAGCCCTGAATGGCAACCTCGCTACAAAGGAGCAGCAGCCAACATTACTATAACCAGACACAACTTGGCTCTCTCAACATTATCAGTAACCAGGAAGATATCATCAATGCTACTCGAGTTCGAAATTTACAGCAGAATAAACAAGACCAATGTCAAAGCTGATAAAAAAAAGACTTCTGACAATTTAAACCTCATCAAGACATCAATCGAGCCAGGCACCACACTAACCTCGTCACTAGGAATGAGTATTTTTGCATTCCAAGTGAGTTAGAAAGTCACCAATACCAGCGTTATGATCGAGAAGAAGAAAACTCTCTCTTTTTCAGTAGATTCGAATAATGGCAGACGTGTTTAGAGCCATGAGCATGCTGAAGCAAAGCATGCTGAAGCAAAGATTATTGTTAGGTTAAGCTTGTATTTTTGAATAAAGATTATTTATGGGAAGCAAATAACAACAAACCCATATGTCTTTTTTTTCGTAGCATCCTTGAATACTGAGTCCACGTTTGGTATCCGCACTAAATCTGTCCAAAAAAATGCGGTGGAATCTGTTCAACGCAGGTCTACTCTTATCTTGTTTTTGTTTTTAAATTACGGCTTCTCTACCGTCTTTATAGCGAACGTCTTTTATTTTTCCTCTGGAGTCACCGAGACTATCCCCAGATGAGTGTCTCCTCTTTAAATTATTCTATAGGATGGTCGAATTTGACCTCAGTAGCGACGTTTCCGTTCGTGAAGCTACTCATGGCACTCGTTTGTTTTTTGTGCCAGGCAGACTTTTTGCGCACACTTTCTCCATTCTCCGTTGTAGCGCTTACTTGGACAACACAACAGTCCACAATTTGTTCCTCTGTCACCGGCCCTATATATTTCCTAAAAAGTAGTGCCTTACAATATAAATTTGCAAAATAGCTTTTAAATATTTTTATAGTTTTTATGACACTTTTTATTTACGTTCAAGTTTTTTCTTATTTTTATTTTAAAATCTATAATCGGATTTTGTCTGTTGATTTTGAATTGTAAATATATAAACAAATATATTTGTAAATAATGTAAGGTAAGTTGTTGTGGGGCAGTTAAAGAAAACAACCAAAATATTATCTATTCAATTCAATGGTGACAAAATCTTGGATATTAACACTATTAGAAAGGGCTGAATCAAGACACCACCGAGAAATTTGTTGTTGTAAATATAAGCACTTGTCCCCTTGCGGAATTAGATCAAGTTTTCACGCTTACTGACCATTTTGTCATTGACCTAAGTACATACATATATATGTATTTCAGCCGTAGGCTACAATAACTATTACATTGCATACTGCTAGTAAAAACAAGCACACGCCCTGTTGCCGCAACTGTATCTTTTTGCTACATTTCCTGTTCATTATGTACTCGCTGTAAACTACTTCGTACTCCGTTGATTACCTTAACAAATCTTTTCATGTACATACTTCACTGCCCACAAAAGTTACTATAAACGACATCTTTAGCCCTATCGCCTTTTTTTTATGATCAACAAAAAATATACGAGATTAGAGGCAAGGAGCCAGTGATAATCTGTTCTTCACGAATAATAATTCGTTGTTTGGGATTCTTGCCAGATACTTTAATGGGCCATTAAACGTTGCATATTCGCTTTAACGGTTACCAGTTTAATTAACGAATTTCCATTTTTTTTTTTGTATACTCCCCATTACCATTCTCCCATTGTCGCCTTGCCAGAAATCGCCGATTAAACTTATCTAGAAAATTTAATGAAACGCTCTCCTTTGACCAAATTTCTTTCGAATATACGGTAAAAAGTCTGTTGATAATGTTGCATGGCTCAGAGGCTCATGGCATTGTCTGCTTCAAATCATTGACGTTTAAACTCCCTGGAGATGTCTGAGTTTGATGGCCTTCTTTGATACTCGCTCTGCCGTACCCTTGTCCTGATTATCGATTTATCATGTTTCAGAGCGATGCCGGGAAGATTTAATGTACTTTTTTACTCAGGCTACAATGGTTTTAGTGTCGTGCTGGTAGATATTAAGTCACTACGTGATTGTAGATAGATGCTTGCCTGCAGCAGCAATTCCTCGAACACCGATAGCATGGTCGGTGAGTGAAATGCACTTGAAATGATACTTGCTGTTAGCGGGAAATTTTATATGGTTAATGTGTAGTGTGGTAGTATTTGATGAATTTTCAGGATGAATATTTACAACAATGTAAAGTATACTCTCAAACTAACGGCGAACTAACTTACGAAGAATTTTTTTCAGCTGTACATCTTAACCAATAATGCTATATACTCGGATATTGTTGTGAGCGGAAAAGATAAATAATTATGGCTAAAAAATCGAAATCACATTTTTAAACACTCTTGTTTCGCTCAACTTTTTAAATGACTCTTTTCAAAAGTATTCATAAGCTAATGGTTATTCAAAGCAAAAAAACACACATCCAGTTTCAATCATTTAGTCATGAGCCATCCAGTCATTCTTTTGTTTATCGCCATAGCATTGAAATGACGTCAACTTGTTTTCATCCTTTTTACCACAAAGAAGTCCATAACAATAATGGGATTATTACGGCCATTCGTACGAGGTTCTTATGGACATTTTCTCTTCTATAAGATTCGAAGAATGGAAGACAATAGAAAATTAACATGACATAGTTATCAGTTCAGAGTTCCAAAGAAATATCATATTGTATGTGAGTAGGTCTTCCGGGCAGAGCCTTCTATCTCATTTCAAACCGAATGTTCATAAGAATGAAGGAATTGTTTAAGTGTTTCAAGTCATCCTTCGAATGAATACTGACGATTCGAGGGTTTAAGCACCCTGGGTGGCCCTTTGGAAAACAAACGAAATGTTTCTGTGCGTATTGTTGGTCCAGAAAAATGCTTTCGATTGCAAGATTCTTGTCCATGAGCCAAATAATTCTAAAAATCTTTTAATTGATTAGCATAGATCGATGCGAAAAAACATCAACAAGCATAAATACGGAAAACGGTTTTCTTGTTTGCTACAAACATTCACCAGATTTTCTCCTCATTCAAAATTGCTTTGCGGATGTATTTTGTTTGGATTAATTTGTAATTGAACGAGCGCATGCATGGTTGCGGTTCACATGTACGGCACAGTGAAATACGCTCGGAATTAGTTGAACGAATTTCCATCGAGTGTTTCGTCGAACACGAAACGATACCCGCATGGTGGTGGAGTTCTAGCTCCATCTCGCATCAAGCAACCCGACATTCGTTATGCATAGAGATGTGTGTATTCCATTCAGTATGTGGAGGGACAAACATATCGCGGTCCTGAATAATAATTGTATGAATAAAATTTTCCAACAAACTTTCTGATTGACGCTTACGAAATTGAATGCACGTACAAATAGCATACTTCGTACGCAAAATCAATTTAGCATCGAACTATTTTCGACGTCGCGTCAGGATGCATTAGTGCTTTTATTGTTCCAGTTAATGTATGCAAATTTCACGACAATCATAATATGAATATCGGATGAAAGATGGAAATGAAAATAAATTACAAAGTCACGTCGGCATCAAAGATGAAATGGTGCTAATTTTCCATACGCGCTATAATTTGTCGTTAACGAATACAATTCAAGCTCTGATACTGAGTCGAATGATGAAATCGTTAAGCTTATTGAGCGAACTTTGTAGTTATTGTACATAAATATAGTAGTATTAAACATAGATTGGCAGTATGGCTACATTCGAATGGTTACAACGGAGCCGTAGTTTACATAATATTTGACGTGCGATTATTATTTATTGAAAATGGTATCAATGGTAAT
Source organism: Nemotelus pantherinus (assembly GCA_963978885.1). Classification (NCBI taxonomy): domain Eukaryota; kingdom Metazoa; phylum Arthropoda; class Insecta; order Diptera; family Stratiomyidae; genus Nemotelus; species Nemotelus pantherinus. The sequence goes on from OZ022264.1 coordinate 45,853,505, forward strand.
TGAGAAAACGTGGCACAACTTTAAGCTGATTCGAAACAAAAGTTTCAATAAAATTTGCATAGCGAAATTTATATTTTTAGTGATTCTACTCGGTCACCATAACTTTTACTCGTGATTGCTATTGTGAACATGCACACTTGTATAAGCACATGGATCTATGTATACACGTGAATGGAATTTTCTTCGATGCGTGCAAAAATCAATAGGAATTTCCATTTGAGTATTATGTATACCAAGTGGAAACGACTTCATTTATTTGGGAAAAATACAGTGGCTTAAGATTTTTTCACGCAAATTAGTTTTGTTTATTCAGACCATAGAAAAACCACTTTAGCATTTCATTGCGAATGAATGTTAGCATTAGCATTCCGGAGCCGACATACATATGTGAATTTCCTTTCGCCATATCGAAGCTAATTACTTCATTGCATCAGCACATACATATTCCATTATATGACTAGGCATGGATTAATGTAAAATACGTGAAATTTTTTTGCCATCAAATGACGTCAAATAATATATTTTTTGTCCATTGTTTATTTTTCTGCTCGATGTAATAACACTAAATATTAAAGTTTATGTGAAAATATTTGTTGAAGTTCGGGAATTCCACTTTTTAAAAAAAAAAATTCTCACGGATGATTTTCATTTCATGATAAATTACTCAAGTTTGCACAATTTTTGACCCAAGCAGCTGAAAGCAGTTTTTGGGGTAACTTCTGACGCCGATAACGAATCTGTGGATCGTTTTTTTGTTATCCGATCAGGTTTCTTGGATTAATGCATGAGTTGCTTTTCGCTTTTTGACCAGAAATCATTCATTTGTAAAATACCTAATTTCAAAACAAAAAATATGTTTTGTGCTCGTCTTATTTAGAAGAGACTAACAATAATTTTATTAACCAATTAATTGTGTATTTATTTCTTTGGTAATTGTCCGTTTATAAATGAATGAATAAATAAATAAATATATAATCACTCAGTATGTCCTGCTAAGCATAAACGCTCTAAATACATTTTCTCATTTTTGAGCTAACACCGGATTCGAAAACTACATACTCTTGATACAAAATTTGAAAAACCTTTGTTAAAATATGAAGTATGTTAAAATCAATATTGAAAAATGCACTCTCCAGCTATCTCCAGTACAAATCAAAACACAAATCATTAAATATCTTGAAAGTAACAAAATGAAGATAGAACATTTACGCTTAGCAGGGCAGCAGTATATTCTGATCCCAAAAACCTGTGTAGTTTTTTCTTATGTTTTCAATTCTTTGTCAATCTTAGTATAGTTATTCTCTTCGCTCTACGTTTGTTTCGGCTAAGTTTTCAGGGAAGAAATCCAGAAGCAAATGGGTTTTCGACAACATTGGAATAGTTATTTTGCAGACAATTTTTCTCGTTACTCTCTTTATTTTATTATTAAGCTTATGTCGAAGAACGCTTTTGAATGATTCCATTGCTACTGCTTTCGTGGCCGATAAACATTTGGTGAAGTTTTCATCGTTCATCAATCTTCTAATACTTGATCCGATAAAAACGTCTTTTTTTATTTTGGCATATAACATTTCAGAATAAAGCTCATTTAATTATTGGAAACTTCGCCCACCTCGGCCAAGGGCCTTCACGAAAATTTTTATAGGGCTATGTTTGATGGTAGAGGTCGTAGTAACAAACGAGTTGGATCAGCCAAATGGTAGAGTAGAGGTGTCTTGTCCTAGTATATATTAGAGACGAATTGGCCAATTTTATTCTGGTATTGATTTTCAACGGCGCGATTATTCCATAGACAAATAAAGCAGCAATATTTCGTAAAACCAGATTGCATTCCAGGCAACTTGAGTATGTACCAGTGAAAGCTATGAAAATTGAGAATTAATCTAAGTCCAAATTATTATTGGCAGGCAAATGGTAGCATAGGACCCGGAGGTGTCATCGGGTGTTGGTTACCGGAGAAGCAACTGAAATCCCGAGAAATGCTTGCTGGAAACAACATCTACAGCTCTGCTGCTGAATCGTACCTTCGACCTCTCTGAAGATGTGATTTATCATCGGGTGACTGCCGGGAGCCTTCATGATATTTAGTATTATGAATGCTGCCAACGGAGGGAAGTGACGGGCGAGTTAATCGCGCCTTAAGCCGGGAACACTAATCAGACTGGCTTCCTAGGTTGGGGGTTGGGCAATTGACCAATAGCCCGAACCTGTAAAATTTAACTCATTGTGGAATAGCTTTCAGCATGGAGAAAAAAATGAAAACGCAAATAATCGATTTTAAAAGTTTTTTAAAGTTTTGCTCTTAAAACTTCATGCCACCACTGAAGATAAACGTGAGGCAGTGAAAGATAATTTATAAAACCTTCTGGAAAGGTTTTATGATTCCGTGCCATCAAATGATGTTAAATTCCTGTTGAGCAACTTCAACGCATATGTTGGAAAGGAGGAAACACATCGCGAAACCACCGGCTTATCTAGTAAGTTCCACGTGTTTCACAAAAGGATATGGCCATCAACGAACGGCCGCACCTTTAATCAGATTGATCATATTTTGATTCAGAAAAAGTGGGCCTTCAGTTTTAAAGATGTGCAATCTTTCCGTAGGGCCAACAGCGACTCCGATCACTACTTAGTCAATCACACTCTTATGAAGCCAGAGCAAGTTCAAGACACAAGTTCGATGTCGACAAGCTTCGAAACCAGCCGTTGGAAGCCGAGTATATATCTGCCCTGGAAATTAAACTAGCCTCCACGCCTAACACCACGTCTATCAAGTTAGGGGGGTGTAGGAAAATCTCTGGATGGAAGTATCAGAATAGGTGAAGGAGAGGTGGGCGTCCTATTTCCAGCAATTATTAAATGCTCCCGTATCCTACGAATCGCCATCACAAATTGGCACATACCGTGACAGTACCTGATTTCGCCGTCCTACATTAGATGAAGCCCGACAGACGATGGGCCGCTTGAAATCCAACAAAGCACCGGGGATCGATGGGATCCTCGAGCAACTCCTGCAGACAGGCGGGATATTCGTTTTAGGACTTCAGAGAGTATTTTGAGGCATCTATAAAGAAACGCGGTTGCTCATTTTTATCGTACGATTGTTTTATTTTGTTTCGATTGAATGAGTTGACCATATTGAATTACGATGAAGTCATGTGGGCACCGTTTAACGATCTTGGAAAAGGATGGAAGACTCGATATTGAGTGCATATTATTTGTAGAGGACACATTATCTGATTTAGGAATTGGGTGAATTAGGGCCCTCAGATAGGCTCTTATTAATAATGATGGTCAAAGGAAGAATTAATGAAGTACTCATCATTTTCAAACATATTCACCGAAAAAAATCCACATGGCGCTCAGAGCTATGTAACATAGCGCATTATTTATGGCCCCATAAGCTATGTACATAGTACTCTGAGCTATGCAATATGGCTTCCAGCCCCATAATTACATGGTGCAGAAATTATGGTCCCACACGCTATTCTACATAGTACCATTATAACTCCAATTATAACTCGGAGCCATACTGTGTGGGGGGACGTATAAATGTCAGCAAGCTATGTAATATAGTATGTAATATAGTTCTTCACAAAGGGTAATGATACGTTATGTCTTAAGGGAAACATGTACATGGCGTGGAGGACTATAAGCATAGCTTCTGCTCCTATGTACTTTTCGCCATGTACTATGGTGTGTGGCGCTATATTTTATTGCTATATTTTTATATTTTATAAACTATGGCGTCTGGCGCTATGTGTTTTTTCAGTGTTGTTACAAGTCAATCAATACCTATGCTTGAAGAATATTTAAGTTTTCCTATAATGGATTTAACAATAAAAGGCGTAATAGAAGAAATATGATAAAATGGTGTCGGTAATCTGCTAGAGAGCTCAGGAGGAGGAGGAGGAAAAATTGTGGAGGACACAGAGTACGATGACCCAAAGTACTGAGGAAGCAAATCACAGCTGCTTTGAGAGGAAGTAGAAAGTTGAGGCTCATATTTAATGGAAGTCGAAGGATTATTCCGAATGGTTCGCAATTGTCCACAGTGGGACCAAAACGGTTTGAAGTTGCCACAACGTATTCCGTTTTCAATGTTCGCAGTATAAGAATGGTGTGTCGGCTCTCAGTGTACGCTAAGTTTGAAGATCTTCAACTGAACCAAACAATTTGTATGTTTTAAGAAGCTTGGATTTTTAAGAAAGGTGCGAGATAATACATTTAGTAAACCTGGAGATATATTTATGATTCCGGTGGTATGTAATAGGTATGAATATAGGGAGAATACATTCAGAAATGTAATGAAGATAGTCAACATAAACATCAGAACTAGGTTTTGATAAAATCCCGTTCCAATCAATAGTGGTTCGAAATGAATTAAGCCCAGAGTAGTCACCTTTGAAGAAGTTGTGTTTGGAGCATTGACGTGGATTGAGAGGTTCCAAGGAGTGGATACGAACAACAATATTTAACAGAGGATGATAAGGATCAATTCTTAGATATGGGAGCCTGGACTCTGAAATAAGAAGGTCATTGGTAGAAATGTTAGAAAAAACTAAGTCAATGATCTTATGAAGATAGTTAGGAATATGATTGAACCGCTGAAGCGCACAGCTGTACATAAAATTCCTGATCGCAGATGCGAATGACAAAGGAGATGATGTTGCTTTTGGAAAACCAGAGGTAAGAAACCAATGAATAGTTGGAAGATTATAGTCACCGCAGAGAACGAATTTAGAGTTAGGAAACGGTGAATTCATAATACCATCGAAAGTCTCAAAATAGTCATTAAAGTCGTCATGACTACTAGCATAGGGGAAGTAAACACAAGAAATGATAAGAAAGAGGATGCCAAAGTGTACTCGGACAGTAATACAGTCAAAGGAATTGTTAACAGGGTTGCTAATAAATTCTGAGGAGATTGAATTTTTTATAGCTATGAGAACACATCCACCAAAACATTTAGAGGATATAATCCTGATCACAACGAAGGATTTTGTGAGTCGAGAGTAACTCGGAGTTAAGAAAGCTTAAATTTAGCCACGTCTCCGATAAGCAGGTGATATCGTGCTGTGCTTCATATGCCGAGTGCTGAAACTCAACTAGCTTGGTTCTTAGCTCTCTTACATTTTGTTAGTGTAAATATAAATTTAAGTTTTTCATTGACGAAGTTGTAAACGCTTCCGGTTTTTACTAAGAAAGTCATGTACAACTACACCAGCAGGCCAGAGGTGTTGACAAGTGCGAGGCTATATGTGTTTCCCGCGAAAAAAACAATATCTTTGCGGGGACGGTTTATTAGCTCCAGTTGATAGGGCTATTAATCTCAGAGTTATCTGGAATTAAAAACTTCACTTCTCCTTACAATATGACAATAGGTCTGTTCCCATACTTTCAGTCACTGAATTTTCCTGAATTTGACTGAATCATGTGGTGGGGGAATTCATGAAAAGTACGGGAACGCTCTAATTGCATTTCCTGAAAATCGAGATACAAAAGTGCCAGTTTTCGGTTTGTGGGAGAACAATAGTGATTATAAAGTCATCCTAAGCGGTAATAAATTATCGCCACAAAAATATTCGACCTTCATAGCAAAATTACGCAAAAAGTATGTTGCTTGCCGCGCACATTTGAAACTATTTACTCGCACCACACCATTTGACACTTTTCAGTATTTTTAAGTAGCTCAGACTCTACTGAAATTTACTGAAAGAGGGGAAATTTTCAGTTTTCAGTAAAACGGAGTACGGGAACAGCTTCATTGCAATTAATCGCGATTAATCGCAATTAATCGTAGTACGGGAACAGACCTAATATCATTTCCCCCCCAACAATTAGGCTTTATAAAACGGCATGCCAAAGAATATCATAGCTTATGGGCTACTAGGTCGATGTATACTTCACTCGTACGGTCTCTTGTTGAATACACTTGTATCTTCTGCAATCCAGTCTTTCGAATGCATAGTGAACCCATACAAAAACAATTTTAAGATAAATGTATAAGCTAAGTAATTTCCATAGCCTGCCATCTTAATAAAACTTTGATAAATATTTATTTGTTTATACTTTTTTCGTTACTACTGAACGTATGTATATCTTTCGTAAATTCATTTATCTATTGTGTTTATCTATTCACTTATTTAATTATAAGTTTATCTGTCTTGTAAATATTTTACGTTGGTTGGTAATTGAATAAATTAAATCACTTCGCATTGATTGTTTGAATCTGATGTCCCCTTTCATGGTCTGACTCATCCGAGATTTCAATGATAACTTGATTTTTTTTATTCAGAAAAGCTCAACTCGCGAAAAGGGTCTATCTCTGCGCCGCTACGTAACAAACGGAGAAAGAGCTCCTTTTATTCAGTTATCCAAGATAGCATACTTCATTCATCAAACGAAACAAGGCCAAAAGATATGAGCCGTTACATTTCCTTTCAAAATTTAATCAGAATTTCTAAGGTAACATTTGTTGCCTACGAAGATTATAATGTGACCTATGAGAAAATGTGGTTATGTGGTTTGGTTATTAAAATTTAGGTTGAAATGCATATGGTACATAAGTGTGGAAACTTACATGCCATTCAAAATTCATTCTATGTCTAGAAAATTCGGAGCATACGTGTATTCGCATATCGTATCATGCACACCACCTAAAAGTTTTTCAATCAAACTCATTCAACTTTCCGTTTTCATATCGTACGACTTCCGCCAACTCCATAGCACTTTTCGATAAGCTGACTTTCCTAAGCCAAGAATCTCTTCTCGATTTCCTACATATGCAAGTTCAGATTTATGAGATTCGAAGGCGAGCAGTAAATCTTAACTGAACGTTTGTATAATACGATTATGGAATCCATTCATGTACTGTATACTCATACGATATGCATGTATTATATAAAACCTATAAGATAAAAAACCATACTCTTCTTCAGCTCGACATGCACGTTTAGAAATCATTCTTCGGCGATTTCTTGTCGAGCGTTGATGTGAATAAATGAATTTAAGAAAGAGCGAAATACAAACGGCATTTTGCAGTTAAATCTTCTGGAAAGAAGTTGAAAGGATTTTTTTTTTTTGTAAAAATATCTATTGTTTCGAAACTTTGTCTGTGGAACGTCATGTAGTGCAGTATTTCACGTATTGTTTGCAAAGGAGATGACGGCAGCATAAATTGAGTGAGTCGTCTGTCGTCTCCCATTTAGAGTAGCTCTTTTGAATGATGGCCTATTTTTTTAGGGCAGTGGTTTTTAACGCAAGTAAATTTCTTTTAAACAAATTATGCACGTTAGCTGCATAATGTAAATTTGAATTCACAATATTGCATTTAATAAATAAGAGAATGGTAGCCTAAAAGTCATGAGTTTTTATTTTTTTAAAAAAATATTGCACAAAAAATATTCCTTATGTTGAACCATCAAAAGCTACTATATTTTAAGCACAAACAACCGTAGAAAACACGAATTTCGCCATGATAGGAAAACCCATGCTCATTATCATGACTTTTCCGATTGTTTGAAATATCTCTGAAGCAGCCAGGCAACGTGAGTAATGACAATGAATTGTGTTACCAGTGTACAATGTAGCGTACGTACGTACTGTATTAATAGGCGGATTGTTTAGTTTTGAATCAACGTCAATTCACGTGTACAAGCCAAAGCGTGTAAAACGAAAATAGCCATTGTTCTCGAAAATCAATTCATCGGCATATCTTGATTTCCCTCTTATTTTTCCATATTATTTCAAATTTTTACTCCATTGTTCCTTGCAACTTATTCATTCGGCTTTCAACCTGAATACTAACAGGCCGACTCCATCCACAATATTCATTGCTCATTTTCGGGTTAGATGTCAGGCCATAAGAATCATTCGTCCAATTTGAAACTTGAATAGAATTCCTAATTCCCAAATGCTTTTGAGTGATGGATGGATGATGTATCGATTTTAGATAGTACGAATCTCAGTAAATGTGCCATCTCGGCATTAATGGCAACCACGTTCTTCAGCGACTCAAACTGGTGTTCGATTGTGATAAAATCCGATCAGCGATAGTTTTGTTTAGTCAGATGATAATTAATAGCACTTGAATGCGCAAATAGCAGCAGTGTTCGAAGCCGAAGTGATAATGCTCAACGGTGATTTTCGATACAATGATTTTAATGTCGTGATATTTACACAACAATCGACGCCACAATGAAATGGGATTGCAAGAAAGATGATTTGTATTTGCTTTTGAAAGATATCTTCGAAGATAGTAACGTCGAAATGTTGTTTGCTCACTAATGGTGTTTTTCATACATATTTCACTTATTTCCAGTAAACATTATCGAGTAGATGGTGAAAAGTATTTTAAACGTGTACCAATTGATAGTGGAACATTTCTGAAATGGAGTCAGGAAATATGCAAATGAATTTATTTTAGTGTTCCGTACATAGTGTCGAAGTAAATACAAATTCATGTCGAAGTAAATACAAATTCATGCTCGATAAATGCTAATGTGCACGAGAGTCGGGAATCAAAGAACTGGCGTGACGCACAATTCTGGTTAGTACTCTTTGATGTAAATTCGAATAAATAATTTCCTGATGGTAAATAAAATCAATACACTTATCATGAAACATTAATTGAATTATGATATGGTTAACAATAATAAATCTTATGATACTTAAAGAGGGCACACATGGTTTTCTATTTGAATTGAGTTTACTAATATCTAAAACAAATTCTAACTTAGCTAAATTCGCTTTGTGAATTTTTATATTTCGTTCAACAAAATCACTAATTTTTCTTTCAGTAGCTGAACATTGCTGATTTACATGTGTATTGTGGTAATGAAATAAATAAATAACATTAATAAATTTGAACGGAGCCAATATTTCATGCCATATGACACTACCATTGTTCCGATATTTCATGCAATGCGGAAATAAAAAACGTATGCAAAGTTTCTCGTATTGTGTTTCATGGGAAATGAATCTTCGATGATTTGTATTGCTAGACGATAAAATATTTATAAATTCAAATATAAATGCTTACTTTTGCAGTCTTTAAAGTTTACCATCTATATCTCAAATTAATATGAATATCAATAAATGAAAGCTAATTAATAAACTTATGTTAGACAACCTTTACTTCTTCAAGAGTTATTTCGATCATTCATTCGTTTAAATGCTATGAATATTATTACCAAAAATTTTCGCTAATTAATTAAAGTCTGATTACATATGATATATTCGAAAATTATTTTAAACTTACAAATTACAATGCGAAATGATACGAAAATTGTTGGTGTCATAATAAATAATTCATATGAAATACATGACTCTTAGTGAATGACTCCAGTTGTTAAATCAGAATGATGCTGGTGTAGTATAGTGAGTAGAGCACTGGCATTCTAGTGTGTGGGGTCCCTGCTTCGAATCCAGACTCAAACAAGAGACCAAGTACCGAGCTTTGAGTTCACCTAGCTCTGAATAGGGGTAAAGTGAGCCAGTGGTAAATCAGGGGTAAAGTGAGTCAGTGGTAAATCAGTGGTAAAGTGAGTCAGTGGTTTAAATTTGAAGTTAAAGCTCTCTACCAGCTTCAACCCCTAAAACCAACGAGGGTTGATACGCTTTTAATAAACTTTTTTTTATCATTATGAGTGTGCATATCAATGTTAATCTCAATCTTGAAACTACTAATTGTTGATTATAAGGCTGATCGGAAAATGAGGCACATGTCGGTGAAGTGACTCAGGGGAGGAGCTGCTTGGACAGCCCGACTGTCAAATAGCAAGCATCAGAAAGTAGCTATTTGACATTTGACAGCCCCAGCAGCTAAGATTGAACACACCCCTGATTGATTTGAATTCAGTATCAGTTTTCGATAGTGAGTTTATGTTCGAAACGGGATGTTATACATTTAAATAGTACTTCGATTTTGGCATAATAGGTATGCCTGTACTGGTAAAGCAGACCTGTTCCAATTCAAGTGGCTGGCTTGAAGTTTTTTAAGTATACATGTACCACAACATTTTATGATTTCCAATAAATGCACAAACGTACAAAAAAGTTAAGAACTAAATACATACAAAAAAGTAAAAGTACAGAGCTCACCAATTAGGGTAAATATTCTAAAAAAAAAAATATGTAGTGAAAAATCCAACCGATAAAGAATCTTATGATTAATTTTTTTATTGCAGAAGAAATAATTAGAAAATGCAGAATTTTATGGTAGCATGTAATACATAATTTTTGGATTGTTGGCGCCCCTCCAATCAGACACCTCCTTATCGTGGTGGAGGTTCACAGGTTATCATAGTGAAAGATTCCATGGCCAGTGAGTTTTCGAGCTACCTGATAGTAGTATCTCCTATAAGGGAAAGGCAAGAAAATAGTTAGCTGGAAGACTTAAAAGTGCTTTTCAGTAAGCTCAATATGGGCATCGATGTAAAACACTGGACTGTCAGGAGCAGGAATCTCAGGAAGAAACTCACCGCTGGTGAAAATAGTTACAATATGATGATTGTACTTGACCAAGGAGAGATACTGCATGTCGCTGAACTACTACTATTTGTTTGCTACTACGGCTAAATCAAACCAAATAAAAAAGAATGTGAAGCTTCTATCCTCTGTGACCATCTATGGATATGCCTCCAGACCAAAACGCAAGGATCTATTGGTGATTCTCTCCTATAGAGCTCTTGTCAACGTATTTGTCTAAAGATTCCTGAAACATCATTTCTAGACATTTCTATACTGGAATGCATAAAATATGGTCAGAACAGCTTGGACCATACCGAAACTTCTCCCTTTCTTTTGAGTAAAAAATTGGTAAAACGGCCAGTTTCCCCCTAAATTAGACTCTTACAGAAACCGTGGACTCGGGGTTGCGAGATATACGAACTTAGTTTAATCAAGGGGGCAAAGCTCTTTTATGATGAAAAATCAACAATGCCGAGGACTTATGTTCTGGTTTCCAATCTGCTTAATGCCACCACGCTCAGACAGTTTTCAAGCCAGGACCTTTCAGTGGTCGTCTTATAGTACGGGACAAATTGTTGCCTGCAACGCACGATTGTCGCATCAGCTTACTTTCACTTTACTTACGTGCAAGGTCTTAGCAAAGGACAAATCAGCTAGGACTCTTTAAAACGGCCGGATGGTCATTTCACCAAGTCCAGAAGGAGTCTGTACAGACTTTATTTGGGACTTCTGTAGAGTGTATTAGTTGACGTGCAATAATAACGCTGTTGATTTCACCACCCTAGTAGTCAGTAATGATTTGAATGTGGTATGTAGAAATATACCACGCTCATTGGGTTCGATTGACAGTTGATGTTCGAGGCATAGGCTAACAGTAAATCCTCGTAAAATGAAATTTACTTCTTTTGTCAGGAAAGGAATACGGGATGGACTAGTTCTTCCTAATATAAAACTATACAGCTTTCAGATGAAGTAAAATATCTAGAAGTCATCTTGGACAAAAAAAATTTTCTGGAGGAATCATGGAGAAGTAAACTTTATTCGGGCTCAGAATGCTTGCGAACAGTGCGAAGAAACTATTGTCACCACATTGGATCTGAAGCGTCATGTAGTTCTGTGGATCCTCGTAACAATATAAGGTCAATGATGAGGAGTATCAGTTGTGTGGTGGAATATTGTGAAACTATTGAATGCTCGCAAGAAGTGAGCCAGGCTGCAAAGGATTGTGTGCCTTAATATCTGAGGTTCTATTAGTACTACTTCCGGTGCAGCCTTTGATGCGCTTTTCGATCAAATTCAGAGTGTGGAAATGAGCTCTACCCGTAGACTAAGTCAATTTGATAGAAAATGCCGATATAGAGCGCTGTTTTATTAGAAGTTTGATGCGTGAGATCTCTCTGATTCTCGCGTTGCTTTGAGACGCTCGAGTGCCCTTACTCGACTTTGCCGAAAGAACCAACGTAATCTACTTGAGCAGAAGTGACTGGAAGCACCCAGGTGTCTGTACTTGGAGATACTCCGAGACCTTCTTCATGCACGTCTCGAAGACATATATTAGATATGGAGCTGGTGTATATCTGCAATCATCGAATGACAGGGGGCCTCTTCTCTGGGCAGGCAGGTTTCTATTTGGCATGCGAAAATATTTGCTATTTTGAGAGCTGGGGGATTGAAGAAATTTGAGGGGAAACGCATCGCCATTTGCAGTGGCGAAAATTGCAGGGCACGACACAACTCTATCACTAGACTCAACAAAGTACATCTGCTTTGGGTATCGGGCCCTGTGGTGCTGAGCGAAATAAGCGCCCTGAGCCCGCATTGAGTGTGCCGACCGCATCTGCATTTTTGGAGGTGAGTCAGTGCTGGTGCAGAATGAAATAATTAATAACCAACTCTTGCTTCCAGCGTCATCGAACGCAAAAATCAGTAATCATCAGCCAGCATAGTATTAATCAGAAAGCAAACACCAGTTTAGGGATAGTAACATAGTTTTTGAGTAAGACAACCTTGATTTATTTTCGTTTGATTTCCCTTTCGTTTCCAGTGATTCTTGAAAAATGAACCATACTTTGGACCGATGACAAAACTAATAAGTGATTGTATGTATTAAATCATGATCGCGATGAAGTAAATAAACGTTCTGCCAACCATCTGACTATTGCTTGTAAATATATAACGCATTAAATCCATGTTTATGTGAAGACTCAGAAGTTGGGAAAAAGTATCTACAGGACTAAATAGACTGCTATTAAATTATTCATTGTATGCGACAACCCCACGCAACCGCATCATAAACAATGGGTTTGTAGTCAGTACGTCATCAAACGCAATCAATTATGATATATGATGCATGCCATTTGAAACGGATTTTGTTTTTGTGAAACTTTTTATCTGCCAATCATGTTATAAATGTATTTTGTGTCTTGTTATCTTCCGAAAAATCCAATACTGTGGTGAAGTGAAATCCCAGAAGCGTATTTGCAGCCGCATCATATCTCACTACCCACACAAAATCCCTACACACCATTTCACAAATATTTCCTCAAAACCTCCTTACTCCTCTTCCTTGTGGCAAACATTCTATTTTGGTCCATTCAGACCTTTTCGGGCTGTCTTCTTCCATACATTATCATCTTACACCAGAACCATGCAGAAACTCATCGATTTTGATAGTGGCCCAAAAAGTTTTTATTTAAAATACGAAATGCCTTTGGCAAGTCTTGCAATATATTTGTCCTTCGTGAAGTGGTTCTATACATATGCATAAGCATGTTTTATATCTGAATGGAAACGAAACCGAAAAGTTCTAGCATTCGGTAATTTTAAGTCGCTTCTGTTTATTATTAATGTTCAATATCCTAGTGCTTGTAGATTGTATATACCTTTGCCGGGACTCCTAGTAAAAGCTGATTTGTGTACTTGGAATGTTGAAATATTGTGATATTTGGCTTGTTTATTTCAGCGTTGCCAAGCAGGTGATAGTTACGTGAAGAAGATGAGTCTACTTATTTGTTAAAATAAAGAATATATTTAAAAGCACATATTTTGATTCTAATTTTTAGCTTCTTAGTTTTCCCATGTTTTATGTTTTCATCCTTCGTATTAGTTGAGGATATGCTTAGGCTACCAAAGTAAACGATAAAGAGATGATATATTGCTCCATTTCTCACAGAAATATCTTATCGTCGCTATATGTGAGCAACCATTCGCACATTAATCAATTTTCGCATATATCACAATATTTCATCCAAGGAGAGGGCAAAAGGCTGCAACTGCCCCGTCCTATTGCAGTGTATGAGGTCGAGGTGATCAATTTCCATCTGTTACCGGACAACGGTTTGGTTGGAGACGAGAAAATATCATTTTTGTCGTCTAATGCAATTGACACGGAATTCTCGTTCTGAGCCGTTGCACAGATCCTGGTATCATGGATCCTATAACTTCCAATCGATCTTTCACTTCCCAAATTTCAACTCAACTGCTATCTTTCGCCGCTGGGTACCGGCTATCCGGTTGCAAATACCATTATAGACATTAGCCCATCAGCTAGGAACCGAAAGCTGCTCATTCCAATCATCCAACACACACACACACACACAATTCTCTGCACCCAACCCTCAAGGGGGGATATTAAAGAAGAAATAAATGTTTTTGTTATTATTATTATTTTTCCTTGTTTGATCTTCGCTGGCCACAAAAAAAAATATATTTGTGGATACTAGGGATTTGCAACATCATTTTATTGACATAATAACAACAGAAATAAACATTTAAATTGCATACTCTTTATTAAAACAGCTTGAGTAGCCTAGTGGTTAGAGCACTGGCTTCTTGTGTGTGGGGTCACTGGTTTGAATCCACGTTCGGGCAAGGGTCCGCGCACCGAGCTTTGAGTTCACCTAGATCTGACTAGATACCACTCCACACTCGTATTCACATTGATTGTAAACTTGTGATGAAGCTCTCTACCAGCTTTAACCCCTAGACTCGCACGAGGGTTGTTACTTTACTTTTACTCCTTATTAATTTTGGTTCACAGCATCAAGTATTGAAAACAACTTCAAGCATATGCCCTCTTCAGATGTTTTAGACAAAGTTAACCGTATCCTAGCGATCCGACTTCGGTCACTTTTTCCGGCATTTGGAGCTCTATCTCGCAAAGAACGCGCTGAATTTTCATACCCACATCTTTGATAATTCGCGGTTTGATCATTACGCGATGTAATGTTATCATTGAATCAATTCAATTTTCCTTCCCTTTGGAGCGATGTAGCCATATTATCAAAGAATCAATAACTGGTAGCCGCTTTGCTGTGGGTTCTTTGGCCACATATACTTATGGGATGCGAGCTCCTGCCTCATTTTGGAAAATAAGGACAGATGATGTCTTCAAATCAGAAACCGGAAACATAATTTATGCTTTTTCACAAGCCCACTTAGCCAAAAGTCAGCAAACATTATTTCTGCGATCCGTATTTTTTGTGTTGTATGTAAGTCTATCTATCATAATTTGAACATCAATGTTAAACATTTATCAAAAATAACCAAAAATGTGAAATTATGTCGGTCTAAAAAAACTTTTAGCTTTCGAAAAACCAAGTGAAAAAGAAACTACGAGAGTCGGTCATTAAGTTCGCGGAATGGGGGGTAAAAAGTGCAAATACAAATGCATTTTTTCCGACATACTCGGCTGCTATTCTAATACGTTTTTCGGATCTTTTGTGTACATATTGTAAAAATAATATTTTGTGTTTGTCGAGGTTCTGGATTTCGTTCATATTGTGCATAATTTTTGTTTTTCAAATCTAATTTTAAAATTAAAAAGAACAGCTAATTTTCTATACCAATCAATATGTCTAATGTTTTTTAGATTTTGTTTTGAATCTCAGAATCCGCTTTCAAAAAAACCTTTTATCAATTTCGTCAATTATTCAGAAGCTCATAGCTCAGCAACTAAACCTCATAGAAACAAAAACTTGTGCATCCACATTTATATCTTCTAGAAGTACCATTATGCACAATATGAACGAAATCCAGAACCTCGATTTTTTTTCGTTGTCCGCTTCACGTGAAATGCCCCATAAGGTTTTTTTGGAAGCGGATTCTGAGATTCAAAACAAAATCTAAAAAAACATTAAACATATTGGTTGGTATGGAAAATTAGCTGTTCTTTTTAATTTTGAAATTAGATTTGAAAAATAATTTTTTTTTCCTATGTGAAACCGGAAGTAGACACTTCAACTCGTAATTTCAATAATTTGGACCAGGTTACTTTTGTTTATTTTTATAACAAAACAAAGCCTAAAGTATACTTATTTTATCATAAAAGTTTTAGAATGGGATGGCCAGTAGTTTAGGAGGTAGGTGAATTTCAATACATTCGCATGGGGCGTGGTACCGGGAGCTTGATAATGATAGCTAGTGAGTGTGAAAGCAAAATATTTGTAGTAAAACTATTATATATCACTTGTATCGCTTACATATAGAAGATAAAATATTAAAAATTGCTAATGCTGGTCTACTAAGTGAAAAAAAGCTACTTGTGTATGGACAAATGAATTTATTTCACAATTTTTACAATTGTACTGTTTTTTTTTTTAAGCTAATTATTTTGTTTAATAACTGGAGGTGTTTCTACGATCAGTTTTACGTTTTTGCCCAATTTCCCCTATCAAAAATTTTGTCGCCCTTAATATATCACTAATATACTCCCCGACCACTTTCAATCATCGAAAGCGCCATAAAAGCAGTTATTGCCAAACTATGGCCAAAAAACCCCTTACTCCCCTACAAAACCGAAATTTTTGTATCACAGCAATAGGTCTTGGCCCGTTATGTTCGAAACCACTCTAACCCAAAATCGGCTGACTTTGTCCGATTTCAGCTACTTTTGCCGTATCTTCGAAACTAGGCCGCTTTTTCCTAGACTTGTACGGAAATTTCGCCCGAAACAACTCAGAAAGGTCCCCGAATTCATGCTAGACCAAAAACAAATTTTTGGGAACTATGGACGTTTTTGCCCAGTTTCCCCTATCAAACATTTTTTCGCCCTTAAAATATCACTAATATACTCCCCGACCACTTCCAATCATCGAAAGCGCCATAAAGGCAGTTTTTGCCAAACTATGGCTCAAAAAACCCCTTACTCCCCTACAAAACCGAAATTTTTGTATCACAGCAATAGGTCTTGGCCCGTTGTGTCCCAAACTACTCTAACTCAAAATTGGCCGATTTTGTCCGATTTCAGCTACTTTTGCCCTAAAAGCTTTTTGAATAATTGAATAAAATACTTGCAAGTCCGAAAATACTCGCAAGGGTAGAAAGAAAAGAATCTGAATAGATGAGCATTTAAAATTTGCTTTATTGCAAAAGAGCAATGAGCAGTTGAACAGCATGAGCAGAAAACAATCAAATTGCTCACTGCTCGCCTTAAAACTTTCTGCTCAGCAAAAGAGCAGTCGAACAACATGAGCAAAACACAACCAAAACTATCTGTTCTGCAAAAGAGTAGTGAGCAATTGAACAGCATGAGCAGAGAGCAATCGCACTGCTCACTGCTCTTTTCAAAGAGCAGTGCGATTAGTAGCAGTGATGGCAGGAGCAGTCCCATCTCTATGCACAATATGAACGAAATCCAGAAACCTCGACTTTTTTTTCGTTGTCCGCTTCACGTGAAATGCCCCTTCTCCATCGTTTGATAACTTCTTCCCGCCAAGTTCTTCTTTCAATTTTGGGAAAAAATAATAATCGATGGAAGCCAGGTCATGGCTTTAGGGTGGGTGATCTAAATTACTGAATCCTACTTTATGCAGCACAGCCAAGGCAAAATTACTATTTTGAACAGCTACGTTGTCATGTAGAAAGCGATCACTTTTGGGTTTTTTTTTGCTATTTTTTTTTGGTTGATGGCGTATTTTAACCGCTCTATAATTAAAGCTTAGATTTCTCCGGTTATGGAAATATCTTTGTTTTTAAAATCGATCAACAGGATCCCCTCTGAGCCCTAAAAGACGGTGACCATGACTTTCCCAGCAGAGGGCTGCACATTCCGATCAAGAACAATTTGCCTGAAAAATCTTAAAAGAAATTACTATGCTGCCCTACTAACCATAAAGGGCCTATCTACATTTTAGCACTTTCGATATATTCAATGATTTGTGTTTTTCTAAATGTTGCGGGCACCTTCAAACGGAACAAAAGTTTGAGCATGGAAAGAAACACGTTTACTTGAGCCACATCTCAAGTAAAAGCTTTCCCGTTGAAAATAGTTGTGGAAGATAAGTTTTATATAGATAGGACTTTTTGTAACAGCATGAAACGAAAAACTGGCCCCATTACTAAGCATAAAGGTTCTATCTGCAGTAGTGATGGGCTCAAAAACGCCAAACTGTTTGAAAAAAACGTTTGGCAGCAAAAAACGAACGAACAGTTTTTCCAAATAGCGACAAACAGTTTTTCTAAAACGAAATTTTTTTCTAAAACGATTTATTTTCTACAACAAATAGTATTTCTAAAACCAATTATTCCAACTATTCTACAACGAATAGTTTTTTTAAACGAATAGTTTTTCTAAAACGAAACGTTTTTTTAAAACGAACTGTTTTTTTCAAACGAACCGTTTTTCGTTTTTCTCCAACGAATCGTTTTTTTCAAACGAACTGTTTTTTTCAAACGAAACGTTTGCCGTTTTTTTTCAAACGAACTGTTTTTTTCAAACGAAACGGTTTTCGTTTTTTTCAAACGAACTGTTTTTTTCAAACGAAACGTTTGCGGTTTTTTCAAACGAATCGTTTTTTTTAAAACGAACTGTTTTTTTAAAACGAATCGTTTTTCGTTTTTTTTTTAAACGAATCGTTTTTCATCGTTTTTCGTTTTTTTTTAAAGAACCGTTTTTCGTTTGTTAAAACGAAAACGAACTGCTTGGCAGTGGAAAACAATATTTTCGTATTTGCGAGCATTTTCGCACTTGCAAATATTTTACTTAATATTCAAAAAGTTTTTAGGGCAAAAGGAGCTGAAATCGGACAAAATCGGCCAATTTTGGGTTAGAGTGGTTTGGGGCATAACGGGCCAATACCTATTGCTGTGGTAAAAAATTTCGATTTTGTAGGGGAGTAAGGGGTTTTTTAGCCATAGTTTGGCAAAAATTAACTTTACGGCGCTTTCGATGATTGAAAGTGTTCGGGGAGTACAATAGTGATATTTTAAGGACAAAAAATTTTTAATAGGGGAATTTGGTCAAAAACGTCAATTTTTTCCAAAATTTTTTTTTTTATCTAGCATGAATTCAGGGACCATTCTGAGTTGTTTCGGGCAAAATTTCCGTGCAAGTCTGAAAAAAAGCGGCCTAGTTTCGAAGATACGGCAAAATGAAATCCTCCGGGAAAACTAAAAGTAGCACTAAAAGTGCCAAGGAGGAAAAGGTTGAGATCCTATTTGGATCACCAGTTGGCGTCTCTGGGTGTGCTGAGGCCCTCCTCGTGACTGGAGGTCGCCACGAAGGTGTCTCCAACCCTACCGGGGTTGTAAAATTAACGAAACCGCGGGAGGTAAGGTGCCCCTTGGTCTCATGTCCAGCCTTACGCAAGTGGTTGGCCCCTTAGTGGGTGCATGTTTAATAAACGAAATTTTTTTTTTATCATTTCTTAATAAAATTTTTGTAAACTTCATGCTCCAGTGAGGTGAAGTAGAAATCCGACTGTTTTAGATCAGCCAGAAAAAGTTTGGTATCAGAGATTGCTCAATGAAAAGTCATATAGATGACAACAGGATTAGTTGGTCCTATTTTAGTAATTTTTTTACTTTGGAAATTTGAACGAATACAGGAGGTGTTTTCTGCATATAATAAAAAGAAAAACAAATTAAATTGATTGAATTTGATTGTTTTCCTTTAGATGGCCCCTAGATTGGAGAAAGACTATTCAAATAAATGACCGACCATTGGAAAGTTACGGACAAGCTGCACAGACTAATGACTCGGTATTCTTTGAAGGTAATCTTGCACCATCACCATTCTAGCTTGGGAGCGTTGTGTCTCGAGGGTGGAGGAGGGCATATTAGTCCATTTCATTACATTACTGCAAATTGTATGCATTGTATGTATACATGTACATACTTCAAATAGGTATTTGGAGCAGGTATTTTTTCGTACTCGTACTAGTTATACCTAGTATGTGAAAATCCTAGTACGACCAAACTTTAATTGTCGTACAGCATAAAATTTGTTTCTCTCGTTAATTCATACTGTTTTCTTTCAAACAGTTTTAAAAAACAGTTGTTTTTGAAAAAAAACAGTTCGTTTTCGTTTTTTTGAAAACAACAGAAACGTCCATCACTAATCTGCAGTAGATATAACCTTTATGCCTAGTAGTGCGACAGTTTTTGTAGATGGGGAGATTTTTCGCAATTGATTTTAACATACTACCAGAAGAGATAGATTTTTCATATTGTGTAGAATTATGTAATTGAATATGCAGTTTTTGAATCCGGTGTTAACTCAAAAATGACAAAAATGTAGATAGGCCCTTTATGGTTAATAGGGCAGTATGGATGCAATATTATTCGAAGACCCCGAAATAAAATATATGTGGGCTAAGATCACCTTTCGAAATGAAATTCCAAATTTATTTTTGTAAAAAGCATTAGCGTATTTAAAACGAAACCTTCAGGACAACTGACTTTATTATTTTAAGCGTTTTCCGATTTAGAGCTGGCAACATACCAACAGAATAATCCTTCGCTGATGTGCTACGTCAAGAAAAAACGCCTCTGCTATGTTACATTTACGTATTCCATATCTTGTGTCCCAATAGTGGTGTATCGAAAAATTGTCCGTACTCCTTTCTCATCTAGTTCAAATGTTCTAGTTCAATGCTGCAATACCGAAGTTGAATTCAAAATAGATTTGAATCACACATGTGTGCATATACCATTCGAGGTCAAATTGTTCCTCCTTGAGTTGCAGAAGCTGATCCATACGAAAACGAGCTTTAACTAACATGTCTTCAATTCGAAAGAATTTCATATCGGCAACGGTTTGACGTTTGTTCGATAACTTAGCAGTATCAGCCTCTTGTACTTTGGGGGAATGTGTAATGTCGCATCACAGTAGAGATGTCAGGCGGTCATAAATCAATAATGAAAATTTGATGCTCAGTGCTACACTTCAATGGTACATTAAATATTAATTTCTGGGTGGAATATTTTGTGTACGATGCTCTTAGATGTGAATGTTATCATTTTTTTCAATATTGGAATGGGAAATAATTTCAAGAAGATAGATATTTGCCCTGCATCCATGGCTTCTAAGTCGATTTTCGTAGTTTCTGCCAAAAGTTAAATATGAGTAAAAAGTTAATGGAATTATTGTCATTGATGCCAATATGTTTTTCAATCAAACCTGCTTAGTCTATCTTACTGTTTTTACAGCGTAAGGATTTTTTGAATATTGGTTTGCTTTATTTTGGGGTTGTCTCGGCTTTATGGTGTATGGTTTTACGATTGCATTAATCCTTCTGAATTCCAAATTTTATCTACGCCTTCTTTTTATCTTCATAAAACACTTAAGTTATCTTAATTTTAAGTACTCAATTAATTTTTTGAAATTGTATATAATTTTGTTTCAAACTTTATATTAATTTAGAAAAAGGACCGCTTAGTGAAGATGCGGATAGTACTCTAAGCGTAAACCCACTGCTGAAAATCGCCTTCTGCTTCAATTTATGTTTCGGTTTCGAATAATTTTTGCCTTGCAATATCTTTTCGTAGAACCCACACATGTAACACTGGCCGAATCCCACACGTAAAAAACTTAAAAGCTGCTAGCACGACAAATGACAGTTATAAACCCCATTCGTTTTAAAGTGTCTCCTGCCCCTGCGTAACAGACCCTAATTCTCAACATGGTTGAAGTATGCAGCCGATTCGTGGGATGGCCATAAAATATATAAATGTGACACCATAAGAAAACTTTGCTATCGTTCGCTTCGCAAGAAGAAAACTTCTTGTCCATACGAGCTCTCGATAAACGATGGAAATGACGACTTGAGATAAGATAAGAAACAGCGCCAAGTGAAGAACAAACGAAAGAACTTTATAACGCCTCGACGAACTACAAAAGATGCAATTCACGAGTAATGTTTTGGCATCAAACAACTTTTAAGGATTCTTTTGAAATGTAGCATCCTTACAGCTTGCAAAATGATTTTAATAAAATTCTCTCCTCATCTCAACTTGCCTTGGCTCGACCAGCCAAAGATAGATGAAAGAACAGCCTCCCTATCCATAAAAATATAATAACGTTGGAAGTAATTAATCACAGATTAAAATTTAATGAGATTCACTATGCCGGAATGATGTTGTTCCTGAGAAGATGCCATGAGCCGTGTTACTGAGTAGAAGATATCTAAAAAGAAAATTTTGCTAAAAGGGTGGCTGTACATTTGCGAGTATGAGGGTAGAAAGCAATGGACTTTGTTGCGGTTGCCTTAGTAGTACAATAGTCCAAGTGAAACTGAATCGTTTCACATAATGTGTTCAAAGTTAAATACTACCCAAACTTATTCCTTTGAATAAGAGTGCGTCCAATTATTTGTGCGGAATGCGCATATTTTCTTTAACGTTTGAATAGTTTGATCTGCAGCGGCGAATATGAAAGCAAAGAAAACATTTGGCTCCGAATTCATCCTTGTGGTTAGATCACGGAGCATTTGTGAAAATTCTTCAGAAAGGACACTTTTCAAATTCAATTATCTTAAATAAAACTTCCAGGATATTTGAATCCGTATTTTACAACTTTCACTCATTCTAATTTATTGCTACCTTCACAGAAAGCATGGTCGATGGAATCATACAGGAGAAGAGGAACATTTTATGACGCTTGGCAGCAGTAAAACTTTGTTTTATGTCCGAACCGAAAAACGAGAGGCAAACGACTTTTGTTATGAACATTTTGCCGTATTTGATGTGACAAGTGAGAGAGAAACGATAACAGGGTACGGAATCTATCTTCAATTCTTTGATGGCACTTGAAGTGCCTAAATAAATAGAGGCGCATCGCACCCCAATTAAATATTGTTTGTACGAAAAGATATGGAATGGTTAAACGGCTTATTTCTTTCCTAGAGGCAAGACAACCATTCAGGGTGGTCGTGCGTTTTTGTTGATCGAACTCGAAAAGCGTTTGTCGTATATTTCGGACGACAGCGGATTTGTTTGGTTAGTGCTATAATTCTATCCTGTGGCCATCGTAATTCCAGGCCGCTTGAAATTTAATTAAATCAATACCGATTTCAGACGAAAAGAATTAAAGTAGGCTCAAGAAGAATGGCAATTTTTAATCTTTTTATGAAAGTTCTAACGATGGAAGAATACATAATCCGAAACCAAAATTAATGCGCATAGGCAATGAAATTAGGTTTTGTTTTCGAAAGAATTTTGTCGTAGTAAATCAGGAGTCTTATGGGCCATTCAGACATGCGTCCATGCGTCCAAGCGTCCAAGCGATCTAGCGTGTTTTGCTTACACGAGTCAATTTGATTTTGTTTATATAGGCGGGTCTAAAGCGAAGGAGGTGGAGTATGCTGATTAATGTATAATAGAGTTTCAAATGGTTTATTTCGCTCAGTAGCATGTGTGGATGATTCGTTGATGATCATTTTAATATATGTTTTGTGGATGATTATTTTATTATATGATGATGTGGATAATATTTTTTTTGCATCCTTACGTGCATGACTATTACGAAAAAATTTGAATGCATACGAATAGCTAGACACAAACAATTTTATATGAAGGTATATATAGTCATATGGATAAATATATCCAATTGTCTGCTACCAATTTATTTTTACGGAGAAAAAAATGAGGAAAAATTGAGGAATGAGAATTAGTAATGTTTTCAAATTGATCACAACGATGATTTTGAAATTTTTAGGCGTTTGTGGGCCCTGGCTGTTTGAAAATGATTTTATTTTAAAATTTCCATTTATAATAACTTGTTATGTAAAGGTGATATCATGAGGAAATACACACGCGGCGTAATGTTTACTGTAAATATATTGGATATTATATTAGGGCTGCCTGGTATGGTTTTTTTTTCTAATTATTTTAAGAGCGCATGAAACCATACAATTCGCAAATGATGGTGTCCATACAGTGAAAGTAAACAAGCAATATTTAAATTATGATAAATTTTTAATTGTTTCCGCGTGGCAAATCTAAAAATTTTTGCATTCTGCTAACTTGGAAGTAAGTCAGTAGATGTAAAATGAATTTGTATGATACGTTGATTTTCACGAAACAATTGTGATGTTTTTCAAACAGTTGGGATGCTTTTCTTCCATTGGTGGTAAACTGTTGCCGACAACCAAAATGACCAGCGTTTCTGTACTTAAACATACTGCCGCTAATTTTTGTAATGATAAACATGCAATAGTTGAAATAAGCTTAAACTATTGCTGAATTTCGAAGAAAATTAGTATTATAACTGTTTCAATTGTTACAACTGTTTCAAAAAAAAAACTGCCATACCAATAAGCCCTAATAGAATATCCAATATATTAGCAGTAAGCATGATGGCTCGCGAAAATTTCATAATGATATCATCATTTGACAAGTTAACATAAACCGAAACCATCATTTTCAAGTTGTCAGTGCCTCCGAACGGCTGAACATTTTTAAAATATCGTCGTCACCAAGCTTAAAACCATAGTAATACTGATTTATCATATTCGTTATTTTTACAATTTCTTTTTCCATATAAATAAATCTGTGCCTCAAAACTATATATATATGTATATATATATATATATATATATATATATATATATATATATATATATATGTATATATATATATGTATATATATATAAATATATTTATATATGTATATATAATATAGGTCAATGTATAGTATCTAGGTATATATATATATATATATATATATATATATATATATATATATATACATATATATATATAAATATATATATACACATATATATATATATATATATATATATATATATATATATATATCATTTTAATTATATTCGTATATATTCAAATAGTATGAAAATAAAAAAAACATCGTTGCAAGCGTGCAATATCCATCCTCTTATCAATCCATCCATCCACTGATCATCTCGAAATGACAAAGAGCGAAAGTAAAACAATTAAGTCAATGGTATATCAATCACCGTATCCGACTACTTTCGCCTTAGCCCCGCCTTCAAAAAACCGGATTTGAGTTGACTTGACTCGTGTAATCTAAAAACCCTTGGACGCTTGGACGCATGGACGCATGTCTGAATGGCGCATTACTATTCAGTTGGGGGGTAGTGTTAATCTTTCGACTTGGATAGCATTAATATTCATCAACGTTGGCTATGCTCATTGTACTATCCGGAAAATAGTTCGATACTCTCGGGTGAAGAGATTTTGAAGAGGTTTAATATAGCTTATCCAAAAACCGCGGGGGTTAGAAATAATAATAATACATTACCGTTGGCTGCCACACTAATCAAACAAAAATGTTTAGGTTTACAGCTAAAAATCATTAACTCTTTGGCGGTGGTGGGTGTTTAGTGAATTTTAAGGTACCCCTATATTTCTGTGGAAACAAAATATTTGGAAAAATAAAATAGACAAAGTGAGATTTGATGATGTTTTAGCTCGAATATGATTATGCTTTGGAAATTATAAGCCCTATGTAGGCATTAAGTGCCTCAAAAGTGCCTAAATATGCAATATATTTCATTGCGATAGCTTCCAAGAAAATCATCAGATTGTGACAAAATTTGCAGAACGCATTAACATGTGCATGAAATATGTGCGATTTTTAATAACTCTGTGGCTATCGCAGGTACCTTAATCGACAACCTTCAAATCAACGCCACTCCTGAAAATTTTTTGATTTTAAGAGATAAATGCAAATTGTTGTTAAGTTGATGCTTTGCCTACAGAATCAAATTAAAGTTTTTGAGACTCTATGAGCAAAAACGGTAGTCCATCAATTCACCTCTATTTTTAGCACCCGAATGTGTTAAAGAGAACTAATAATCAGATCCAAATTAAATTCACAGACAGTATTGACCTTGAGCAGACCTAAAAACAAACTCTTATTTGTCTGCTAAATTCAGACTCGATCTTCAGATTTTTATAAAATCCACATATAAGCTGAACCTTACTCTAAGCCATGTCTGATAGAAATTTGTTTGAAAAATTAATTTGGAGCTGCCAGCTATGATAATTTTTGTGTCTTGATTATTCAAAATTCGGCCAGCATAATTAAGCTTTTTGCCCTATAACTTCCAGTGCAGTCATGAAAACAAAATGAAATTCTTATGGTAAATGGACATTATCATTGGCCAAATTCGGTAGAAGCTTGGTTGAAAAATCATGACAGGGGTGCCAGCTATGGTAATTTTTGTAATTTTTTGTCATTTGTGTACTAAGCGATGCTATCATAAAATTCTCAAACGGCAATGAACTTGTAACAATAATAAAGATTTTTTTTTTCAATTTATAAATTTGAAAAGCTTCGTGGCTGGTAACCCAAAATTTCTATGTATTCTAATAACTTCCAATGCAGTCATCGGATCGAAACGAAATTTGCAGGGCGGGTTGGCTTTAACGTGAAGCAGATATAATATACGCATATTGATATATTTTGGCTTTGGTGCTAGCAAGGGGTTGCCACCACTAGGCACTTTTATTATTTTCGTATCAATAACATTAAGTATTCATATGGCGAACATCTACAATCAAAATTAGTAGCCAGTGTTTAAATTTTCGAAATTTTTCGGATGGCAATCCCAAACATCTTCCTATCCATGTTACTTTCTATGAAGTCATGAGGTCCAACTAGTGATGAGTCTGCGTCCGCACGTTGACGTATGCGCCGAGTTAAACCACGCAAAGCATATGTTGCACCCAAACATAACTTACCGAACAGCCGGAAAAGTGGCATGCTCCTTAAGCAACCTTTTGCTCAATTTTTACTATGAGCTGTCCGTACGTAAAGTGGTAATGAGATACGACTTGACATACGTTCGCTTATGCGTTGTATGGGCACTTAAATTCACTCATGTTTGCGTACGCCAAAAAGTGCCTTTTTTGCTCTAAAACCGGTCGGTTTTGACAGACGATTACGGCCGCAGACTCATCTTTGGTTAGGGCTATGGGATGAAAATGATATTTACAGGGTTAGATGATTTTGACATGAAGCAATTGTGGTACACTTTTGGTTGCAAAGCTAGTAAAGTGCTGCCAGCACTTAGCATATTCATCATTTATATTATAGGAGATGCTGCTTTCAAAGTTTTATAAGATTAGCCTCCGATACTGAATACAAGTGATAAGGGTCTCCTAAATGCTGATATTCAAGCTTGAAAACCTTTTTACCCTATGAGTTTCAATGCATTCTTGAGATCAAAGTGAAACAGTTTGGTTGTAAAAAGGAGCACGTGTGGCAGAACAAGCACTCAAAATCTGATCGATTTGTTTACTTTTTTTTCGAACATTATTGTTTCTAGCGGTTCTGATGAGCTAGAGTTTGTTTCCTTTGGGGAAAAAGATATATGGACGATCCGCCAACGAGTTCGCTTGATTGCAATGTCTTCGATTAGGTTTATCAATTTGGAAGGCCAAATAATTTATTAATATACAGTGGCGGCTCGACACAAAAACACTATTATAAGGTATACGCGGATACCAACAAGAAATATTTACTTGGCTTTAACTCAGTGGCGGCGCGTCAGGGTGGGCCAGGCGGGCTGGGCCCACCCTGACGAGCCGCCACTGAATATAAGGTGCTTTAGGTTATATAGGATGTGATTGTATTGGAGAGCTATATTATAGCAGGAAATTAGGAGGATGATATGTACAAAAACTATTGTGTTTGGTGTAAAACAAAGGAAAAAAAGCTATAATGCATCTAAGAAAAACTCCTAAAAGACAATGTTGGAAGGATTTTTAAGCTCTAATGGTTTTTTATGTGAATAAATTTGCTTTAAGATTCAAGACTTTATTTCTTGTCTTCATCTTCTTCTTGCCTTGAGAAGTGAGTGTATATTGCTTATATTATTAAGTAACACACATTCGATAAATATGCGATTGTGGTTGGCATTCTTATTAAACAAGTTGCATTTACTATTATCAATGATCTTGTACTTGAAAGGTTTATCGTTATTGTTGTCTGTTTTTAGTTGTATTTTTCATTCAATTCAGGTTTTATGCCAGGGATTGATTTGAGACCAGGCACAGATTTTGAAATTACTATTTTTTTTTTTGTTATATTCTTCGACCCATTCATTGATCCATTTGATTTTAATTTATTCTAGTATTTCATCTGCTTCCAAACCTTGAAAAAAATCACGTTCTTTTCACGTAGCATTGCGAGCTATTTCATCCGCTGTACTCATAAATTTATACCTGCAAACATTTTGCTTGAGTTATTCAGGATGAATTTTTCAATTTCACTGATCACTGATTTATTCTTATCATGGTTTTTTATTTCTTACAGACTTGCATATGAATCACAGATAAAATTTTGATCTACCTAACATTTTTGGTGGTAGTCCACTCAGTGGCATAAAAGATCGCTTAGCTTTCCGTATTATCATAGAATTAGTATATGAAATGATATACTCTGAGTTCATATTCTTGATTTTTTTAAAAGGACCATTGTATCTATCAGAGATTTTTATATCTTTTGGGTAACGATTTATTCTTTAACTATTAATTTATCTTTTTTATTCTTGAATTTATTGTATAGCCTGCTGTAATTGGAGTTTATAGAAGTTAGGTTGACTCAAGAGGGATAAATAGGGGTTTAATATGTACTTTAAACTTAATTATTTCTTTAGCTCCTTGAATATTTCTTTAGCTCCTTGGTCTACTTAAGGCAGGCTCCAGCTATGGCCAAGGTTACAAGATTAGATAAAATTTTTAGGCAGCTTAAGACATTTATTTAAGGGTACAATTTGATAGTGTCAATTTTGGGGAAGAGTTATGTAGGTGCATTTGTGGTTGTTGTAATTTGAAATTCAATCTTTGATCTGAGAAAGGCCTTATGGAATAAAAGAATTTTACCAGGCTCAAGATCAAAGTACGATCCAGTTACACTATTTATAATATTTAATCCATCTTCAGTTTTGGTAATTTTGTTGTTGTATGTGTCTATGAAATTAAGTTTAATATTGAGATAAATATGAAAATTTTTCAAAATTTGCACCATTAAATCGGAGTGGAGTTAACTATTGCTATTTAACTAAATTGATATTTATTTTTAAAGTAGAGTGCATTGCATTGATCCAAATTTCGGGGTAGTTTCAGAGACTCACATTCTAGAAAGGACTCAGAACACCTCCTTTCGGTATGCCATTATTGATTTAGAATGAAACTTACGGAAAATACATCAGCACGATTGAAATGCACAAAACATATTCCTTCGTCGGCCTCTTTGCTTTCTTAATTTCAATTGATAGCTGTCATCACAACTTTTTTTGATTCGTGATTTAGACACTTACTATTATGAACGAATGTTTTTGTGAGCTTCTTTGGCTTTTTAGCATGGGGTGAGCTTGTGTTACTATGGGCTACATTTATTTAGGGTTTGGGCTTCTTCACTCTCAGAAAATCTGGTAGCCGTGTATGCTAATAGCTCAGTGGCCTTATATCAAGATATTGAATTCGACGCAAGATGTAAAGTGCAAGTTTTAAATTATGGAAATAACTCCTCCTGGACTAACAAAATTAATTTTTTTATAGCGGAAACCAAATATTCTTGCACATTTGACCAAATCGTGTGTCGTGTATTCAAATAAATAGGTTAATGATTGTTTATAAGAACCGCCTAGTATTTGTTTTTTTCCGCAAGAAAATTCAAACGCATTTTAGAACTCCGTGTAATGCTGAAATATGGATGAAAATATAAACTTTCACAGCAATTTCCGGAGCCGAATCTACCACATTAAAAGCGAATTGTTATACTATTTTTCTTCCAGAAGCAGACGAAGCGTGAGAAGTGTTTTTTTTATCTTCTTGAGAACTACGGGGGTAAACAATAGTAATAAATGTATTTGTGACATGATTTCGACAATTTTTCGACTTGACACATGAGTAATTTCTGTTTTAGAAATTTCCGAATTCACTTTGACTTCTATTGAAAGACATTTCTCTCATTCGACATATAATAGAAAGTAAAACTTGCTAAAATACTTAAATTTAAAAAGCAGATACAAAATACACGAATTTGTTTTTTAAAATAGCACAGTTTTTATGGTCGCATACACTATGTACATGGTACCCTGAGCTGTAAAATATAATTTCCAGTGCCATAATATGATACTTGGTCAAATTTACATAACGCATACTCCTATGTAGCATAGTATGGCAATTTTAAAAATATAGTAATCTGAGCTATAAAATACAAACTATAAAAGCAATGGCCATATGAAACATAATTTTTTGCTCCCATACATTTTGGGATTTTCTGGTATGCATTATGGTTTTTTGTATGCATTATGGTTCAAATCATACATAAGAAAAATGTGAAATATTGGTTTTTATCAGAGCCTGGCTTTGCAAGCTATTAAGCATAGTCCGTACTCATAAATTTTTCACTATGCATTGTGGTGTCAGGCGCTAAGGTTTATCAGAATTCTGAAATCATATTTGTACATGGCTTCAGAGGTTTATAAATGATAGTCTCTGGTGGTATCTCATAAAATAAATTTTTCAAGCACTAGTACAAAAAATCAAAAGGACAAAAATGCTACCAAAATACTAATAAGACATCTGTCCTCGCATTTCATACAGCAAATGGAACAAGTAAGCTACTGATGTTATTATGTACAATGTGATGATTGGGAGATAAGATGAAGGTATCACTCAGGCATTTATTACACTGATATCAAGGTAAATTTCCCAATAACTAATGCAACTATTTAAAATAACGATAAATTTTTCCTGCAGCCAAAATTGAGCTATCACAAATGTTTTTGATGACCATTCTGGCTACCCGTCAGCAGTAAGTATTAAGATCTAATAGTAACAAGAATTATGATTACATTTAGTAGCACTTCTATTTCTTCTATTTCATATAATACCGCTGCTGAAGTTCTAATAGTTATTTTCAATGTTTAGTGTTACTGTTGTTGAAGCTGTTACTTGTTACACTAGCTACGAACCCCAGATGGAGACGCGGATAAATTTGGTAATCCCGGATCTTGTTTGATGATAAATGTCTCCTAATTTCATTGTAGAGAGCTTTTAGTCTAGAAATTGATGATGTAAAAGCAAAAAATATGAGCCAACACCGTTTTTCACCTGTGACAGTATTTTAAGAAGGACAAAGCACTTTTAAACAGAATCGAATTTGTGACAATTCAGACCAGCAGTGATATATGCTGTTGAAGCTAAGAATATTATAAAACTAGGATAGGACTATAACTATGACCTAACTATAATTATAACAGCCTGCTGAAATTATCAATTGCGCAGATAAACTAATCAAGATATCGTAACAATGCAGGCAATTGAAATCCTCACCTCGAGTCTTCAATCAGCAACTTTATAAATATCAACGTTTTCTCAAAATCAGGTTACGAAAGACAATAACATTTTCAACGGCCTATTTTTAATGAAATATGTCAATATATAATTGATTCAATGACAATAAAATGTATCATCTTAGATTTTAGTCTTTTCTCATCCGACTGCGAGATGTTAGTGTAACAATGTTTGAATTGAATGGAATTGATCAGAGTTTATTGGTGTTTGAGTCTGCACAGCAGTTTTATTCGATGATACCAGTTAGGAGCTCATCGATGCGGCAAAAAAGACCCAAATGACTGTACAGACTGGCTTAGTTCACACTGCAGATGTGTAAACACAATTATGAGAACGAGATACATACACATATGAACCAAAAAGTTTTAAAAGAGCCGGTGTTGGATTTAGAATAACATAGAAATGAAAAATTCATTAAACTCAAGTAAAAAATTCTGACTGTGTTCAGATTCACATTTATGCTATTAAGCACCGAAACTTTTCTCTATCATTTGTCTTTTAAAATAAATTTCATTGCCATATAATTCTACACTACGAACTTAAATGAAAGCAACGTAAAAACAAGGAAGACTATACTCGTCGTGAAGGACATTTGATGCTGTCAATGACACCGACATCAAAGCGAATTTCCGAAATGAAATCATTAGGACACAGCCCTTGCGACAAACGCTCCAATCTACTACGGTATCATCAATTCAAACTCTAATGCCACCACTAGGCCTCCATGGCTCCCAGTCGGCAAGCAATATGCCTACAATGTCATTTCGAATAACCCTGGGAGGCATTCAGATACAGACACTTTGAAGTTCTTTTCACATGAAAACAGTACAGCACATCAGCAAAATACCATGCGTGTGTAATTTCAGAGGAGATGTTTCATAAATAATGTGGATTTTCCCTCACATCCATTTGACGACCAGGAAAACGTGTTTGAAGGAGGATTAAGTAAAGTAGCAAAACTCCGTAAAAACTGGATCGACATATAATCCCCGAGCTTAAGAAGTAATTCATCTGCGGACTAATAGCGTAAAAGTGCAGCTGTACGTTTTCGAGTGGATCCGTAAAAGAATCTAATGTGCAGAACATAACTCGTCGTTTGCCCTCTCTCACCATGCTGGTACCGTACTTACTAAGCTCAATGTATTTTTTATTCAATCGAAATGCTGATACATCAGTATATATAGCATTAATGCAATGGACTAGCCTGGAGGAAACGAATGCGGCTTACCAATTCGAATCAAAACCCAAATCAGGGACCAGACCCACTTCGAGTTTTATAATGGGTCTCGACTCTATTGCGGGTAGTAGTAGCTATTTACGTTATGTCTCCCTCGTGCACAGAGAAGTGTCGTTAGATGTTTTTTCCACGTCCTAGGTCAAATGGCACAATTCACAGTCACGTCATTTAAATCTGATTATTCTGTAGATTATTATGCTTTGTTCCCCCGTTCAAGCCAATAAAAGCCATTCGAATGCTTAGCAACAACTTTTGATTTGATAAAGGGATGATATATATTTGATGTGAAAAATCGTGTATGCTCTGTGTTTGATATGGTTGACAATTGATGGTGTTTTCCAACTGGAACGAATAGATAAACTGCAGAGAGTGTTTGGGGCAATTCGTTTGCTGAAATTAAACCGGATGAATATACGATTGCAAAGGCAGCTTCGTACCAAGTTGAAATGGCACTCTTGTGGTAAATTCAAAAAAAACTTATCTAGTTCATATTTTTAGATAATACTCAATGTGTATATATGTGTACCAACATAGAAAATTTCTTTAAACTGAGAGTATCTAATCACTTTGAATTTTGTAATAAGCCTAGATGATCGCTTAAGATGATTTACCGCCAACAAATTATTGCCCGTTGTTATTATGAAGCTTTGGAGTCTTCGTTATGGATGTATGATTATAGAAATAAACAAATTAGTTTGATACTAGATAGTGAGTACAGGGTAGGGAAGGTTAAGAGACACAATATACTCGCAGTGCACGGTGTTCTGATTGTAGGTGCAATTTTTAATTGAATGTCTCATATTCATCTTCGAACCATTTTGTGAATCCATCAGAAGTGGCAAGTCTAGGTTTTGATATTATCAGTATTTTGCTAACATTATTGCAATCAAATCACTCAATACTAAATCTAAACTAAAACTATCTCTATTTCTTTAGTAGGACTTCTGCTTTCTGAAATCTGTCTCTGAGCGAAGTTTTGCTTCAAAAACCGTGCGATTCTAAAATTCAGTACAGTAGCTAAAAAGTGATTGAGGAACACTCCTGTATCAAGAGACGAAATTTAAGTCACTTAGAGAACAGATTATGAAAATAACGACAATCATTTTACACACAAACAGGTGGACACGAAACCAGACTAATTCTTGACATTGGAAGCACCTGAAGCTCTGATGAGCGATTTAGTTTTGTAATTAGGCTATTCCCGGATCGATTTCACTGTGTTAAATGGCGCTCACGTTAAACCCCAATCAGTTTCAGAGTCTGAAAGCAAACATGACGATGAACGGTTCACAAACGCTCGGTACCACGATTTAGCGTCCAAAAGAATGCAAAACTTATATTTCTTGGACCATTTGGTAAGATTCAACGGTAGCTCAAAGGTGTACTGTGTACTTAGATTGCACTCACGAAAAACCAAAAGGGATTGAGTTATGACCTGGGTTAAGTTTAGGTCTAGTTAGGCCCACCTATTTTAAATAGGTATAAGGGTGGGTGAATAAATAGGGTGGTCCATTTAGTGGTTGCTTTTGAAAATCGCTGAAATTTAGAATCTGTCCTATTAAAACCATCACATATTTTTTGCAATTATTGCTTTATTGAAATAATTAAACCTTCCGATTAGTTATAAATTACAATTTCATTCAAATAGCTACCTTGGCTAGTAATAGCCCAATATGTCATTTTAATTTTCCAGCACATTTTCGGTTTCTAGCCTCATTTTCAAATTAAGTTGATGCCTACACTCCGAACACCTCACCAAACTACCACTCCTTAGGGATTTATTAGCTTCCATACGATTATGTGTGTTTTTCCGAAGGCTAGTGGTTCCAATCTATAATCGCAGTTACAACACCAGATTGATTTAGGATTGAGATTGAAACAGTGAAAAGTAGCCGGGTTGATTAAAGGTTCCCGTTTAAATCCGGTATTGTATACTAAACTTGTGTAAAATCGAGGTTTCGCACGCTTTCGATCAGAGTGACTATATTCTCATGTCTCCACCCTCACAAAATTAACTCTACATACTGGGCCACTAGGTGGGCCAGTCCTGATTTTTGGGCCACATAATGGGCCATTATCTAGAAGCAACAACAGATACGCGCACAAAGTTCCACTGTTGCCCAGTAGCGACCCTGTAGTTCACTAGCACTGTTGTCACTGTACGCACTGTATTGCCCACTGGAAAGCCTGCCTCATGAGCTTTCGCCATAAATTTGCGAGTACAAGACGTTTTGGTGCTTGGTTTTGGCCAAATTAATTTTTTGAAACTGTTTGGACTTTACAGTACTCACTTTGAAAGTGAAATTTACATAATTCGAAACTTTGTTCAAAAGTAAACAGCAGAGATTTTACACTGAAAAGCATTACAATTTGAAGCGCAATAACTCTAGTCCATAGGAACCACTGGAAATACTAATTTTTGAAGAAAACCAGAAGAAATTTGTAAAACAAAATTGCTAATTTTTTTATTGTTGGAATCCTTACGAAATCGAATTTCGTGCTCGCTACTGGATCATCTTTATAAGGTATTAATCACATGAAAATTAAATAATGGCATATCATGGCAAAGCAACGACAAAAAAAGCTACTTCTGGGAGCTCTTTGTTAGCATCGACTCCCAAAGTATATGGTTGAGACCAGCTTGGAGTTAAAAGCATGTACATTTTTTGAGGGTTGCCGCCTGCATATTTGAAAATTTCCATTTAAAATTTATTGGTCGCATCTCTTTTTACAAAAATTGAAAAATACCTCGTGCTGGCAACTTGCTTCATGTTCACGATAACTCACTTTGTAAATTTCGTTTACCGTCTACAGCTTTTATCTTAAAACTATGCTAGCTTTTTATCTTAAAATTGTTTGATGCATTCATCTAACCTGTCTTTCCTTTAGTAAAATGCGATTAAAATAGACGAATGAAACGACTTAGAAATCTTATTATGTCTTGCCATCAGACAAGCTTCATTTGAGTTTTAAAAAAAAGAAACTTTCTTATGTAGCAAATACATATTGGCCGAGGCCAGGCGTGCCGAAGTCAGACGATACCGCCAACATGTGGACGGCATTTGGCGGCTCGTCACGAAATCGCTTTGACTCGTGCCCAAAACCCATTCCGATCGGAAGTCGCAAGATATTAATCCACGTATCCGACCACTTTCGCATTAGCCCCCCTTCAAAAAACTGGACTTGAGTTGACTTGACTCATGTAATCTAAAAACGCATGGAGGCATGTCTAAACACAGCTTTAAAGTTGTCAATTGAAATAACATATGATTCCGGAATAAAATATTAATCACATTTTACAGCTGAAAAAAAAAAGCAAATTGAAGTCGTGAACTTCCCGGAAGCCGATTATCAAGAACCAAAACAAAAATATTCTGATCTGCTTAAAATATGCATACGATACCCTATCGGCAGACATATTGCAATAAAAGGCCAATCAAGAATTGGATATTATGTGGACTGTAGAATGTAGTATTTTAAAAAGTGCACCAAACTGCTATAAACACCACACCAGCGATTCGCTACAGCAATAAAGCATCTGCTTTTGTCCAAACACTATTTTTTATTTGAGACCGCTTCGGTGTATCTATTTACAATGCAGAGAAAAAATAATCAAAAGTTTCCCATTTGCTCATAAAACCTTGTGTACTCTTCTTTAACGCGTATTTATCAAAACATTCAATATTGTTCTTGGGAGGGTCGAAATGCTCAAGCAATCGTAAAAATCAAACAATTCAGATTTTCAGGTTTTTTCAAATTTTGTGTGTTTGAAGTCGAGAACGCACTGCATTGGTTTCCGCATTCATACATGCATACTCGTATGTACATAAGTAATTTTTCTTTTTCTCTTGAGATGATTCCGGCCGTAGTCCAATACAGAGAATATCGACCTTTTGGACTTGAATGCACAAAACCGGCATCACATACATTTTGTACTTAATCCTCGGTAAAGTACAGGATTCCGTTTGAATTGTTTGATCCTTCGGGAATATGCGGTGGTAGGTATCGTATCGTGTTCCTCCTGTCTAAAGTCTCTGAATGTTATTTGTCTTTTATCTGAGTGAATCATTTCTTTTACGGTTTCCAACGAATTTCATAAATACCGTAAAAGACAGATTTTTATGTGATTGAATTTCATTCGGATCAAGATTCGGGATTGGGTTCGGCCTTCCTTCTTCAGAGTTGCTTGTGCAGTAAAGTGCATCGATGCTGTCGCATAGAGGTGGAACGAAAGGAGGTCCCGAAGAACCGTCAAGGTGCCTATATACGGAACGCTGACTACTCTGTTCAGGTCATTTGACATTTCCAGTTGAGAGGTTTTGTCATGTTTCTTTAGTCCGGATAAAATATTATAGCTGTTCATCGCCATCCGCTGTCTTTCGACATGTATGGATTTCTTTCGTGGCCGCCTGGAACCAACAAGCTCTCACATCCTGTGCTCAAAGTCTATGCTGCTGCGTCGAGTCGAAATGGATCGAACGCTATCGTTCCGTCTGGGGCTTGACGACTCGTATGTGCATATGTAGTATGCTTGGCCGCAAGAGTAATGAAATGCTATTAAGTATTGGATTACCATTTCTGCAGCCACTAGTCCACGTGATTTGATTCATAGCTAACGCCCCGATTGGATTTCAGATAGATGGAAAAAAGTCTGTAATTTCCATTATCAGTCTGCCTATGTATAGATACATGTCAACTTCGAAAGGTGGACAGGGCCATTACGGGAAAATGATGGAAGTATGGCGGTATCGAAATCTTTTATTAATCATAGTTTAGAGCGAATGGAGGTTGATCGTGTTTAATGCCTACTTATACATAATCTGATAATGAATTTGAAGCATTGTATCTATTTTTCTTTGGGTATTATGCAATATGTGTTGGTTTCCCCGAATGAAAGCTGTTGCATTGAATATTAGAGTCTGCATTAAGTTGGGTCGAATACATATGCAGCAAATTAATTTTTTTTCATGAAGCGATTTGTATTATTGATACTTACAGCTCTCTATTTCTTGCATTAAATGTTTTCTTGATTATTCATTGTAAAATTTTCACGTCACGGAAAAAAAAGAAAAACCCAATGAATAGTTCAACTGAAAATCACATAAAGCCCTACGAAAAAATTCAATGAACCTTAAAAAATTACAATGAATAGAAAATAACAAGGATACTTTTCCATCGTCATTTCCAAAGAAACACTTAATTATAGATACCAGCACGCTGGGATCGAAACTACCGATCCTGTCATTTAATTGAAGCGAACTGAACCCTAACTTCAATTCATTTTAACCCGCTTCCAGTCGACTTTGGACAGTGTCTCGACTTGACACCGAATGGCACCAGAAATCAATACTGTGACGTCCGATTGAATTTAATTGAACCAGTTCCACCGGAGATTGATGCAGAACTCGCCTTCCGTCTCCTTGATTCGTTGAGTTCCGACCGACCGTATTGTAATATCGGATAATGGAATACTTGAAATCATGGGCTGATGGGCGCTGAATGCTTTATTGAATGAGCAATGAATTGAAGATTTCTTATTACATGCCCTTCCACGTTTCAGCATTTATCATGTAAATCGCAATGGATTATAGATTCTAAATTCGTAATGAGCACGCTGAGAAACGGATGGCTTCAGAACCGCTTGTATCGCTTATATTGCTTGTCCCGGCCCGGCCCGACTTGTATCGATTCGACGCAATCACTACGAATAACTTTGAAAAAAGTGTCCATAGTATGCAGACGTATTTGGCTATGAAAGAGCCCGCTTCTTTAATGCATTAATGACGGAAGTTTTAATGGTCGTAAGAAATTGCGGGTGAGTTAAAAGCGACCGGAAAAATCACCAATTAGTATAGATTAATGAGGATGAAAAGTTGCCGTTCGACATATACCAACTAATGAGTTTCATTTTTATTTGCCAAACATTTTGTATTTATGTAGAGCAGTGATAAAACGATGACATGTAGAGTGAGATGAAAGCCCAGCAACATTCTAAATAAAGAATGGCATACTTTGAAACAAATATTTCCATGGTGATTTATTTGCTCATATTACTTTCATACTTCGGGGCGGTCAGATATGTATGCATAATCCTTGAGTACATTGAGCAGTGTAATAATCAGAATTCACGTGACACTTTTGTGTAGCAGACGAAAATTCCCAGACGAGTCGAAAAATTCCATTCTACTAGAGTTTTTTTTGGACTCACTTATAAAATAATACATCCTCAATAGAGAAAAAGAGATGATTGTCACCAGTATGAGTTGGAGGTCTGTGTCGAAACTTCAGTGTATAACGCATATTTTCAGTGGAAATTCTTTTCAAGTTATAGATTTTTTGTAGATTCAGCACATCACTAATAAAAAATATAGGTGGAAATTTGGAAAAAACATTTTTTAGTCGCTAAAATTGTCAGCATCCTGTAGATATTTCTCATTTTTCATTTGGAAAAATGTTTAAAAAATCCAAAAAAAATAAATTCCACCTTGAAAAGCAACAAATTTTATTCTATAATTTAACAGGAGGAAAAGAAGCGTAATGTTGATAAAAATGAAATAAAGGATTTGTTCTGTACAAGTGCGAGAAGTTAGTATAAAATGTACATAGCCCATTTTTGAGCATTCAATTGAAAGAGATTCTCCATTCAGAGTTCAAAGCCAAAAAATTGACTATGGAGGCAAGTATTAAGGCATATCGACACCTTGCACAAAAATAAAGAACGCTACTCTTCAAGGAATGGAATCAGGAATAAGACAGTATACAACGACGAAAATAATGATTCATACAATAAGTTTGTTTTCAAAATGGCAGTATTTTTATATATAAAAATTAAACTTTTTACGTGACTGGTAATTTCCTAATATTATCTGTTTATTTAAGATGTTATTTTACGAAAAACAAAATTAAAAAAAAGAATTGTAAGACAAAAACTATGCGGAATAGATAATTAGCAATTAGAAATGAATGAAAATAGTTTTTCATACAAGTTGGCAAGCCCGTATTTCTTGGGATTAATTTAAAGTGTACCATTATTTCAGCATGTTTGCGCAGATGGTTATTGACCATTGTCATATAGTGCAGTACTCATTCAAGATTTAAGTGACAGTTTAGTACTCTTCTCTTTCAGATGGTTAAAACGGGGACAAATACGTACGTCGATAAATGTTTGATCATAAGTGATATATTATGGGCAAAAAGGAAAAATATTGGGAGAAATTGGACAAAATCTAAATTTAAATTCTGCCACTTTTCAGTGTGCATGCGAATAAATAGTTTTTAGAAGGATAATTGAGCATAGATCTGGTGTCGAACGAACGAAAAAATTACAAGTTCTGATGAGAAATTTTTAAAGCGTGAAATAAAATTGAATCCTTAGCTATTGTAATTATTTAGCAGAACAGTTGTTACAGACTCAGCTATTCGCAAAAAACTGAATTCCTTCGGATTCTAGATGTAAATTACTTTTAAGTCAAGTTAATATAAAAAAGTCTAGCGCATCAGAACCGCTAGAAAACTAATTTTCGAAGAAATTATTTTTGAGGGATTGAAAAATGTGTGAAGACGTTATACACTTCTTTGTAGTGTCATATCAACCATTTCTTACTCAAAGGAACAAATATCCTTTTCTGACAGCATTTCCTACAACACAAATGATGAAAATGTTCAGTGCTGGCAGCATTTGTCCAACACAGCAGCAATAAATCTACCATGACATGCTCGTGCTTAATCAACCTATCCTTTGAATTTCGTTTTCAACCAAGGATGTCATCGAAAGTTTCAGCGATTAAACTATGTCTGGGGCTGCCATCCGAAAAAATTCCAAAACTTGGAAAATTTAAATATCGGTTGCTTACTTTATTGTAAATGCTTTGCTTATGAATACAAAATGGAAGCATCTGTTGGTGCAATATTTGCGAAATTGTCTGGTGCTGGCAATCATGTTCTAGCACCATAGCTGCTTCACGTTGTGTTAAACCCACCCTATGAATTTCGTTTCGATTGAACGGCTGCGCTGTAAGTCAAAGGAATGAATACACTGAAAGAAAATGTCGTGGTTGGTTTAATTATTATTAATAGTACTGCAACAATTCATTCAAAATTGTCGAACTAACTACGGAAAGTGTTTTTTTCTACTATGCTGAAATAGTTAATTTGACCATATAAAAGTAGTTGACTTTGCTGATACAAAAAATATTGAAATCTTCGAGGATTCAACTATGTTAATTGGTTCATAAGTACGATAAATAGTTGATCTATAGAAAAATGAGCATCAATTCATTTAACACTCCAAAATATTGAATTATCAACAATTTTCATAGTAAGCGAACCACTCTACAATTGTTGAATTCAACATAATTCCACACCACAGACTATAGTCATTTACTATTCCATACTGTGTATATTGTTGGAATACCATTGTTTGTGGTTGCTTTTTTTTTTTGCACCACGGACGTTGTTTATCAACTACGCGTCATGGTGCATAAAAGTAATCAACAATTTTCTTATAGCTGTTTTAACTATAGCCCGTAGTTGACGCAAAAACAACTAAGGAAAATTGTTGATTTTACCAAGATTTTTCTTTCAGTGTATAATTTTAGGGCTACAATCGACCAAACTTTTTAAATTTTTGAAACGTAAATACTTTTTCTGTTGATTGTCATTGCAGGATCATTCCCATTTGGAAATTTTATGACAACATCGCTCGATAATGAAATGTCAATAAAGTACGAAATTCACCATAGCTGGTAACTCTTTCACAATTTTTCAACGAAATTCCTACAGAATTAGAAATGCAATAAGATCCACTTATCACATTAATTTCGTTTTGATTTCGCTACTGCATCGGAAGTTATAGGGGAAAAACCTTTATTTTCCTACACTGAAAGAAAAATCTTGGTAAAATCAACAATTTTTCTTAGTTGTTTTTGCGTCAACTACGGGCTATAGTTAAAACAACCATAAAAAATAGTTGATTACTTTTATGCACCATGACGCGTGGTTGATAAAACAAAAAAAGGAAGCAACCACAAACAATGGTATTCCAACAATATACATAGTACGACATAGTAAATGACTCGTAGTGTGGAATTATGTTTGTTGAATTTAACAATTGTAGAGTGGTTTGCTTACTATGAAAGTTGTTGATAATTCAATATTTTGTAGTGTGCAATGAATTGATGCTTATTTTCCTGTAGATCAACTATTTATCGTAATTATGAATTCGAGGATTCAACTGTGTTAATCCACGAAGGTTTCCATATTTTTTGTATCAGCAAAGTCAACTACTTTTGTATGGTCAAATGAACTATTTTAGCAGAGTAGAAAGAACCTTTTTCCGTAGTTCATTCGACAAATTTGAATGCATTATTGCATTACTAAAAATAATAGTTAAATCAACCACAACTTTTTCTTGCAGTCTGCGCTCACTGCTACGGCGCTGCACTGCATCGCAATGCGTGTCATGTACATACAAATATCAACTGCATAAAAAGCGTCATATAACGTAATATAAAGGCTTCACAGCATAACATGAATATGAATTATATCGAACAGCAAACCGAACACAATTTTGCCATATAGCATATGAAACTTCTATGATAGAATAGGAGTATAAGTATGAGGACTATGAAAAATCAACATTTTTCCTTAGTTGTTTTTGCATCAACTAGGGCTATAGTTAAAACAACCATAAGAAAATTGTTGATTGCTTTTATGCACCATGACGCGTGGTTGATAAACAAAAAAAAATTCATTCGGAGCGTGAAAAACGTTCAAATGTTGAAACCATTCTACTTTGCGTAGAATAATTCCAAAGACGTTGCTCACTGAATTACGTTTGTTGAAATCAACTATTGCAAAGTTGTTTAAGTACCATAAAAACTGTTGATAATTCGAAACGTTGAAGTTTTGAGTGAATTGATGAATATTTTTCTATTGATCAGCTATTTTTCGTGATTATGAAACAATTAAAACAGTTGATTTTATGAACGTTGCGATATTTTTTGTATAACCAGAGCCAACTACTTTTATATCGTTAAATTAACTATATTAACATAGTAAAAATAACTATTTTCCGTAGTACGTTTAACGATTTTGAATGAATCGTTGCAATACTATTAAAAATAGTTGGACCAACCAAGAGTTTTTCTTTCAGTGTAAGGAAATTTACAATATTTAGGAGACAAAAATTGCCAGAGCTGGCGACCCTATACTAATTTTTCAACCAAATTTCTAAGAGATTTATTTTAGAGTAAGGTTCACCTATTGCGTGAATTTTGGGAAAATCTGGTGGCTAAATCGGAAGCTATAGTCCAAAAACCAGTTTTTTTTCTGAACGATTTTTCCAAATGGCACCACTGCCACAGTGATGCTCGTTTTTCAAAATCACTTCTATCAGACTTGGTCCTAATAAGTACCAACATGTCCTGTAAATTGCATATTGATCGCACTATCCGATCGTCAGTTCTGGCGAACAGAAGTTTTGAGTGTTGAAAATAGAGGTAATTTGATGACGGGTTGCCGTTCTTGTTAACCGCGGAATTTTGAAAATTTTAATTTGACTTGGTGGACAAAAGTCAAAATTTATCAATAATTTGAATTTATTTTCAAAAATCAAAAAATTTTCAGGAAGGTCGATGATTTGAAGGATTTTTTTCAGGAGCCTGCTGTAGTTACAGCTTGCCCGCACAGTCTTGAAAATCCATGTGTGTTAAATTCTAGTCTACATCAATACGCTCTGCAAATTTCACGATGATCCATTGTTTTTCTTAGAAGTTATGACAAATCGAAATTTGAAAAAAACTCCTCTCCTACCTTTAGGCACTGCGTGCCTATACAAGGCTCAAAATTTCCAATTCTTTATCATAAGCAAACTAAAAACATAATAAGTTTTCATTCCTATATACTCTTTTTAGCAAAAATTTACACTGCTTGGAAATATAGGAGTACCTGAAAATTCACTAAAATGCCCGCCGCCGCCAAAAAGTTTAAGAATGAATTCTAGCAAGTCATGGACCTACCTGTTATATACATCTATGTCCTCCAAAAATTTCAGCTCAATCGGATTGGCCACTCCAGGAATTATGTCCCTTAATCATTTTGCTGATATACATATATATATATATATATATATATATATATATATATATATATATATATATATATATATATATATATATATATTTATATGTATATATATATATATATATATATATATATATATATATATATATATATATATATATATATATATATATATATATATATATATATATATATATATATACATATATATGACGAATTTTTGGCGAAGCGAGGTTAATACTAATTTTCTTCGAAAATTAGTAAAAAGAAGCAAATTTTCACAAGAAAGGTAGCATGCAATTGGGACGAAGAGGGGCAGGTGCCTAGCATGTTACACTCAGAAGAGAGAGATATAAGGAAATGAAAATGGCAGTGAGAAGTGAAGCAATTTGCCTAGGCTGAGCGTTAGTAGTAGTAAGCGAATTTGACAGTCACTTACTGTGCCGAACAGAAAGATAGAGTGAGATAGATAGAGAAAAATAGTTGGCCATGTGCACGCGAATTTGACAATTACTAACTCAGCAACAACAAAAGCTAAGGTATCGGGGCAACCAAGGGGAATATCTGACGTAGCAATTCTCTCGATTTGTTC
Source organism: Nemotelus pantherinus (assembly GCA_963978885.1). NCBI lineage: Eukaryota > Metazoa > Arthropoda > Insecta > Diptera > Stratiomyidae > Nemotelus > Nemotelus pantherinus. Next base: position 45,897,463 of record OZ022264.1, read on the forward strand.
TATTTATAGATTTTACCTTTGTAGTAAAATTGCTTCACTAAATTTCGTATATGTATACGCTTGTTTCATTTCCTTAGATCTATATGTTCTGAGATGTTACATGACAGAGCCGCTCCGCCGGAGGAGCTCACAAAACTCACCGCGGAGTCACTCAGCAGGAACAAATTGCTGCTCGTGGGAGTGGATGCCAACGCGCATTACGTCGATTCATTCTCGAGTAATGTTATATGCTGATATCATTGTTATATTACATATCCAATTACTGGCCTCTGCGTTCTAGTAATTTCAAAATTTTCTTTTATATCAAGCGGAAATATATTTCAAACCAGCAATACATTTTTTGTTCATAGTATTCAATACATAATTTGAAATTTGTTTGAATTTTGCATAGAACTTGGTGGTATTTATTTTAAGAGCAGTATCATAAAGAGTATCAAATTTTAAGAAATGCCTTTCTTCATCATATACACTGAAAAAAAACATAGCGCCAGACTCCATAATTTATAGACTTCTGGCGCCATGTACATAGTCCATTTCGGGATCGTGATAAAATATAGCACCACACGCCATAGTACATGGCGAAAAGTACATAGGAGCAGATGCTATGCTTATAGCCCTCCACGCCATGCACTATAGTCCTCCACGCCAAGTGCTATAGTCCTAAACGCCATGTACTAAAGCCCTCCACGCCATCTACTATAGAGGGCTATATGCATAAGCACCACGTGTCATGGTACATAAAAGTAATGCCGAATTTACACACAGGCAAATGTTGGCGAGCTGAGAGTGTAAACGGTCACCTCGTCTATTCAGCTCTGTTTTTTTTTTTCAAATGCCAAAACATTTACAAGCCGCTCGACGAATCTTTCGTCCTGTGTATAATTTCGACATAGTCAAAAATTTTCTTATTGTTGTTTTAACTATGAATAGCCCGTAGTTAACGCAAAAACAATTAAGGAAAATTGTTGATTTTACCAAGATTTTTCTCTCAGTGTGAGATATTTCAACTTATGTTAGCTCAACCTAGAGCATATATTTTGGTACAAAGTCATTAAACACAGCTTATACTATATATTGGTATAAAGTCATGTTCATGTAAACGTGAGTCATGATGATAGGGAAGGAATTCCTTCGGAAGCAAACATCAGCCGTTTATGTAACTTATCGAATTCGGGTCAAACATTCGTTCAAAGGCAAACGCCGTTTTCCATAGAATTTCAAGAGCTAGTAATAAATATGCATTTACCTCGACTGTTGAAATAGCCAATGTAAGCGTTGTCAGTTATTTCTAGCAGTTTATTGAACATGCTTAGGAGTATAAATATGCATAAGTGCACGCAGTAAACTCACAACGTTTCATTGCAGTGGATTTTAACATTTTTCATGCATATGTAAATAGCAACCTGCATCAAAGACCGTAAATATGAAACAGCGTTTATTTCTTCGTAGCTATGAACTCGAAATATGTTCTTGAAAACAATAAATATTTATATTTCTCAATAATAATGAAATTGTTCATGCCACACCTTGTGTGACATATTTTCGTCGTGACATAGTGACGACCGTTGACAAGAACATGCTGGCATTATGATTTCAAAGTACGTTCTTATTCTTAAAAATGTAATTTCTGTTCTACACGTGAGGAAGCTACAAAATCAATTGCTGTTGGAAATAATAGTTAAGCAGCCAAATGGGTAATAGGTTGCAGAATTGAACACAAGCTCAGTTTGATTTCTGAGTTTTCCTGCACTTCCACTCTTGAATCATAATTGGATGACATGTAGCATATATATGTAGATATACTTAGCACCAACAATTATAAAGCCATCGGTATAATAGTGTTTGAAATATGAATGTGAATTCCATTTTCTGGGCCACATAGGGGTTTTCACACCACCGCAAGTGATGTGGCATCAAACTAGTGGCTGCACAAATACACAATGATTAGAGTCTTTCAATAACCTGTGATACGTGCATTTATATGATATGAGTAATTACAGCTATGCCGCAGTTTGAAATCACAAGAAACTGTATAAACAACGAACGACATAGTGCTGTATATTTTATAAGACCTGAATCAAATTCAATGCAACTGACAATAATTTTCTATTCTCCGTGTGTGCGTTTTCCTGCTGTAAATAATGAATTTTGATTGAAAGTACACGTGTAACATCGTTGTTTGTTGTAAAATGCGGCGAACTGAAAGAAAAATGTAATTAGAGGACAATCCTGTAAAATAATATTCAATCAAATAGGTCGGACACGTAGATGTTTGTTATTGGGTAGAAAATAAAATCGTTAAATTGAAAAAAAGTTCTCCTTTACGTTGGTAAAAGGTAACAATAGTAATAGTCAACCTCAATTACAGCTATTATAGAAGTCGGCGATAGCCGTAACTTTGCTTTATGTGGTGCGATTTCACCAAATTATTTGAAATACGTTTTTAATGCTATCATCAAAACAAATGCTATTTAATGCTATCATCAAAACTCCTAAATACTGTAAATAATGCTATCATCAAAACAATCTCACGGCCAAGTAGGCCGGCAATATAATTTACAATAGTGAGAAAATTTCTGCGAAGGACCTCCCTTGAAAGTAACATATCACCTTCTCCAAAGTATTTAATACTCTTCAGTATGAAATATTTTTCATTGGGATGAATTAAAATCGTCCCCTAATAAAAGTTTGTATGCTAGCTCTCAAATCCAGTATTTTACGGTTGCCCTATTTTATACTAGCCTAAACGAATTCTTCAATTTCCAGGATTTCATAAATGTAACATAAAACCTTCTAGCATCCCTTCTCCTGGAACAACGACTCAACATAAATTTCCAGCATAGCTATCATATTCAGAAAAAGCGGTATCCTAATTATCTGACATTGTTTTATTATAAAGGCAATAGACATTTTATGTATTCGCTTCGGGGAAAAGTCGAAGGAAGTCCGCCAGGTGTAATTTTATTGTAGCTGGTCGTAAAAATCTCGACTGAGGATCAAAACGACAGGAGACGGATGGTTTTATGACAGTAGGTCGTACTTTCAAACCACTAAGAAGGTTAATACTCCGTCTTTTACTAGCCCTAGTCTGGCATTAAGTGGATGCTTGAAAATATGTAGCCGAGACTGCAGGTATGGGAAAAAGTGCAGGTAGCAAAAGGATACTAATCGAACTGTTGTATCTTTAATCAATTAACGAGTGTCAAGATGATGCATAGTTAAAAAACAGGGCTTAACATAATTTTGATATTGCGTAGAATATGTTTAGATATTATGCATTAATAAATTTCATATTGAAATTCATTTATGCATACTTGAGACAAATTGTGTTATTAAGTAACTTAAATCAGTTACAATAGTCAGTTATCCAGCCTGTGATTCTCTATGGTGCACCTCTTTGGAATAGTTGTGCAAATACACACAAGCGAAAGTTACAAACAATACAGAATAAATGGTTGAAGATCCTACTGAATAAACCTTGGCATACTTCAACTGCTGCAATTCATGCTTCAAGTGGGGTGATCCCAGTTAATGCTCTCCTAAACGCTGTTGAACGGAAATTCTGCTCGCGAACTTTTGATAATCGATAGTATTATTTTTAATTACTGAAATGTAGACGCTAAGTTAGGATAAGTTAGTATAAGCTAGTCTAAGGTTTCTTTTACGTTAATACCTAAAATAGCTCATTAGGTTTTTAATTGTGCAAATTTTTCCTAGTTCATAAGACCAAAAATCAATGTCAATATGTACCATGTACACATGATTACATTAATGCTGCATAGACTTAGATAAAGTCTGAACTCATAACTGTTAATAACCACTGTATTACCTTGTTAGAAACTCCACGCACAAATAAAAATAAATTCATTCATAAATCAGTTACATTGAGTTCGTTGCAGTCCAACTCACATAAATGGTATACTGATAGCCATCAGAACACTTATTCCAAACCCATAAAATTAAGTAAGTTTGATATCAATGTTGTTCAAGCAACAATGTACATCTAACGTAACATCGACCATCAGAGTGAAAAAAATAAACTTTGTTCTCTAGGAAACAATATTTAAGAATTTTAGCTAGCTATTTACTTATTCTATTTATTTATTTATTCATTTCCGTTTCAACAGAAGCGAGCCCAAGTACAAAAACAGAATGAGGAAACCCATTAGATAATTCATAAAAATACATTAAGATAGTCCAAAATAAAAAAAAAGGTGAATTACGGTAGCAATACAAAATATAATATAATTAACACTCAGAAAAATATGTTTCCGAAAATCAAAGAAAATATTTACTTGTTTACGAGATGTGAAATCTTCACAAATCAAATAAACTTTTATTTGATATCAGTAATTTGTATACATATCATTGAAAAATTTCTTATATTCAACGAAATACAATTTTTGCTTTACCTTATTTCAAGTAAGTAATTTTCGTCAAATCTTGTAAATTACGTCTATGAATTTAGTAAATTATGTCTACACCGCGAATATTTTTTTCTATGTTTCAACAACAACCACGCTTCAATATTCGACGAAAAAATTGATAGTTTTTCTGTCTTCTATCAACTTTTCCTCTACACAAATAAAGGGTCGATAGCTTAGTTCGCTAACGTGTCAATCCAAAGCAGCGATCTACCGCTCGAGGGTTCGAATGCCGCCGGGTTCATGTCATGGTTGACTTTGTTCGTCTTCAGTGTTCCTAACTCCATTGGTTAAGTGTAACATTATAGCTTAAATTGGCGACTGGGCATATAAATAATACTAGCGCTTCAGAAAATGAAAAAAAAATATCGCACCTTAAAAAAAGGAAAAAATGGTAATTTTTTTTTCAAAGTTTTTGCGTGCCAACAACATGCTATGCTTTCAAAGTGGTCCCCCATCTAAGTAGTAACCGCGCCCAGCACTGCTTAACTTCGGTGATCGTACGTGAACCGATTTATGCCAGATGCCAGATGTTCTTGAAATTATATTAAATTTTACTCAGGGCAAGTGCAATATCAGTGCTTGAAATGAATGAATTCCTTTCTTTCGATTGAATAAATATTTCTTTGAAACTATACCGAGTTTTACTCAGGGCAAGTACAATATTTGTTCTTTGAAATGAAGAAATGTCTTTCTTTGGATTGAGTAAATATTTCTTTGGCGCAGAATCATTACCAATTTTCTTTGATAATGTGTTCATTTTTCTTCAAAAAATAGAAGTATTTTTCTCAGTGAAGGTATCAAAAAATGAAATAATGGCAGAAGAAGTAGTAAAAGACAATAATTTAAAGAAGCTTAATAAAAAGTTAAAAAAAAATTAAAAATTACCAGCAGTTTCAAGAGTTAAGGCTATGATTTGCCGTCTAAAACGGGAGAAGTTTAGTTGAAAAGGACCAAGCTGTAGTTCATTGTGTCTTCTGGGGATACGCAATAATGCTGAATGGAAAAGAACGTCGGTTCACCCAAACGGAGCTAAAAACACCGATAAAGATCTATCTGAGCAATTAGTTACACGAAAGCAAAGCTTCAAGCCAAGGTCAGATAGCATAGGACAGTGGAGGAGCCTGAAAAGCAAATACTCATCAAAGAACATTCGAAGAGACTTTAAAGAGAGAATTTAGAAGTATAAGACATTAGGTCACATTTAGATATGTTCAGAGTAAGAAAGATCCCTGACCACCACTCCCTCAAAGCACAAAGATCATGTTGCAACTGGTGATAATCATCAAGCGAATCAATCACTTTCAACATCTTAAAGTTATCAGCAAATAGAAGACAGAGAGAATGGATAATGGAAGGGAGATCGTTAAATAACAGAGGACCCAGTATTGAGCCTTCAGAAACCCCAGATTGAGGGCAGTATGGGGAAGAAGAACGTGATTTCACAGATACAACATAGTTATGACCAGAAACATAGGATGAGAACCAGGACATGAGACGATCTGATACTCCATAGCTTTGGGTTGCTAAAAGAAGGAGATTGTGATCAACAGAGTTGAAAGCCTACGCAAAATCAGTGTATACCACATCAACTTACATCTGCTGGTCTTAGGCGGAAGTTACCAGTTAGTGAAGGTTAAGAGGTTAGAGCTGGAAGATCTACCTTATACAAACCCATGCTGCTCAGAAGTAAGGGAAGGATGAAATGTAGAAGTATCCTATTGTAAACAGCTCTTTCAAGTTCTTTACTAAAACAAGAAAGGATTGAAATAGGACGATAATTGGATATACAACTCGGGTTCTCGAGTTTTAAGTAAGAGGGAAAGGAGTCCAAGGAGAAACTAAGGCTGAAGATAAAAGACATATGAACAGATATGCACAACGAAAGAGATTTGGAGAGCAGGTTCGGAATGCCGTCAGGACGACAACTGACATTAACATTAAGACATTGAAGTAAGGAATCAATTTCTAGACGGTTGGTTTGGATACAGGAGATGGGTTCATAAGACGTGATCGGATTATTTTCGGGAAAGAAAGAAGAAAAGTAAACTGCAAAGAGATCACAAATCTCCTGCGGATTAGCAGCAATGACACTATTAAGAAACATAGAATCTGGGAAACGATGAGAATTTTGCAAGGAGTAGACGTAGAACGAATATAAAAAAACATAGTCACACACAGCCTGCATGACGACAGTTTTGGCGGCTGTTCGAAGCTTTGAGAATTCGAGGTAGTCAATCTGACAACCCGAAGCACGGAACTTAGTACGAGCTGCATATTTTGCCCTGAGGGCAGATGCCACATCATGATATTGAAATTGAAAATTAACAGGAAAAAATTTCAGTTTTGTTTAACAAGTTCGGTTTCTTTGACACATTCTAACAACTAACGATAATGCGGCCGGTCCAACCAAAATTCCCACAATCAGACCTCCAGACTTGTAACTCTGTGTAGACAATTTATACCAATGTTTGGTCACACTGACCAAGAAGCTAATAACATGGGAGTTACATATCAGCCAAAAGGAAGCTTTCAATGAACTCAATTGTCGATTTACTAGTTCTTCGAATTTGAAACAAGCTGATGAGTCGAAGCCTAATATACTTCGGGCAGATGCAAGTGACTGCGCTCCTAGAGCTGCGTTAACGTAAAGGGAGGGAACCGTTGAGAGACTTCTAGAATATGCGAGTCGTCTTTCAGCCTCTGCCGAACAGAGCTACAATACTACCGAGAATCAAGCTCCTGGAGTCGGGTACTAAATTCAGAAGATATATCGGGAGCGGCAAAGTGTTAATCGCTGCGGGATCAACCTCTGCGATGGTTTTTGTCGATAAAAGCACCAACTGGTAGATTAGCCTGATGGGCCCTATGTCCGCAACTATACGATCTCGAGATACAATACCATCCAGGTCAAATCAATGCCGTTGCAGATATACTTTCCCAGCCACCTGAAGATGTTACTAACATCACCGATGCGGATAGTATTAAATACTATTGACATGACACATTGAACTACTAAAGAGGCTCGAAACGCACAAATGATTAAGTAACCCAGAAATAAAAAATATGATTGACTGCTTCAAGAACGAACCACCAAACGAGGACTTGATCCGGTTTACTCATGAAAGTTCTCTAATTAGCAACGGAGTACTGTACAGGAATACCCAGGAGAACGACAAAAATACGCCAAACTGGAGGAACCATCTTTTGAGACACAATCATGTGCAGAGTACTCTACACTGCATTATGAACAAGCACTATTCGCCTGAAATTTGACCTTTCATGACAAACAATATCAAACCTAAAGCTACCTGTTCTTCTGCAAACGCATCTTTTCAGTCAGAACATTATTGTGGGATACCAGAACGCCTCATAAGTGACAAAGGCGCACAATTTGTCAGTGCGGTTATGCGGCATATTCTGCATTGCTTCAAATTAAAGCAACTATTTACTTGGGTTTACCACTCCGAAACTAGCCGCGTAGAACGCAAGTACTTGGACCTGAATCTTCAATTCAATATACTGGTAGGAGACTTTCATCATTCATGGAATCAGCACTTTACTACAATCAGGTTTGCAATGAATACAGCTAGATGTTACAGCACCGGTTTCACAGCAGCTTTCCGAACATTTGCACGAGAACTGCAAACAGCCAAAACCATCAGCCATGATATCTTCAATCTTGACCAGACCAACAACTTTTTTTTGCAAAATGTCACCATTCTTATCTCGCATTGCAATGCACTCTCCTTGAAGAATGCAGAGGAAGTCGCGGAGATTGAACAATAACGACAAACAGTGTACGCGGATTAGAAACGCCCACAAAATTCATGCTATTAACCCGGCGATTTCGTACTGGTCACTTCTCAGAAGAAGACTACAAAACTTCAATCCAAGCATGTCTATCCGTATGTCGTGCTAAGCTCTAAAGGACCAACAAGCCACTGTATACCAAGTCCAGGCAAATCCACAGATACGTTAGGAACGTATCACATTTCAGCATTAACGAAGTGCGTTGCCAAATCATCAGAAATCATTCAGCCAGCTCGAACACAGAGGAAAGGAAGACTCCATGCAATTATTTATATTTTTGGGCATAATTTACCATCGCGACGAGGCTCTCGATTTTTTATTTCGGTTTCGCGTGTTAAGAGAAGCAGTTTTGTGCCGGAAGGGCGGAAAAAATTCCTGTGTAAATCGCGACACCTTGATTTTAAGCTGTCTTGGAACGATATATAAGCAGGTTGGACACCATAAGCGGCAAAAAAATCAGGTGCACATTTAAAGTTTCTGCGATGTCGGGTGCTTGGTTTTCCGGTACCCACTTTGATTGTTTATAAGTGGAGGCCGGGAGGTGGAGTTGCTTTTTAACTTTGAAAAATATGAATATAGATTTTTTTACCCCACTCCCTGTGTTTCCACTTCTCCACTCCAAACAAACACTTTTATACTGTTAAGCAAGGTCAGTCCTATCAGCTCTATCCTTACATACTCCCCTCCGGCCGACGTCGCTATCATCTAGACATTTACCCTATTTCGTGATTTGCTAGGTGTTTAAACGGCATTCTGTGGCTTATCTACTCGAATGACTGCAACATTATGTCTGGCGCAAACAACGGTAATAGGAGAGGTGATTTGTTATTTAATATAATAATGGCAAGAGAAAGAAATACCCCATAAGTAAGAAATATCTACATGCATTGCTGAGTAGATTAATCACCGAATTAATTGAACTATTTGTGTCATTTATAAGTAATTTTTGGTAAGCCTATAGGTACTCTTATGAAGTATGTGTCAAAATTCCTCTTGAAAAGAATCTGCAACCAATAAAATCGACCCATAGAAACTATAGACGGTAGCTAGCAGCCACATTAAAAGACATTGGTAATCTTTTGTCAAGTTGATGTGGCTAGCCTGTGCGATATTTCACTTTAATTTATGCCCTTGCAACTAAAGTTATTGCATTGCGCATCTATTGCATGTCTATCCTTCCCTATATCAGAAAGCATTCACCTTTGATGTCGACTCTCATAATGGGCAATTTGAAAGAACTTAAACTAAAATATTCAAGTATCTACTCTAAAACCAATAAATGTATGCGTGTTGCGGGTATGCATGAAGGCACCACGTAGCTTAACTGATTACCAATTAAAAGTTTGAAACACAACATCTCAATACACATTCAGCCCAGCCACCCCGTTTATGCTAAACGTCTATTAACATTCTTGAGTAACAAAACACACAAAGGTCAGAAAACATTTTAAAGAAAATCTTCTTGGAATTGACGCTACTTCTTCATGCATAAATATGTATGTATGTAATGTCGGTCTTTCGTACATACGAAATGAATTCCAGACACATTTTAGCACTTTAGACTGTCGTTTATGGATGTGTATAAGCATTTAAGCCATCAAGTCACAAGCAGTAGATTCTCTAATTCGAGACCATTGAAACGAAAATAGCTGAAACCCTGCAACAAAATTTTCGTTTAACAATACTTGAACGTTTCGAGCCATAACATCCAAACGGGGCAACGTTTTAACATCAATATTGAGCAAAAATACTTTTCAAGTATGTAGTTTATGTGATTTCAGCTTTTATTGACAGATTTAAAAGTGTTTGGATGTCTTTCATAGAGTGGTCAAGCCGAAAAGGCTGTGTTTCGCTCAAAACAGACATTCTTTCATTTTCATGTATGTTTAGGTTGTGCTTTTGTTTCATTGGCCAATTTTTGGTTTTCATTGTTTTACCCGCCCGTATACAATGGAAATTTAAGGAAAATAATGATGATAGGTCCGCCAAACAAGTATTTCATTTACGGCAAAGTAATAAAACCATAACTGTTCTCATATACTTTTTGCCATTCGATCAGCTTGTGAACTCAGCTGACACTAGGTTTTATGTACCACCGATCTTGATAGAAATCTACACTCAACTTATTCATGGACACCCTGTTCATCCGAACTGAGCCAATATCTACAACATTTTACGAGCACTTTCGTTCAAGCTTATAAAAATTCGAAATTCGCAATCAAACCAATCTAAGATACATCATATACTCGAAAAATACATTTCAGCCAGGTCATTGCGTTCTTATCAGATGAATAACAAATAGAACATTTTAAAATATTACTGCGAAAGCCTGATTGAAATATTTATTCATTTACGACCTCCGTATTCTTCCATAGGCACTGAACATAAATGTATTCAGATCGTGTGTGTAGCTCGCAACAACACGCCAGCAAATATCTTACATGCATAATTTATTGAGAACCGAATGATGAAGATTCAGTGAAAATGTTTCATTTGAAAACGAAGTATGTTAAATGTTTGACTTCTATTTGTGTTACAATATTCAACATATTTTAATTAGTCTTCTCATACAGTATGAATATGTTCAGTGGCAACCTTTTACTTATGGCCTAAGTGTGTATGTATAAATCTATATATTAAAAGACTACAATGATAACTGCAGACGAAAACGGTCAAATGCTGGCCTGATTTGCAGTTAATTAGCATTGACATATTTAACAGACAAATGTCGTTTAACAATTCATATGACTTCAATACCTTCATAGGTTTATGTATTTAGCAAATGAAAATCGGTGAATAGCAAAAGAAGCTATTGGGCAACACAGCCGCACCAAAACACTAAAGCGTAGCAGGACTGAAGGGTTTAATATGACGATAGAAAAGAAATAGAGAGATAAGAGTTAGGATTAACTCCAGTATTCTTATAAAAGAAAAGCTTTGCAGCTTCGGATGCAGTTTTTTTAAAGAATGAATCGAGTGTTTCCCGCAAGAGAGCTCATCATCATCATTGACGTTACAATTGGGGTTTGGTTCTGGCATAAGCTCCGAACGTTTTGACCAAAACCATCCCTTCAGCTTGAATAAGCTCTCCTCCGCTGTCATCTAAATCTACAGCTAAGGATTTTCGGAGCAGGTTCGTCTTCTTCCTACGACCTAGGTGCCCTGCCCACCCAGTCTACTGAGCTTTATATTTGTAATTATGTATTCTTCTAGGTAGATAGCGTGCAACTCATGGTTGTGGCGTCTCTGGAATTACCCTTCTTCACATATGGAGCCAACGATTCTCCCCAAGACCTTCCCCTTGAACGCGGGTAAGAGGTTTCCTAAACACCCAAGTCGCGGAAGTATACGTAAGTTCTGGCCAGATCATGACCTTGTACAGCAAAATCTTTGATGTTTGAACCTTGACCGACTGTAATAGTCTTTGTTGGGTTTGAGCAGCTGCCCGCGTATTTCTTTCTACACATTTTTATTACCTGCTATTATTGACTCAATAGTTGAAAAATGCACTGCTTCAAATTCTTGTTCCACTATTTTGGTAGTTTGACCAACTCTAGGTGCTTTTCCTGCAGATACTTCCACCATTTACTTCGTCTTTCCATTATTTATGTGCATCCACAGTTTTGGTGCCACCCGCTCGATCTGGATGAATGATTCTCGGACGGCTAGTTCAGATCTTCCAATGATGTCAATACTCAGGACAGAGAGATTTAAGGAAATTAAATAAGCGTATACATATACGAAATTTAGTGAAACAATTTTACTACAAAGGTAAAATCTATTATTATGTGGGAAATACATATTGGCCGAGGCCAGGCGAGCCGAAGTCAGACGAGACTGCAAACATGTGGACGGCATTTGACAGCTCGTCCGAAATTACTTTGACTCCTGCTCAACATCCATTCCGATCGGATGTGGCACGAGCGCCGGCGAGCCCTGTCAAAGTCGCTCGTCTGGACCGTCCACACACTCGGGCTCGCCAGATCTCGCCTGGGCTCGGCCAATATCTATTTGGCACATTAGAACAAATCGAGAGAATTACTACCTCAGATATTCCCTTTGGTGTCTCCGATACAGTACCTGGCTGGGCGGGGGATGATAGTTCCTCTCATGAATATGTCAGAGTCTCAGATAGGACAGCTTTTTCCAAATCCAGATGCCCCTTGGCGATGTTGAACGGCCTGGATAGCAATCTGGCTATTGGTCCATTGGGCATGGGCAAAATTCACACGCAATCATGCATACACAACATACGTAATCTTAAATTTGTTTTACATGCTTCATTCTCCCATGGCTTTATATAGTTCTACAGTGGCTTTGCTTTCGTAGGCGGCCTTAAAGTCTACAAACAGATGATACAATGCAATCAACCATGTATGCAGCACCAGAAGTATGTTAATCATGGTGTCTGGCGCAATGCTTTTTCTCAGTGTATGAATTCTTCATTTAATAAAACGATCCAAAATGAAATTGAATAAACTCTAGCGCACCTGAACCACTAGAAATACTAATATTCGATGAACAATAGAAGAATCGTGCAGATTTTGAGTGCATATTCTACTACACGTACTTCGACCTGTTTCGATGGCAAAACCGCTGTGATCTCTTCAATGCATTTAAACTAATAGGGTAGAAAAATTTGACCACTTGCATGGATTTCAAGATTTAGGAAAGTCAAACACTACAAAATTTTGAAAGCAGCATCTCCTGTAACATAAATAAAAAAAATTTCTGCGTTTGCAACACTTTACCAGCACTGCAACTAAAACTGTCTCACGCGCTGACAACCCTTTCCTAGCATCAAAGCCAAAAATATACCATACCTGCCATATGTCTTTGTCGGCCAAAGCCAAAACTGCACCCTTCACTTACTCATCGTTTGAAAATTTTTCCTACAAAGTCCTTTCTTCAAATTTGGGAAAAATAATAATCCCTGAGGGCCAGATCAGGTTTTCTGGTGATTTAAAATAACAAAGCTTCATGGCTGCTTTCAATCACTCTAGAATTAAGGCGTAGTATTCTCCACTTATGAGAGCACCTTTGTGTTTAAAATCGATGAACTGGAACCTTTCTGAGTTCCAAAAAACAGTGGCACATTGAACTTTTTGGGTGGTACAGTGCTTTTTTTATTCTACTGCGTAGAGTCTTGTTAGGATTCAGCCTCATAATTATGAATCCAAGTCTCGTTTCATGTTACGATTCGACTCAATACTCCATCTTCGCCTTCACTGCAGAGGTCCAAAAACACGCGACAGTACTCCACGCGCTGTTGTTTTTGAGGCGGCGTGATCATTTTCGACACCCACTTTGCCCTGACCATAGTCACGCCAAAATGATCGTGAGAGAATGTTTAAACTGGTTGTATCTGATACTTCAATCATTTCTGTGAACTGTGTTTTCTTTAGACTAGAATTTCCAAATATCAGTTTTTCGAATTTTTGAACAGTTTCCGGAGTGGTCACTTCGATTAGCTGTCCCACTTGAAAATTACCGTCTTCAAGTAGGGACTCACTTAAAGACTGGGTCCCTTGTAAATCATGGTTTTACCTGGTCAAGAGACCCCGTAAACGGACGCCATCCCTTCCATTACGGTTTGAGCTACCTTTCATTGTCTGGTAAGCAGCTTTATAATAGCGCATTATTCAATTTTCTCTATATTTTACACTTTTTTCCAGATTGAATTGTTTGTTCGATGATAGTTCAAATGAGTCGATTGGAATAAAACTTGCTATTTATGCTTATAATGAGTTTCTGAACTCACTACGTTTTATTCAACTACCCTCATTAAAGACCTACCAACGCATTCCGCAAACTTAATGGCCCACCCCCGTGTATATAAATAACTGAAAGTAATCTTTACTAACAATTTTTTGTTACCAAATAGAATGCTTCATAAAGCCTTCGGAACGGTAATTCACGAAATTAAAGTTGCTGATGATGCTTCCAAATATTTTTCCTATTCAAAACCGGATAACAGTACCTACATTAAATTGCGACATTCATATCAAGTGTCTCATCTGAAGCTGTTATGAATTTTGTGAATGTAAGCACTAGCTAAGCATCTTTATTCGCGTTTTTTGCGCCTCTATTAAGAGCTGGTTAGGATAGTAGCATATGGAACAATAAAAACTTGGAAAGAATTGGAAACTGGGACAGGATTGGAAACCAGCCAGCTGTTGGGATTGGCAGGATCGCCATGTTGGGTTTTATTGTTAGGTTTTAACAGAGACAAGAAGAAAGCTTACCTATTCTAGCCTGGTGAATACCTGGCCAAAGCACTGGCACCGATCAATCGATCTATGCCGCAACTTCTATAGTTAATTTCAATTGTGTGTTGATCTCGATAGAGCGTTGGTTGAAAAACGTAACTTTTGTTTCCGCCAATTGCAAATGAGAATTTGCTTTGTGTAGTAAACTGCGTCTAACATTTCAAGGGCCCTTTTCCATAAATATCAATCGTTATAAATAAAGAAAGCTTAAGGCAGCTTATGCTTTGGGAGTGCCACTCCATGCTAATCATAACAACGGGTATCCATTCTTAAACTACATACTCTCCATAATATACTTTCTCTATCTGCCAAGCCAAATACTCGTATCTTCAGATTCCAATGCTAATTTGGAATAAATTTTCATTAGCATCATAATGCCATACACATCAATAGCGAAGCGTGCTTTACTGCAATCGCAATATGGTAAGCACGTTTGCTATGCATATAGGTACAACCCAAGCAAACATTACAAGTTTTGCGATTATGTTAATGATCGGCTTATATTATGAAGATGGCGGCATCTCTGATTAATGCTCAACAAATACAAAGCTTTTGGGATTCAAATCATGAGCCACGGTTTCTATTATGACAATGTTGGTTTGTATTCTTCACCGGATGAAATGTGATTTGCCAGAAAATATGATAATTAACTTTTTGATAGTGACAAAAATAATACGTAAGTGTATCTATAGATAAGAGCTTCGGGGACAGTTGTAAAGTGAAATACCATCCGTGAATTACTCTTTTCGCCTCTACTTTGCTTCTTTCGCCAAAAGAAAATATAATATCGTATATTACTAAAAAAAATTGGTTTAGATAAAGTTTGTATTATATGATTTACGAAATTCTTGTTCAATCAATACAATAAACAGCATGCACATACATAAATCTTCAGCTTTAGCGTTAAATTATATCGCTTTTCGCATAATCAAAAATTAATTCAATTCGATAGTCATCATATATTTTAATTTATTTCTCTGGTGTCAGGCCAGTTCAGCTTGTTCAACGATCTTTCTTTTAATGTCCAAAGTCATGGTGCCATAAATAGAAAATAGTAAGCGTTGGAAGAACAAAACTTATGCATATGCATTAGTGGTGTTCAAAAAGTAATGAACGACTTAAAAGTAATGGTTACTCAAAGTAACGAAAAGTAATCATTACCGGAAAACGAAAGTAACCATTACTTTTCTCACAATCGTTCCTTCGTCGTTCTAAGGCCAAACGACACACAAAATGCATTTCGTTACCGAGTCAACGGGCAGCAATGATATCCAAGCTTGGGGTGATCTAGAGACCGGTCTCTAGTCTCTACGTGTGCAAAGTAATGGTTACTTTTCGTTCCTTTGAGGAATGAAATGAGTAACGAGTAACGAGTAACGATAATGAATTCCGACCATTTCATTACTTTTGAATTCGTGATCGAAAGTAAGGAATGAAATGAGTAACGAGTAACGAGTAACGATAATGAATTCCGACCATTTCATTACTTTTGAATTCGTGATCGAAAGTAAGGAATGAAATGAGTAACGAGTAACGAGTAACGATAATGAATTCTGACCATTTCGTTACTTTTGAATTCGTGATCGAAAGTAAGGAATGAAATGAGTAACGATAATGAATGATACCATTTCGTTACTTTTGAATTCGTGATCGATTCACAAAGTAAGGAATGAGATGAGTAACGATTTCGATTGCTGGATGTTTGATGGCTTTTGAATTCGTTATCACGAGTATTTCGTACTTGCAAGTGTTTTCGTATCGCGTATTTTTGTATCAAGTATTTTCGTACTGTCGAGTATTTTCGTACTTGGAAGTATTTTATTCAAATATTCAAAAAGTTTTTAGGGTAAAAGTAGCTGAAATCGGACCAAATCGGCCAATTTTGGGTTAGAGTGTTTTGGGACATAACGGGCCAAGACCTATTGCTGTGATACAAAAATTTCGGTTTTGTAGGGGAGTGAGGGGTTTTTTGGCCATAGTTTGGCAAAAACTGCCGTTATGGCGCTTTCGATGATTGAAAGTGGTCGGCGAGCACAATAGTAATATTTTACGGGTGAAAAAATGTTGATAGGGAAAATTGAGCAGAAACGTCCATTTTTTCTAAAATCTATTTTTTGGTCTAGCATGAATTCGGGGACCTCTCTGAGTTGTTTCGGGCGACATTTCTATGCAAGTCTAGGAAAAAGCGGCCAAGTTTCGAAGACACGGCAAAAGTAGCTGAAATCGGCTAATTTTGGGTTAGAGTGGTTTGGGGCATAACGGGCCAAGACCTATTGCTGTGATACAAAAATTTCAGTTTTGTAGGGGAGTAAGGGGTTTTTTGACCATAGTTTGGCAAAAAATGCCTTTGCGGCGTTTTCGATGATTGAAAGTGATCGGGGAGTACAATAGTAATATTTTAAAGGCGAAAAAAATGTTGATAGAATGAAATTGGGCAAAAACGTCAATTTTTCCAAAATCTTTTTTTTTTGTCTAGGGTAAATTCGGGAACCTTTCTCAGTTGTTTCGGGCAAAATTTTCATACAAATCTGGGAAAAAGCGGCCTAGTTTCGAAGATTCGGCAAAATAAAATCCGCCGGGAAAACTGAAAGTAGCACTTAAATTGCTAAGGATTAACAGGTCGAGATCCTTTTTGGGTCGTCAGTTGGCTTCTCTGGCTGTGCTGAGGCCATCCTCGTGACTGCAGGTTGCCACGAGGGCATCTCCAACCCCACCGGGGTTGTAAAATTTACGAGACCGCGGGAGGTAAGATGCCCCTGGACTCATGTCCAGTCTTACCGAGGAGGTTGGCTCCCTAGTGGGTGCATGTTTAATAAGCGAAACATTTTTTGTAACACTTCTTAATAAAATTTCCCGCAAACTTCTTGCTTCAGTGAGGCGAAGTGGAGAATCGACTGTTTAAGATTATTCAGGAAAAGTTTGGTATCCATGAAAAGTCATAAAGATGACAACAGGGTTAGTTGGTCCCATCTTACCAAAGCAACATACTTAAACCCGCGTTTCAAAAAGTATGAGTTCGGCGATGAATCAGCTTTGACTGTAGTGAAAGAGAAGGACGAACTGAAGGAAGAAGCTGAACAAACTAACATGCAAGCTTCAAATGATGTCATTCAAACTTCAAGTAATGATCTTGGGACTGAAGAATCTACAGCCAGTTCAATCCCAAGCACAACAACTAGACCTGATGATTAGATTAGATTGTGGTCTGTATTAGAAACAATAGTTGCATGTGCCAGATCAACCCCAACATTCGGAAGACCCTCATTTAAATATGACAATTCAGTGAAGAGCCCAACAATCGGAGGAATCAAAATCCTCTTAAATAGTGGGAAACAAGGTCACAAACTTATCCAAGATTAGGAAAGTTCGCGAAAAAATATTTAGGAGTACCAGCAACTTCTGTGTGAGAGAATATTTCCAAAAACAGGCCACATAATATCGGACAGGCCAAGTACACGAAGACCAAAAAATTTGCGGATGATGGTTTATTTTAATTTCGAATAAAAAATTTTTAAATTTTCATTAAGCTTGGTATAAAGTTCCTTCTCTATTGGTATTTGTCAAGAGCAATTTTTTTATATTCTTAAAAATAAAACTGTTTCTTTACTAATTAATCTTTTTTAAATCTTTTGAGAATGTCATGCTCATAAGTACATATTTTCCGTTGTTGTCGTAAGGGTACACATTTTTTTGAGCTGTCCTCGCAGATAGTAGTAATAGTAATGAGTAACGATATAAAAGTAATGATTACTACGATTGAAAGTAATGATTCGTTATCATTACTCAAAAGTAACGAAATTTCCCATCACTAATATGCATATCTGTGACTTGAAGTTCATTTAACTGTACTATTTTAGCTTTAACTATTGAAATCGACTTCAGGCTATTTCTATTTTGCATTTTTTTTAATAGGGTACTATGAGTATTTTACGTTCGTCAACAAATATACATACATATATGTTTCAAGACAGATAATTCCCAGAGCTTATGTTGCTATGTAGGCACAAACGTGTATCTACAATAAAATCAGATTTGTAATAATTTATATTTTACATAATTTGTATGGTTCTTGATAGGAATTTTCGTTGCTGTTGAAAACAATTTTTTTATATGTGTATTTGTAGGGATTAAGGATTTTTTAAAACGTTTGACTTAAACTGATCAACTCACTTTCATAATTTAGATACAAAGCATGTTATTTCTGGCGGCTTAAGCCAATATAGAAAAATGTATACTTGCAAACAAACTTGTGTAGCTCTGGATTTTAATACATATTTTAGAGACCCTTTTTTTCTCGAAATCGCCCAAATAATGACGGCTCTTTAGGGAGGAAGAGACTTGATTATTTTCAAGTTGCCGGAAATTGCTATAATCCCTGAATACTCCGTGAGATTCAACGACACTCCTATATTATATGCTTTTTTGATGTTGTTACATTTTTCACTTATCATATTCGATAACAGGAACATAACAAAATACACGTCGTACTGAGTAGTTGTATTGAAATTGTTAGTTTCGGAGATGGCAAGATATATATTTTTTTTTAAAAATGGTAAGATATTTAGTTTTGGAAATAGTCACCATGGCAATCTTTTTGCCAACGTGATACTAAAAACTATATTCCTCTTCATCCCCTTCTCAACCATCCAAGAAACTTTTTAATTCCGTCAAGAAAATATGAAAGGGAAAAATGCAGTGAATGTGGCAAAGTTTTCCAGCCATTTGTATTCAGAATGTTCTTTGCGAATGCCGCTGTATGGTCCTGGAGGAAGTGGTCTTCATTCCAGCTCACGAGCGCTGCATGTTAACGCTGAATTCCTGATAAATATCTCGAAGCTGCTGAGAGTACACTTCAGCCACAATGGTTTAGCTAGCTCCAAAAACTGATACCAAGCGATGACTATGTAATGCCAACATACAGACATAAAAGTCTCCCGGTGGTGAGCGCTTAGCTTGGGGATAGTTCCGGGAAGATCGTCTGGTGATTAGCACTGATACGTGCGTTTTGTATTTTTGAGCGTAAGCAATTTTTCATCATACGTAATCATTCGATTCAAAAACGCGTCCCAATAGTTTCGCAACCGCAACGAAGTACAGATCCCTTCATGCTACATTTTGTTGTTTTCGCTGAGTTCATGAAGATTCTACCGATAAAGCAGTCATTACATCCCCAGACGTCAAAGATTGTGACTAATGATACTTTCGCTCACCTGTAAGTTCACTATTAAGGGGTAACACCTATGTGGAACGCTGTTTTCGAGGGTGATTTTTTGCATTTTTTTCCAAGGAAACTTTATATTTGATTGAAAAAATAATTACATGGCTTTATTATACATGTTTTGAAGTATACAAATTAATTTTTACAACATCCTAAAATACAAAATGGCGGCTGTACCAGGCTACGAGCATCAGACGATTTTTCAAAGATGCCTCAACGGCCCGCAACTTTTCGTCGTCGCAAATGGTCTGAAACACAAAAATCAAAATTTTTCTTAAAGTTTGAACTAAAAGCAAGGGAAGTACGTACGGGTTTTCAAAAATATTGAATTTTGAAAGTATGGCGTACGGTTTTCCAAAAAAAAAATTTTTTGGTAAAAAAAAATCGTACAAAATCAGCCGTAAAAATGAACATTTTCAATTTATCAACAAAATCGTACGTACTTCCCTAGAAAATGATGTTGTGAAGCTTGCACCAAAATTTCAAATTGATCGGATACAAATTGGCTGAATAATCGTGCGGGCCGTATCAAAAAATGTGATTTCGAGAAAAACGCATTTAAAGTTTGAAAACGAAGGGTGGCTCTTTTACGTTTCTCGTTTTCGCTTTGTGGATTTATTGCCTTTTTTGTGGCAAATGTTGGTCTACTACCTGTCATACTGAATGGTAATTTACTAATGAGAAAAGTCGCTAACGGATACCTGTGGTAGGTATAAGGACTTTGGAGCAGAGCGTGCCGTACGCGCGCCGCATAGGCCCCGACCGCACGTTGGGGCGTCCAACGTTTATGCTCATAACTCGGAAAAAAAAATTTTATTTTTGAAAATAACTTAAGACGTTATTCTAGACATGTTTCCCTGCCATTTTAGCAAAAACAAACAAATAGATTTTTTTGAAATTTCTACATAGGTGTTACCCCTTAATTTGTGCAAAGTTCGACGGGGATTGTCTTCTGTGTCGGAAAAGATTGGTGTCATGCATCCGAGATCCCGCTCCAGGATGGTTTTCATTTTCAAGTCTGCTGTCCCCAGGCAAACCATCGTTGAACTGTACGTTCTAACAGAACATCGTCTCTAAATGCCTGACACATCCTGCCAGCAGCCTTTGCGGCATTTGTAGTTAATTTGAGCTCGTAGAAGAAACCACACCTTACTCTCATAGTTCAATATTTGCCTCAAGCCTGAATACATTCAAATGGTGCTCAAGATTTTAATGACTTCAGACATGTCCCTTTAGAAAGGTACACCGATTGTGGTAAAATGACACGACGTTCAGGAATCGAGAAGTAATAGATGAGTTATCCCTTAACCGAAACTTTTAATGCAACCACCCAATATTATAAAACTGACTTCCAAGTAAGGCTAAAGAAATCAACTTATGCAATTGGAACTCTTTTTTCAACAACGTTTCTCTTGACGAATGCATTTTAAATTTTATGACATTCTTTGTTCCTTAATATCACGATTTACTCCTAGCACCCGTCAGCATGAAAAGGTTGATATTCCTTGCTTTCGGCCCAATGTGGTGTCTGCCCTCGAGACTAAAGACGAAATTTGTGTCAAATGTAAAGCTTCCAGATCTCATAATGACTTGAAAGAATTTTCAAGGCCACGACTAGCGGCCAAAATAATCGCCAGACGTGCCATATGTACTTTTTTTTTTGCCAATATTGTGTCTTCTATTTGTTCCAACCATTATAAACCCTTCTGGTTGTATATCCTTTCCCTGATGAATTCCCACCGTTTCCCAGATTCATTGTATCTTTGTAACAAAATTGCGTCTAATAATCAATAGTTTGTGAGTTTTCGTAAAATATCTTCCTTTGTTCTTTTCCAGAAATATCCAGTCTCAACTTATATTTCCCCACTTGCTACCTCATCATCTTTTTCTCCCATCCAATGTGATCCTTTAGAAATCGAATTTATACGCAATTCACTTAATATTGGTAGCGGCTCTAATGGTAATCAAAATTTCTAGCCAGGTTACTCTTCGCGCGGTCTGTGTGTTGTTTTTCCTAAGGTTTCTCATCTGGTTCGTCTCCGTACCAATACAAGTCACCTCATATCCTATCAATTTGCAAATCTAATGACCCAGGCTGCATTTCTAACCACCGACCAAACAATAAAACAAAAAGCTTGCTTACAGTAACCTCATTTAAGTCTTTCATCCCTTTTTTCTTCCGAACAGCATGGATTCTTCAAGGACACAGCTAATCTTATACCCTTCTCTAACTCGGTTACACTGATTTTTCAGAAGCGTTCAATTCCTTTCATCACAAACATCTTCTCATTCAAACTAACTGAACCTCTCAAAGATTGCCTGTAACTTCAAAGTGGTTTTCGCGCTCTAAATAATTGGTTCATTAAGAATTTACTTGCTTTGAACATATCTTAATGTCATCGAATATCTTTTACATGAAAAAGCTCTCCTTAATGTGTTCCTACTAATTCCGGATACCCATCTGTAGAAAACTGTAGAAAACTTCAAAGACCTTGGTTGGAGTGGTTCTTGACTCGAAACGAAGTCTTGCACGCATTATATCCAGGGCTTCTCGTTTGTACGGTTTTGACCTCAGGTCTTGCTACTCTTTTGCTAGCTTGTCTACTGGTGTACATCTGTTCTATTTTTTAGTTTGTTGTGTCCTCGAGTACTACTGTCAACTTTGGTCTGACCATTATAAATGCCACGTTGCCGGTTGATGCCGTGGAACATGTACAACATAGATTAATTCGCTCTTTATTGTTTAAATTCCACATCCTGTCATGGGCATGACGGTTGGTTTCCTTCCCTCCGTCAGTATTTCAATTTCTATCTTTGTGACTACCAGCTGGTAGCTATGCTCAATCATCTACCACTCCACCTTCTTCATGTCTTGGCTTAGTTTGAGTTGGGCGAAATCTGCACATCTGATAGTGAATAGCGCTGCAACATCTTTAGAGGTACATACCAAAAACATATTCGCAGGTATTCCCAAGCGCAATAGATCATCGTACATTCCAGATGTTATTTCCTAAGATCGACCACTGCACCATAGCTGAAATGACTGAACCATTTGTTACACCGTCCTTGATGTCGTACAGTAACCATCGGTCTCTGAGGTAATTCCACTTTCTATCCAGCAAGTAACCAGGAATATTGAACTTCTGCTCGGAGACCCGAAGGATCTCTGTCCACTTTACGGAGTTGAAGGGGTTTGGCACTTCCAACGTCCCCAGGAGGGTTAGTCAGGCGCTTTGACATGCCTCGTTTGCTCTTGCTAACGTTCCAATAGCTCCTGAGATGGTAACAGTTGTTGAATGCTATTTTCGGAAGCCGTGCTGCCTGTCAGAAAACTTTGTGCCGCATTTCGCAATGTGGTACATGAGTCTACAGGATTCTCACCTCATTTCCTGATGTTCGGCTATCAACCTATACATCATGGTTCCGAATATGCATCATTAAAATCATTACAAGCCTTTGAGGACGGAGAGGTTCAATTAGCTACAAATTGTGACCGTTTGCGATTGGCCCATAGCCACGTTAAGGCGAAATTGGCTGACGCCTATGCTAAAGGAGCGCATCGGTACAATTTACGTAGTCGCCAGAAGGACTTTACTCCAGGACAGGAAGTGTGGGTGCGAAATCAGCTACTTAGCTGTGCTGCCGATCGATTCGCTGCCAAACTTGCCCCGAAGTTTTTTAAGGCAACGATAAGAAGGAAAATGGGACAAGTGTCGTATGAGGTTGAAGATGTTAAAGGCAAGATTTTGGGCGTTTTTCACGCGAAGGATTTGAAGGTGTAACGAATCTTGTGTAAATTGTCGGATAAGAGAAACAAAGGTTATATATATATATTTCTTGTAGCCCGGCTTTGAGACATCTCAGGGTCGGAGTCGTCCCCACGAATGTTGCGATGCTGAAAAAGAAATACAAATTTATATGTAAATAAAAAATAAGTAAAAATGTTTCTAACCTAAGCGGTTCACGTCGCTACGACGCGGCTGTTGATATTTATCCAACCACTGACAGGTCAGACGTTCCACAATATGGTTGATAAATTGATTTATCAGCTGATGGTTGTGAACGGTGACTGTACAGCTGGAAATGGTAATGCCCTAAACGTATTGAAAATAGCTAATATGGAAAAGTGCCGAAGTTTTTCGGTACTTTGAAAATTTCGGGACTTTGAAAATTTCGGTATTTCTTTTGAAAATTTTTTCAGTATCGGGATAAGGGCATTCTTTTGTTATGCTTGAGTTACAATCAATGCAACCAACATTTGCTGCCAAGTTTTGTTGGTGGAACGAGTTACAATCAATGCAACACAACATTTACTGTCATCTGTCACTGGCTATATTAAAGAAATTGCTGTTCGATAATTTGGATCCTTTAAAGTCTCGGAAAGAGATATCAGTGAATATTTTATCCTCTAAAAGCTGCGGAGTATAATACAAAGCGAAAATTAGACAAAAAAATACAAATTCTGATTGTCATTTGCATATGACATTTCCCATTTCCCGGACTCTCATAGGAACAGGTGGAATTGGATATTTTCAAAAATGTTGTTGCCATGCCAAGTTTGAGATATGAGCAAACTCTGCTGCCAAGCAAAGTTGTGTTGCATCATTGTAACTGCTCTCATACGTTCTCATGGGTTCAAACTCATTTTGACGTGCAACAAATGTTGGTTGCATTGATTGTAACTCTAGCTTTAGCCTGCGAGAAGAGTGGTTGAATAAGCAAAAGAGATTTGATTTGGTTAAAAGGGTGCTAAGCTGATCTGTTGAACTCAAGTTTTAATTAAAATTTAAAAAGTGAATTCATAAGTTGAGTACATTTGAAAGTGGGACAGTTAAAGAATTTAAAATTTAAAAGTGAATTCATAAGTTGAGTACATTTGAAAGTGGGACAGTTAAAGAATTTAAAATTTAAAAGTGAATTCATAAGTTGAGTACATTTGAAAGTGGGACAGTTAAAGAATTTAAAAACTAAAAGTAGTCACAAGTTTCATAAATCTGAAAAGCGATACAAATTGAATTTAAATTTGAACTCATAATTTGAGTAAATCTGGAAGTGGAGAAAGAAGCAAGAAAATAACGGAAAGAAGAAAACTAAACTTTGGTGGAGTCTCAGATATGCTGATCGTTGAGTGCCATAAAATTATTCCCGAAATTGGAGAAGAAGAACCAGGACTTGTAAACCAAACAACAGCTAAGTGCAAATTAGTATAAAATTTATAATTTTCAATAACTGAAGAAAAAACAAAACAAATTATTGGCAATTTTCTTTTTAAATTAGAATTGAATTTATCAAATTATTCATTTATAAACTATACAGAATTAACAGAGAAAAACGATTTTTTTTTGGACATTTTAAAATATTACATCAAACGTGAATGGTGTGGGTTTGCTGTATTTTTCATTTCATTACGTTTGTTTTATGATCATTTCTTTTCTTTTCTTGTTGTTAAACTTTAGTATTTATATTTTATTTTATTATTATTTATAGTATTTTTAGTATTTATATTTTATATATATTATTCCACTTCTCTTTTCGGTCACTTGAACTGAATCACATTAACACATGTTAAGATTTGTGTTAACCAACCCCGGCCGGGTTTGGGGTGAGGCAATGTTTCAACTTGCCAATCAATCTAATCACTGCACTGTTCGACTGTTAAAGTTCTCCTTCGTTAAGAAAGAAATATACCTGGTTTACGATAATAGAATCTTCTGTCTCAGATTAATATGCTGGGAGCAGCGAAACAAATATATGCTCCGTGAAACTGCTAGGCTATTATAAAGGAGACAAATTTGAATTCCCTGCCCCAAAGGTCTGAGTTTACCTCCTCACGAATTCACCTTGGTAAGCTCCTTCTTTACTGCAATGGGTGCAGCAGAGAATTCGAATTCTCCCGGTATATTCCTGGTGCAGTGAACCCATCGCTTGTTCGCAACTCGGTGATTTCATTGTTTCACCATTACGCATGTTGCCTCCTGCAAAAAGGAGGACGCAAAGTGTTTCCGTTTGGGCATTTAACCCCCTCACATGACCTGCAAATCCGTTCCAAGGCACTATCAGCAGTAGCTTTTACTGCTGCCTGAGTCACTGCTATCCCAGATACTAGAAGGCTATCCTTCCAAGTTTGAAACAAGCGATGCATCCATCTCGTCCCAATTAAGTTCAGTGGAATTCAAGCCTAGCCAATTATCGGGAAAGCTGTGTCTGTTTTGCTTACCCTCGAAAATTTGAAAGGTAATGTAATTGTGATCACTTGCTATGTAATCTTCCATCACCCTCCAATAGCAGACGAGTGCAGCAAGTCTTTCCTACGTCATGGCGACTTCAGGAAAGGATTTGTTAGATCCTGGCCTCTGGAATGTTTGTCCGTATTCAGCTGCCTTCAATCTAACCCAACATAACCTTGATGTCATCACGACTATGTGCCGTCCAAGATTACTTTCCGTAATCATGTTCCACTGAAATGCCCTGCCATTGAAGTCACTCCTCCTCCGATTCTCCATTGAGGTAAGCTTGTCTCCAAATCAATGGATTGAGTGATTAGTGGGATAAGTAACAGCTCATGAAGGTGAGATCTCCCTATATGACCCACATGTAGCTATTGCCATAGCCCACCTTCATACTCAGGCGCTTATCATTCCCACTTGGAACCGTCCAAACTTGACGATTTTTGATGATAGCTCTCCAGCTATTTCCACCACATCTATCCTCTGTTCTCTAGAGTTAGGGTCGATGAGCATGGTTTTCACCTCCTCGCCTCCTTCTTCTTCAACCTTTTATTTTTATTATTGCCATTTTTATTAGTTTTATTTCTTTTATCTTTTGAATTGGCCGTGTTTTCTGTATTTTCAAATTATAATCTTTCAATTATTTTAATTGGGCTCAGGCCTGCTAATAAATCAATATATTGTTGATAAATAAATAAACCACTCTAGTTAGCCGATGATATTATACAGTCTAAAATTCAGTATGTGTGTAGTAAAAGATGCGCATCGCAAGTAATTTTATTGTCTTATCACGTGTGAATCTTTCCTAGGATGTTACAAATTTTAACGAAGCTAATTCTTTGTAGCACAAGGTCTCTAGATTCTGTGCGAAGTTTACAAAAGGATCCATTTCCTTCATCATTAGCTATGGTACTCTCATTATATGCACGCGAATCGCAAAATTTTCCCATGGTACTTCTATTAGGCTCGCAAATTAAAAATGCGGTTTTTTGGCAAATTTTGGGCGTTTATTGTAAAACAATGAAAATATTCATCGTAGACCACTATTTTCTCCCATCTTTCTGGTAGCTAACGGCGAAAGAATTCCTCATCTTTTTCGTCTAACCATGAATCAAGCCAATTTTTGGTTTCCTCATACACTCTAAAAAGTGGGTCTAAAATTAATTCAATGATAATAGGAAATATATTCATTTTTCTGTTTAAAATAACGAATCACAGCTTTTTTTTACACATTGGATGTGTATTTTTTGCTTTTACGTCATATCAGCTGAATAATAAATAGTGTTTTGTAAACCTTAGCAAAAAGAGTGTAAATTTACTACTTCGCTCCTCACATTTACACAAAAGCTGTAAAATTGTATTATTTGCTCGAATTTCACTTATTATTGATGTAACATTGTGACTGTACGAGTCTGATATTTCGCGATCGTTGCTTACATTTGAATAGCAGCAGTTAAGTGCAAAGTGTAGTCTTCTCTTTTCGTGTAATAAGTGTAGAAGTGTAGCTATAAGCTAATTAGAAGTGTAGCTATAAGCTAATTAGGTGTAGCTATAAGTGTTATAAATTAATGTACATACTATATGTGTATATATAAAATTAAAATAAATTATAAACTTAAAGAAATTGCAACAAGTTTTTATATTTCACATTTAAAGTGACCTATTTACAGTCTTTTGATAATGATATTTAATTTTGGATTAGTAGTGTATGTTATAGCACTTCCCTATCTTAAGTGTGTGGGAGAAAGATATTCACGAATAAATTGTGTTCTAAATATTATCCTGAAATACTCGTAAAAAGTAGCCTTTGCTACATAAATTTCATGCGTATTCGTCCAAAATTTACGTCTTTTTAGGGTAAAACTACACAATTTGCTCGTAAAAAAAATTACACATTTAATGTAGCAAATAGATATTGGCCGAGGCCCAGCGAGCCGAAGTCAGACGCCAACATGTGGATGGCATTTGACAGCTTGTCACGAATCGCCTTGGCTCGTGCCCAAAATCCATTCCGATCGGAAGTCGCACGAGCGCCGGCGAGTGCTGTCAAAGTCGTTTGTCTGGACCGACCAATATCTATTTGGCACATAAGACGTAAAATATTCTTTATACGCACTTTTGTAAATTTACACCTATAATAGTAGGAAACCAGTTTCCTACAATTGTAATGTGGGAAATACATATTGGCCGAGGCCAGGCGAGCCGAAGTCAGACAAGACCGCGAACATGTGGACGGTATTTCACAGCTCGTCCGAAATCGCTTTGACTCGTGCTCAACATTCATTCCGATCGGATGTGGCACGAGCGCCGGCGAGCCCTGTCAAAGTCGCTCGTCTGGACCATCCACACACTCGGGCTCGCCAGATCTCGCCTGGGCTCGGCCAATATCTATTTGGCACATAAGGGTAAAATTCATCCAAAATTTTTTTGAGTGTAGAAAGTGAAGTGCTGGTCACCCAGGCCATGCACCATCAATTGAAACAAACAATAATCCGAAGGAGCAAT
Organism: Nemotelus pantherinus; assembly: GCA_963978885.1. Taxonomy (NCBI): domain Eukaryota; kingdom Metazoa; phylum Arthropoda; class Insecta; order Diptera; family Stratiomyidae; genus Nemotelus; species Nemotelus pantherinus. The sequence goes on from OZ022264.1 coordinate 45,925,919, forward strand.
GTCCAGACTGTACGGCGGGTGGATAAAAACTTCCAAGCTCAGCGCTTCCAATGTGTCATTGACAACTTTTGCAGCATGTGTCCGAGCATTGTAGTGTTGAAAAATCACTTTATCGTGTCTTTTTGCATATTCCTTCAGTACTGGGCCCAGCTGCATCAATTGTTGTTAGGAGCATTCACCAGTGATGGTTTGATTTGGCTGGAGCAGCTCATAATAAACAAAACCCTTCTGATCTCACCATAAGTAAAGCATTAGTTTGTAACAATGGATATTTGGCTTGGCCTTCGAGGTTGATGCATGGCCAGGGTGCCCATAGAAATTTTCACGTTTATGATTATCGCAATGGATCCATTTTTTACCACCAGCTATGATATGATGAAGAAAAATGCTATTTTTTTATGCCGTTGAGGCAGTTGTTCGCAAGTGAAAACTTCCCATTCGATGTTTCTTGGCTTCAACGCGTAAAGCACCCAATTTCCTTGCTTTTGAATCATTCCCAAGGCTTTTAAACAATGACAAATGGCTTTGCAATTCTTCGTTTTCGAACTTTTTTGTCTGTCCTGGGCGCTCTTTGTCATCCAAGTCAAAATCACTACTTGCACTTACCATCTCTCGCACTTTACAGTCGATGGAATATATTCAGGATAAGCTTCAGTGAGCAATCGCATACATTCGACATATTGAGACACTCATAAAAAACGACGTTGTTTACTCTTCAATCAAATGACACCTAATGCAAAGTGTCTATCAAATTTAGCTTTTCAGTATTGTCTGATGCGTATAGCTTTAGTCACACCATCTGTTGTAAATCCCGCATTTTTATTTTGCGCTCCTAATAAAGGGCCAAATAAGATCAAGGAATCAGAATCAAAGTGCTCGACTTTGAATGTACGATTACTTCTAACTTTTAAAGAGATCTATGATTTTTTTATTTCATTCGAATGTTACCGAAATCACCTTCCACATAAGACCTCATTTATTATGGTTTGTGAAAGATTCTTGGTGCAATTTTTTAAAATAATCAAAAATTTATCTTTTCGCAATAAAATTCCAAAGAAATAACCCACTAATCTTTGAAATTTCTTGCTGCAGATTACAGTATTCTTATTTCCTAACAATGAACTTTATTTCCACTCTTGTCTGCAAAAAACTGTATTCTGCTAATAGCCCAGTCATTTTAGCAATTAACATCGGAATGAGAGATAATAAGCTGAATTTTTGTATAAACCTTCATTTTGGGGTCCTCAAAGTTGCCTCAAAAGTCTCATAAAATCTCGTGTCTGCGTCGAAAGTTATTCAAGGTCAAAGGTGAGAAAAAACAGTTTTTTGCGATTATCTTGGTTTCTATTGCTCCAATGATGTTAACACCTCAGATCGAAATTTTAGAACATAAAATTTGCGACAAATTTTATTTGAAGCATTTTTTTATGCGATCAACCGTTTTTCCGATAGAGGGCGGTAAGCGCGCAGCGCTCAGCCATATGTACTGTAATGCAAGGTCAACCGAGAAACCTTCAGTTTTGAATTATTTGCATTATTTATCAGTAAATACGTTGTATTTAATAACATTTTACATATATTCAATTTATTTTAATATATATTATACACAATTTTAATCTATCAATCTTTAATAATTTTTTCATTGCCATCTTCTGAATGTTCGGGAATTTCTGCATCATTGTCATCATCTTCGTTGCCTTGAACTGGTGTTTCCAGACCTTCCTGAATTTCAGGGTCAAAAGCACTCTCTTGCTCACAGTCACTTTGCAATGAAACAGCATTGAGGCAAGCTTGCCCATTACTCTGGCCACAAGCTAAAGTGCATTGCAGCCCCGACTTTCTACATCGGCACCATGCACGACATCCATTCTTACAATTACAAAATAGAGTTTTCAGTAATTCATCGGAAGCTGGTGGTAATATTGTTGTCATTGGCTCCAGGAACTCATTTTGGAGCACCCAACCCCATTCCTGGGGCTCTAAATCATGCCCTAACCATTTTTGAACTTGGTAATAGCGACGGTTTATATGCTGATGGGCTGCTGCACTTGTCGGTGAAAGATTAGATAACTGGACAGGTTTATTAAGTTTTGTAGATTTAATGAGCTGAGTATATCGAAGATGATGGATATTATCCTCAGATTTTAAAGCATTGTATATCGCTAGTAAGATCCGAATGCCATTATCGTATAATTGTTGGACAGGGCAGTTTTCTTCTTGAAAAACTTGAGCTAGTTCGTCGAAATTGGCAAGTTGTTCTATTGGTTTTATGAAAGGTTTTTTTCCTTTTTTAAACAGCGCAGAAGTTGTATCACATCCACTGAATGCATGTAAAAATAAAACATGTTTTTTAGAAATAAAAATATAAAAAATAGGTAAAGTGCTATTAAATACAATGTATTTACTGATAAATAATGCAAATAATTCAAAACTGAAGGTTTCACAGTTGACTTTGCATTACAGTACATATGGCTGAGCGCTGCGCGCTTAAAAAATGCACTGAAAAAGTGCTTCAAATAATCATTGGAGCAATAGAAACCAAGATAATCGCAAAAAACTGTTTTTTCTCACCTTTGACCTTGAATAACTTTCGAAACAGACACGAGATTTTATGAGACTTTTGAGGCAACTTTGAGGACCCCAAATTGTAGGTATATACAAAAATGCAGCTTATTATCTCCCATTCCGAGGTTGACCCCCTTTTTATGCTAAAATGACTGGGCCATAAATACAATCGATTATTGACAGAAACCAAAAAATTCATCATCTAAGTCACCGTTCAGAGGAAAACTTTTTGAACCATGCGACAATAGCCAAAAAATATGAAATTATTGGTCTCCTTGAATACATAAATTACCTAGTGTAGAAAATCTAATGCAGGTAGTGGGATAGGATTATTTCGTAGACAATAGTGGATATAAATTACCTCCATTGTTAAAAAGAAATAAAATTGCACTCTTCAGGAATAAATTTGAAAGATAAATTAATTCTTCAGAATTGTATTGCAAAATGGTAAATGTCGGAATATTTTAATTAATTCAGCCAAGAATTATTTACCAAGAAAAATAAAGTTTTATTTGAAAGATAATTATGATACCTTTCTAACGAGATAAGAATAATACACTAAATATAATATACAAAAAATTCAAAAATTCAATGCAATCATTTCCACCAGGATATATTCTAAGTCGACATTTTTTTAGGAGACTACAGCTCGTTAGGATGGCACCTTAGGGGGGATATGTTGAGTAATTTTTTCATTAGCTCACTTAAAGGAATAACGTGAGATACCCAACGGCACCTTGGTCTGAATCACCATGTAGATATGGATGACGAAAACAAAAATCGTGTTGACGACTGATCGTAAGCGTTCACTCTTAAGTATATCATTCAATGAGTTTAATCCAGATAAATCACATCTACTTCAGGACTGTGAGAAGCTAATAGAGTGTTTGCTGCAGCTCCCACTGCTATTTGGTGATTTCTGGTCGAGGGAGCCACGATCCGTAATTTCATCGATTTGCCTTTACTACTATAGAATGCTCAGAACCACTTAAAATGACAGCCTCTGATATTTTCCGTTCAATTATTGAAATTATTAAGCTACAGGAACAGCCAGGTAGAAATAATACAGGCTCACCCACATTTACGAATGCTATGTTGTGCTCGGATAGCAGAAAAATTAAACGAAATTAAGGGAAATATCATCGATTCCCCTCTGGATTCGCCCTTGGACGCATTGGACACACAGATTACGTAAATAGGCACGTTGAGAGAGCACATATCGCTTTTGTTCAGTTTATATCTTTTAATTAAACACGTCCACCTCTACTCGAACCAATAATTTATCCGAAAATGTATTAATATGCTATTAACACGTATTTGATTGCTTTCAAACTGTTTGGGATAAATCCCCTGAGATAATTCCACCCATTATTTATATTTTATTCCCAGCATGTACGGCCGTTTTGTTCGTTTCAGGCCAATCGCCCCCGATAACCGAAATTCGAATCCGAGACAGCCGTAGCAACTTAACGACACTGCCTAGAGATTAAGTAGGAAGAGCCGACAAAGTTAAATTATTAGGAAGTTGTATGAAAAATATCAAATAGCCGGGAATCGCATACTGCAGAGTGGGCCTGAGCTGACTGAGATCTGGGAAGAAAAACGAACACTTGCAGATTTATGACCGACCATTAACTATCAAAACTCGAAACAGTCAAGAATAATAAGACGCATAAATTGAGTGCATCTGCTGCAGGGATTTGGCTCTTGGCTCGCATCGTGAAATATAATGCACTTAGTGCTAATACGAATGCATTCTCCAGACGCAAAACTTGAGCGAGTCGTCTCAGAATCGACTGGGCCATGAAAGCGGCGCAGTTACGAATGTAAAAGTTGTGCGATAATGGCAGCCAAATGGATTGTACAAAATTAGAGAAATATGAAATATGCTGCTAAATAGATCCAATTGTGCCGGGCATTGAATGCGCTTATTATAATCCGTCGCCGTCTGAGTTTCAATGCAAATTTTAATGAACTATTTATATGGGTTTGAAAAGAAGTATTGTGGTCGGTTATTGTGCTGTGGAATTGAGTGGAGCTGGGATAGGTAGCTCGAGACTAAGTAATTTTGCTAATCAGGATTGCCAATAAATCCGTTAATTGCGCCTTTCAATAAATTCTTAGTAATCGTATTACTTACCATTGGTTGAGTACCCTATACTAATAGCAGACAGTGTAGTTTGAAAAAAAAGTAGTTTTGGTTTTTTATTCGGAACGTGCAAGTCGATTTCGAAGTCTCTCGAGACGTGAAAATTATTTGTTATGGACTTGATTTTAAATGCATAATATGAGGCTCACTTATTTTTCTTCCAATGCGATGGCATGTTCTTAACAACAACAGTTGATGGTTTAAAATAACCTTAAGGGCATGACTGAAAAATTATTCTCTATTTTTCTACGATTTGGCTCAAGAGTATGTTCGGCACTATTACGTGACCGAATTACACAAAATATCTTTGTGAAATTCGAATCAGGCATTAAAAATAATTACCAACGTATTTTTTGCATTGTATAACCAATCCCCGCTAAAATTACTTTTGCACTTCCCGAATATCGTTATCTTACATACTATGCGAAAACTGCCTGAGCTCCTTAATTTTGCTTATAAAACGCTCCGGCACCAATAAATGCAACATGGGCCTAATGTAAAGATAATGACATTTTAACGCGGTGTCTTCGATATCAGTTTCCTCTGATTAGGGAATAGGAGTACAATTTCGGAGGCCCACGATTGCCTTCTGAGTGACGACTGCAAATGAAGCAAAAAACCGCCCGCCGCCGCCACCAAGCAAAGGATAAATAAATTACATTTTAAGTTAGACCGGAAATAAGCTCGTACAATACGTTGTCGGTCGAGGAAAAAAACCAATTCATGATTCAACAGAGCGCAGTTGGCGCGGCACCATCTGCTCGCCGATCGCGATAAGACCAAAGAATGGTGAATATCAATGAACGAAGTGCGATTGATTATACTTGAAGCCTTGACATTACTCGTATTTACTTATTTCAGTTCAAGCGAAGAACAATCAAGATTAGATATGTGTTTCCTTAACGTGCCGCAGCCTGGGCTGCGATACAACGGCGTAGTAAACACAACAGAACAATTGACGAAATCAATAATATCCTTGACAGTCGTCGGGAAAGTTAAGCAGAATCGTGCAGAACAATGAAACGCTGCAGGTACTCAAGGGAGAGAGATGACGCTGCCGGTTATAAATCATTGCGAATTTAGCCTGTTCACTGTGTGAATATGTTGCTTCCCCGTTGCTTCTTTTAATCTCTTTGAAAGACAAGATGGGCGTTAGATACATTGGAAAATTCGCATTTAGATGTGTACATACGAGGGTGGTCCGATAAGTACTTAGCCTACAAAAAAAAAATGGAAATTTTGGAAAAGTGGTGAATTACTTCTCAACATAGTCTCCCTTAAGCTCGATACACTTGACCCAACTCCAACTCCAACTTCTTTAACCCGCCTGAAAAAGACGTTTTCTCGAGGTCTGCAAAATAGGCCTCCGTGGCGGCGATGACCTCTCGATTAGACTCAAATTTCTGCCCGGCGAGTGACTTCTTCAAGTTTGGAAACATAAAGAAGCCACACGGAGCCAATTTTGGAGAATACGGTGATTGGGCAGCAGTTCGTAGCCCACTGCAACCAATTTGGCCGTGGCGACGGCAAAGGTGTGAATCGGTGCATTGTCATGGTGGAAGAACACTTTTTTCTTCGCCAAATGGGGCCAATTTTTCTGCAATCCGGCGTCGAATCGGCCTAATAATTCGGTATTGTAGAGCCCTGTGACGGTTTTGCCCTTCTATGGGTAGTCGGTGTAGATCACACCTTCTGAATCCCAGAAAACGGTGGCCATCACCTTTCCGGCCGATAGGACAGTCTTCGCCTTCTCCGGAGCACGTTCGCCGGGTGAAGTCCACTGTTTCAACTGTTTTTTGGTCTCTGATGTGTACCAGTGGATTCATCTTTTGCCGACGTTCACGAAACGGCGCAGAAAATCCTTCGGGTTGCGCTTAAGCAGCGTAAAACACTGCTCTGAAGTGGTCTCACGGTTGTGCTTGTTGTCCGGAGTGAGCAAACGCGGCACACTTCGCGCCAGCAGCTTTCTCATGCCCAACATTTCATGCAGGATATGACATATGCAGTCTTTTCAAATGCCTACTGTCTCAGCTATCTCGCGCATCTTCAATTGGCGGTCTGCCAATATGAGATTGTGGATTTTTGTCACGTTATCCTCCGTGGTAGCCGTTTTTGGGGTACCTGGTCGTGGCTCATCAAAAACCGACGTGCGACCACATTGAAACTCGGTAAACCAATTTTTGACGGTCGCCATCAAAGGAGAAGAGCCACCGTACACAGGATTCAAGCGCTCTTTGATATCACTGCGCGATTTCCCTTCCAAAAACAATAATCGAACCACCGATAGATATTGCCTTTTTTCCATTTTTCTCAAATTCGCGGACAAGCCCGCTCCCACACGCGGTCAAAATCAAACAGCGAGTCCAATTCGGCTGAAATTTTGGCAGTAGCCGTCTACGAGAATGTACTACACGACAGGAAATTTTTCTTGCGATCGTGGCGCCATCGGTCGATGAGGCTAAGTACTTATCGGACCGCCCTCGTATATATGTATCTACAAATTGTGAGCCTATTGGCATAGTCACAGGGAATATATAGAAATCTCGCCTAATGAAACAGCACCGTAGTGTATACGTTTGAGCAGCTTCATTTTCTTGTCTAATAGCCCGTCCAGACTACGGATACTTAAGTATCCGCATACATAAGTATCGTCCACACTTTTCATTGATTTTCATGGCAAGGGTAAAATGTATCTGCAGATGTTGCTACAGTGAGGACAATACTTATGTATCCGGATACATAAGTATCCGTAGTCTGGACGGGCTATAATAGCCCGTCCAGACTACAGATACTTAAGTATCCGGATACATAAGTATTGTCCACACTGCAGCGACATCTGCAGATACATTTTACCCTTGCCATGAAAATCAATGAAAAGTGTGGACAATACTTATGTATCCGGATACTTAAGTATCCGTAGTCTGGACGGGCTATAAGAGCATTCACGGTGGATAAATATTTGTGTAGGCTCAAATATGTAGAAATGGTTTAAGTGAACTATTCTGATTTTAGGCTAACATTGAAATGTTCTCTCAGTTGAGTTTTATAAGCATTTTAATTCCGATTTGGACTAGAACGTCGCATTAACAGTCATATTCGGACTTCGTCTTAAGCCCCAAAAAATTAGGTTTGACTCTCATAACAGGGAGATTTAAGAGAATGAAACAAGCGTACACATTCTTACGAAACTTAGTGAAGCAATTTCTCTACACAGACATAAATTTAAATAAATTATAATAAATAATGTAATTTTTATGCTGCGGCAAGTTAATTTTCATGCATCCCACTATTCTGGGAGCGAGTCTACCCCATTTTCTGTTACAAAATTCACTACATTGTGATAACCGAGTGCACTACTGTTCGTCATTGGCTCCGTGTTTTTCTTCAATTAATCCGTCCCGCCCGCCGTTTCCTAGTCACGCCTAGCTTCATATGCTAGCTGTGTTACTCCTACGCGCCGCCGTCTAGTGCTTTCGTGCAACACTACCCCCTATTCTTAAGTTTCTTAAGAAAAGACGTTCGAATTTGCATTTTAACCGTTTCTCGGCTAGAGCTTTGCGATGTGTCACTGACTTTTCCCGTACAAAGTGCGAAGTGCGTCTACGCTGTTCAAAGATTTATTTACATTCTCGACCTAAAAGTTTTTTGCCTAGATTCAGGCGTACATTTAAAACTCAAGCTTTAACTTATAAACTCCTATACATCATCATCTTTATTTAACCCGTCGTGTGTAGTGTTAATTATTTTTACGTTACAAAATAATAAAAAAATTACTATGTTTCACTGCGATGCTGCTGAGTGTTTGGATAAAAAACACACGTCACCAATGATTACTTGCGCTGGATTTTGCGCTCTAACATTCCATTCGAAATGCGTTTCCCTTCCGGGTAAATGTACGGATGTTATCTTAAAGCATGATTCGGGCGTATATTGGTTCTGCGACAAATGCAGGAAACATTCCATGGGGTCCTACGCTTCGCGTCTTCGTTCTGCTAAGTCAGCGATTGATACTCTATGCAGAGCACTTACTAAACTAGCGGAAGATTTTCGCTGCACCAGCAGGGAGGTCGATGAGCTGGTCTCTATTGCTAACATTGAGCAGCCCTCTGGGTCTTCGCAAGGAACACTGATCGATGACTGCGTTACGTTAAGCCCACCTGGATCGCCCACCGCTGCTCGTACTCGTTCACAGGTTCAGACTATAGCTAAAACATCTAGGCGTGTCCCTCAACACACGCCCGGTAATCATCAGCAGCTGTTGAGCCCGTTGATACCTGCGATTTCATCTTTATCTGCTACCCAGACTGTGCAAACTGCACCTTCTTCACTGCGGGATAGCAGCTCGACGAGTCACCTTGTTACCGCATCTGCTGCTGCTTTGCTTACGCTTCCGGACATGGAGGTTGTAACTCCTCCACTTAAAGTTTTTGTTTCTCGGTTGGCATATCGTACTTCGACCGAAACAGTAAAAAAGTACGTAGCTGCTAAGCTTGGATACGCACCACCTCTTTTGCTGTGCAAAAAGCTGACTCCGGATAATCTGCAGGAGCAAACCATTGCTTCTTTCTGCATCACCGTTTCTTCCGGCATCAACGACCTACTAAAGTGCGACTTCTGGCCACCTGGAGTCTTTGTAAAAGAGTTCACCAAAATTCCGCGAAAAAATTTTCGATCCAGACCAGGAAAGAAGACTCAAACTTAAAACGTTCCTTAACACTGTACTATCAAAACGTCCGTGGCTTGAGGACCAAGTCTGATAAAATTAGTCTTTCTTCTGCCCTATCTTCTGATGACATTATCTGTCTTACGGAAACCTGGTTGACAGATGATATTTTTGATAGTGAGATTTTACCACAGCACACTGTCTTCCGCAAGGATCGTGATCGGTCAATCTCTGGCAAGTCGGATGGTGGAGGTGTTCTTATTGGCATCCACAAATCTCTTTCTAGTTCGGTTTGCAGTGACTTTACAACTACATCTTCAGTGGAGTGTATTTTAGTTCGTGTCTCTCTTGCTCCTGCTTCACTATTACTTATCGCCTCAATCTATATCCCCTGTAACAGTCCTTCTTCACTTTATGAAATTTTCTTTGCAGAGCTCTCATCTTATCTCCTGTGCCGTTTTCCTACCGCTCACTTAATGCTATGTGGTGACTTCAATATGCCTTCCATCGAGTGGAATACCTCTTTTTCAACCATCACTTCCAGCAACAGTCTTTCGCTTACTTTATCTTCATTCATTTCTTTATGTTCTCTTTCCCAATTGAACTCGGTACCTAATAAAAATGGCAAAATATTGGATCTAATTCTTTCTAATATCCCAGTGTCTTCTGTTGATTTGGATTCCGATGCTCTACCCTATGTCCCTCCCGACCCTTACCACCCTCCTGTTCTTTTAGAAATTTCTTTCAATCTTCCTCTTAGATCCACAGTTTCTTGCTACCGGCGCTTCAATTTCTTTAAAGCCAACTTTGTTGGAATGGCGAACGAAATCAATCATATTAACTGGGACTCATTTCTTCGCTGCTCTGACGTTAATGAGGCTCTCCATAGGCTTTATGTCTTCCTCGCTAATCTCATTCCTCGCTTCACTCCCACATGTCGTCCCAGGAGACCCAATGATGCTCCCTGGTTCACCTTTGAAGTTGCTGCTGCCCTTAGGGCAAAGGATGTTGCTCGTGCCAAATTTAAACGTTCCGCTTTGCATGATGATTTGCTTGAGTTTAAAAAGCAACGCTCTCATGCAAAGAGGGTCGCTAAAGAAGCCATGCGTGCCTACGTTGCCAGAATTGAGGCTTCTATTAGTTCCAACAATTCAAAACCCTTCTGGTCATTTATTCATTCACTGAAAAAATCCCCCGTCATTCCTCAAAATGTGTTTCTTGATGAAACTTATGCCGCTACAACTGAAGAGACCTGTGAGCTCTTTGCTCGGTTTTTCTCGTCATTTTCTTCCCCACAAAACCCTCTTTCTCCTCCACATGTTTCTTTCACCACTCCCTCGTCGTCTCGCACTAACCTTAGAGCGCTCTCGTCGTTTCGTACAAACCCTTTAGAAGTTGAATATTTAATGAGTTGTCTCGATTCTAACGCTTCTTCTGGCTCTGATGGTATTCCTAATATACTAACTAAGTCACTATCTTCTTCACTTTGTGTACCCCTGTCCATTATTTTCAACCTAAGCATCGCCTCTGGTGTTTTTCCTTCCATATGGAAATCAGCCAACATTTTTCCCATACTTAAGGCAGGTGACCCCGCTTGTATCTCCAATTACCGTCCAATATCGCTTCTACCTTGCTTTAGCAAGCTACTTGAGAGAGTTGTCTACAACAGAATTTATCCTCTACTCGAGCCTTTCCTTGCCAAGGAGCAACATGGATTTGTCAAGGGTAAATCCACTGTTACCAATTTGTTATCTTTCAGCAATACTGTGGCTTCTGCCATCGATCAGCAAAGACAGGTGGATGTTCTTTACACTGATTTCTCTAAGGCATTTGACTCTGTTAATCACGTGCTTCTTCTCTTGAAATTAGAGAAATATGGCTTTTATGGACCGCTGCTCTCCTGGTTTTCTTCTTACATTTATGAACGTGCTTGTGTTGTTACTGTGAATTCCTGCTCCTCTGTTCCCTTCTATCCCACCTCTGGTGTTCCGCAAGGCTCGATACTTGGCCCCTTGTTGTTCTTAATCTATATTAATGATCTGCCAGGTCTCCTAAACTCCTTCTCCCTTCTTTACGCAGACGATCTTAAAATTTTCAGAGTAATCGATACAATTGAAGACTGCTTTCAGTTACAGAATGATCTGCACACTTTGGGCAACTGGTGTAGTGCAAATTATCTTACTCTGAATGTCTTAAAATGTCGCCAAATGTCGTTCACGCGTAAAACTAACCTCTTAGTGTTTTCTTATTGCGCTTCCGGTACCTCTCTCGATGCTGTATTCTGTTTTAAAGACCTTGGAGTTATTTTCGACACTAAACTCTTATTTGACCAACACATATTGCATATTACTGCCAAAGCGTCCAGGCTCTCGGGTTTTATACTTAGATCTTCTAAGCATTTTACCGATATCTCCACCTGTGTACACCTGTTTTGCTCTTTTGTCCGTAGTATCCTTGAGTATTGTTGTCAAATATGGTGCCCACATTTTCAGTACTTAATTGATGCGGTTGAATCTGTACAACGCAGGTTCACCCGCACTCTGCTTTTCAAATTCAATTTGACTTACTGTGGGTATAGTGCGAGACTTACAATGCTGCAAATTCCATCCCTGAAATCTCGTAGGCTGTTCTTCGATGAATGCCTTCTATTTAAATTACACCATCGACTTGTCCCATCAGACCTCTGCAACCTGGTTTCCGTCCGTGTATTGGATCGGTCATGTAGATCAACTTTAACGTTTAATGTTCCATTTGCACGGGCTGATACATATTACTTTTCACCGCTGCTACGTTTACCTAGGCAGCATAACGAACTCAGACTTGGTTCCCTACCACCGACCTTGATGCTTTTCAAAAAAATGTTAAAAGATAAAGTAATTACTTATTCTGTTTAATGCATGCTCATCTTGGCTAATTGCATATTTAAATTTTGGATTCTTATTTTCTATTGAATTATGACACTCTTGTTCGTTTTATATATATTTTTATTTTTATTTATCATTGTATTATATTATATTTTTATTTTTATTTATCATTGTCTATTGCGTAATTGGACTCGATCTGTTGTTATAGACATTAAATCAATAAATAAATAAATAAATTACACACTCCAGCCCCGTAGAGCTAGCAAAGCGGCATGCACGCATCCGTCGGGGTTGGACTAAAGGATGCTCCGCTAATGCGGACGAAGGGCCTTCACGGCCATCTCTAGGGTACCCTGCTCCCGGGGCACTTCTCTCTTTCTTTTTTTGATTTGCTTCATTTGATGGTTCGCCTTCACATTATTCTGCCTTGCAGACTCTCGACTGTACTTCGGTTCATTTGAGGTGCCTGAAAGCACCCCGTCACACTGGAAATTGCTACAAGCAATTCTGAGATCATTCTAGAGCATGTAATTCCAACCTTTTGAGGTACAAACTAATTGGATACAAAATTGTAACACGAAAATTAAAAAAATATATACATACATAGATGCATTAAGAGAAATCATTGCATTGGAACTTTCGATTTTACTCGGGAATATGTCTTTGAACTGTATTTAGCATAATTTGTATGCATTTGTTTGTTGCTCCTCGCTTACTCGTCTATAAAATATTTTCCTTTAAACTTGTAAACAATCCTTTGAAAATTCATGCGAAATTCTGACACATAGCTTTAGGTTGTGGGTACCTATATCTTTTTAACCAATCTGTGCTCTGCCCCGCGCATGAAAGAAACTAGCTACGGAAACTGAAACTGTTTTTTATTGTCCGTCGCCTATCCTCGGGAATACATTTTCTCGTCTAGCCAAGTGATATCAAGTGTGATTTGATGTCGCCAGGAGCTATATTTTATAGCTCAGGTTGCTATACATATAGTGCTTGGGACCATAAATGATGCGGTACATTCTAAAAAGTAGGTCTATAATTAATACTTTCATAATAGGAAATATATTCATTTTTTCGTTTAAAATAACGAATCACAAAATTTTTTACACATTCGATGTGCATTTTTTTGCTTTTACATCATATCAGCTGAATAATACACAGCTTTTTGTGAATTGAAGCAAAAAGAGTGTAAATTTACTAGTTTGCCATTCACCTTTGCGCCAAAGCCATAAAATTGCATCATGTTTTAGGGTAAAAGTACACGATTTGGTCGTAAAAAAATATTCTTTTTACGCACTTTTGTAAATTTACATCTTTAATAGTAGGAAACCACTCAGTTTCCTACTATTATAAGGGTAAAATTCAACCAGAATTTTTTTTGAGTGTATGTTGCATGAGAATACGCGTTATGTGAATTTTTTCAGTGTTTGAGAACAAAACGTTGTCCTGAATACTATGCGTAGTGCCTGAATACCGATTCCTCACCATTATGGGCGTTTAGATCTTTAATATAGATGTTTACACTATTCTTGGGACAGGGGCATTAACGATCCACTCAACTTGTTTCCAATATGCTTCCTTTTCGTCATCGGCCAACTTATCCGTATGTCGCTGAGAATTTATGAGGATGATGTTGGCAAATTCGTCTCGAATTCGAAGAAAGCGTAGTGCTCAATAGTAATATGCGCTGTATAAATTGGAGTAGGCCCTAGTATTAGCTCTCAATGCCATGTATATATTGGATTTGAAATCGAAGTTGGATTTGAGCCACGGACCACATTCACTAGGGCCATATAGCAATGGCGTAATACGAGGTTAGTTTTATAAGTCAGTGACTTTTTGAATAAAATATTTTTTTTTCGGCCAATAAGTGTTTTATTACACAACATAGTCTGCTTCTAGCTCTATACATTTAGTCGAGTGTTTTTCCAATTTTTCATTCCTTCCAAATAATAGGTATCCTCAAGGCCCTTAAAATAAGCGTTTATTTCAGTGATTGCCTCTTCGATCGAGCCAAATCTCTTGCCGCTCAGTCATTTCTTCAGGTTTGGAAACAGGAAATTGTTGCAAGGGGCTGATTCGGAATAATATGCTGGATGGAGTAGCAGTTCGTAGCCCAATTTATGGATTTTTGCCATGGTTGCTACACACGTGGCACCCATGCATTGTCTTGAACAGCACTCTTTCCTTTGTTCAAATGCGGTCGTTCTGCTTCAAATCAATAGCGAATTTGTCCAAAAGCTCTGAATTATATCCGCCGGTGGAAGGTTCACGGTAATCAGTGTGAATGATACCACGTGCTTCCCAAAAAATTGTGGCCATTGCCTTGATGACCGACCGACCCAACTCGGCCTTTTTTGGTCCACGTTCACCCGAAGAAACTCACTGTTTTGATTGTTCCTTGGTGCCTGGTGGGGTCTTATGGACCCATGTTTCGTCTACGGTAACAAAGCGGTGCTAAAATTTGTTCGAATTGCGAATTCGGTTCCGCTTATGGTCAAGTGTGGGCGATTTCGGCACCCATTGCGCGAATAGCTGCTTCATGTCCAAATATTCAGGTAAAATTTTATATACCCATTTTTTTGAGATACTTACAGCCTCAGCGACCTCACGCAATTTCATTCTCCGATCGTTCAATATCATTCCATGGATTTTATGGACGATTTCTGGCGTGACAACCTCTTTTGGGCGACCTGAACGTTTGGCGTCACCTTTCCTGGTACGACCGCAACGGAACTCAGTAAAACAATTTTTAACCATTCAAATTGATGGTGGAGAGTCCCCGTAGTATTTATCGAGCCTTTTTTTTTTGTTTCGGTGGTGGTTTTTTTCTCACAAAAAGCATGCTTAGTCGGCACCACGAAATTCACTTTATTCAATTTTCTTTAAAATCACGAGTTGTCTGCTTTCAATGGCTGTCAAACCCACTGAAAAAACACATAGCGCCAGACGCCATAGTTTATAGACTTCTGGCGCCATGTACATAGTCGATTTCGGGATTGTGCTAAAATATAGCGCCACACGTCACAATATATGGCGAAAAGTACATAGGAGCAGGCGCTATACTTATAGCCCTCTACGTGGAAGACTATAGTACATGGCGTGGAGGGCTATAGTACATGGCGTGGAGGACTATAAGCATAGCGTCTGCTACTATGTACTATGGCGTGTGGCGTTATATTTTATACTAAATCGACTGAAATCGAGTATGTACATGGCGCCAGAAGTCCAAAAATCATGACGTCTGGCGCTATGTGTTTTTTCAGTGCATCTGAAGATGATCCAGTTCGCATCCAACAAAAGGCCACGAGCCTGCTCAGTTCTGAGCATTTGGAGGTAGAGCAGTTGATGTTAGGTGATGGAATTCTATCGACGAAATTCCCGAGGGATAAATAACATCAAAGGCTATTGCCTCTCCTATACTCAAGAAACAATACTCAAATGTCACTTGCTGGCATTTATACGTCCCCTCACACTGTATGGCTGCGAGTTATAATTGGAGTGCCATGAGCCATATTACATGGCTCATGGCACCATGTAATATAGCGTGTGGGGCCATAATTTCTGCGCCATGTAATTATGGCGCTGGGAGCCATACTGCATAGCTCAGGGTACTATGTACATAGCGCGTGGGACCATAAATGCTGCGCCATGTTACATAGGACCGCGTGCTATGTAGATTTTGACATTATGGCGCTGGGAGCCATATTGCATAGCTCAGAGTACTATTTACATAGCGTATGGGGCCATAAATAATGCGCTATGATACATAGCTCTGGGCGCCATGTGGATTTTTTTCAGTGCACAAATTGAATGGTGCAGCTTGATCAAAATGTTACAGTAGTCTATTAATAGATGGGAGTTGACGGGATCAGTGTTGCATATAAAGTACTGCACGGGCAATTCAAAAAGGCACTTGACTTACCAAACTGCCCAAATATAACGACGAGATTATATTCCGAGTGGTCTGGAGTATGTGTATAGCAGTTGAGACTATGTGGATTGTAGCCTTAGACCATATGTATGTATAGCAGGAAATCCCATTAAATATGAAAATGTTGGTTCTGAAGCTGAATTCATGTGATTTTATGGCTATTGTTGCCTTATTTAATATCACAGGCTACTATCTGTATAATACAATTGCCACGATATTTTACATTGGAGTATGCGCTGTGTAAATTTAGAGCTATAATTTACAACTCATCGTATTATGTACAAAGTGTTTGCGATCACAAATATTACACTATGTTACATGCAAATACATACTGTAAATATTTTTTCAGCAAAGCGTTAAAGCCGATGATGGCGGACTTCATTTTTTTGGCTGACTTTGAAGATTCTCTCGAGCCCAAGGTATTATGGATGACAGTTATGTCACAAACGGACTTCACAAAGTCATCACATATTCGTCGGAACATTTATAACTTTTCTATCGGCTGTCGGCTTTCGTCGAACATCAAAGCATAGGAAGTCCGTACTGATGTTTCGCATATGAATTTGATGTAAACTGTAATTTTCCATGAACAATTAATTTTTGTCGAGCCGAACATAACAATTATAGCTAGGTATCGTTTTGATATCACTATCTAATATTGTACGTAGTTGGATAGATGGTCCCATGGACACGCTGCCATTATTGGTTTCTTTAGATGAAATATGAAACTTCTTATGGCAATTCTGATTTGGTATTGCAGCCTATGTTCATTATGAATGAGCTTCGTGCGAAGGGTAACAGGGAATTGAATAGATAGGCATCTATGTACATTATTTAATAATAATTGCATTGATTGTCTATGTACGTCCATTGGACTTAGTGAGGTAATCCGTGGGTGCTGCTCGGAATAAATATAAACTTGTAAATAGGTGCAGCGGGTAATAGCAGCGGAGCTAGTAGCCGACATACAGTCTGTCAAGAATGAGTTTACACATAGGGAAAAAATTCAATTTTTCATCTTTCTAATTAGAAAATACTACTTTTTGTTTATGTAAATAATTTTTTTTTCTTAATTATCGTTATTTGCATTATTTCCAACCGATATATGCAAAAAAAGTACAACTTCAATGCAAAAAAAAGAACGAAAAGAACAACGAAAACAATTATTACAATTCTTGAAGTGTCAAGAAACTCTTTACACAAAAGTTTTTTTTTTGCATTACTGCAACGATACGGTAAATTTACCGTAATTTTTGGTCTGTATTGTAAAGCTCTATAAATTTGATCATTAGTGTGTGATTAATTTTTGGCTAATACGCATAAATAAGTGAGATATTGTGTTTTTAAATGCCAGGCAAAAGATTATCCTCTGAGTTAGTTCAGATGATATACTATAATCACCAATTAGGTAAAAGTGCACAGGAACTGTCGGAAATGTTTTGTGTAGCACGAATGGCAGTCTATAACGTTATAAATCGTGCTGAAAATGAGAATAGATTGGAGCCAAAGTGTGGAGGTGGCTCAAAACCAAAAATATCTAAACGTATAGAGCGCCTTATGATAAGGAAGCTTGATAAAAACCCATGGATTTCGACCAGAACACTTGCTAGGGAACTCAAGGAAGAGTGTGATGCTGCTGTTTCCCATGAAACAGTACGACAGGCCATCCTACGAAATAAGTTCTCATCAAGAGCTGCACGAAAGAAACCACTGTTTTCTGCACTAAACATCGAAAAGCGTTTTTCTTTCGCTATGATGCACCTTTTTCAACCCGTTGACTTCTGGGACGACGTCATATTCTGCGATGAGACGAAAATGATGTTGTACTATAATGATGGACCAGCTAGAGTGTGGCGCAAGCCTTTAACATCGTTAGAAAATCGAAATATCATTCCGGCTGTAAAATTTGGTAAGTTGTTCGTTATGATTTGGGGTGCTTCTCAAGCAGAGGAGTAGGAGACTTGGCATTCATCGAGTCAACCATGGACGCCCAACCATATTTGCATATCCTTAAAACATATTTGGCAAGCAGTGCGCAGAAATTCGGGTTTATGCATAACAGCAAACCAAATTTTAAGCTTTACCAGGACAACGATCCCAAACATAGGGCGAACATGGTGCGAATGTGGCCCTTATACAACTGAGGAAAAGTGATGGATACGCCAGCCAAGAGTCCGGACTTAAATCCCATCGAGAATTTATGGGCTTACTTAAAACAACAAGTCGCTAAAAGGCAACCCAAAAACCGAACTGCCTTAAAAATTGCGATTCTCGAAGAATGGCAAAAAATACCAACCACACTGAAAAAAATCCACATAGCGCCCAGAGCCATGTAACATAGCGCATTATTTATGGTCCCATACGCCATGTACATAGTACTCTGAGCCATGCAATATGGCTCCCAGCGCCATAATCTCAGAATCTACATAGCGCGTGGTCCCATGTTACATGGCGCAGAATTTATGGTGCCACACGCTATGCACATAGTGCCCTGAGCCATGCAGTATAGCTCCCAGCGCCATAGTTACATGGCGCAGAAATTATGGCCCCATACGCCATATTACATAGTGCCATGAGCCATGTAATATGGCTCATGGCACTCCAATTATAACTCGCAGCCATACTTTGTGAGGGGATCTATAAATGTCAGCAAGGGATACTTAAGTATCGTCGATAGATCGACAACATTCTCAATCGGTTAAGGGCGCATATTATTGAATGGCTCCTTCGGCGACTCTAAATGCAGTCAGCGCCTGTTTGTTGCAAGCAAGTGACTTCTCCGTGTGCTCATTTATGGTAAGTAGCACTGTTTTGACTGATTTGCTTCTTCAATGTACTATAGTCTTCCACGCCATGTACTATAGCCTTCCACGCCATGTACTATAGTCCTTCACGCCATGTACTATAGTCCTTCACGCCATGCACTATAGTCCTTCACGCCATGCACTATAGTCCTCCACGCCATGTATTATAGTCCTCCACGCCATGTACTATAGTCCTCCACGCCATGTACTATAGTCCTCCACGCCATGTACTATAGTCCTCCACGCCATGTACTATAGTCCTCTACGCCATACAGTATAGTCCTCCACGCCATACAGTATAGTCCTCCACGCCATACAGTATAGTCCTCCACGCCATACAGTATAGTCCTCCACGCCATGCACTATAGTTCTCCACGCCATGTAATATAGTCCGCCACGCCATGTACATGGCGTGGAAGACTATAGTACATGGCGTGTAGGCCTATGTACTTTTCGCCATGTACTATGGCGTGTGGCGCTATATTTTATCACAATCCCTAAATCGACTATGTACATGGCGCCAGAAGTCTATAAATTATGGCGTCTGGCGCCATGTGTTTTCTCAGTGCACGTATGACCTGCAAAAGTTGGTTCATTCAATGAAAAATCGGTTGCGATGTGTGGTGGATGCCAAAGGTGGCCATACCAAATGTTAAATATACCAAATAATATTAAATATCCTGTAAATATGTAAATATCAAATACAATAATAATTTGTGTAAAGAGTTTCTTGACACTTCAAGAATTGCAATAATTGTTTTCGTTGGTATTTTCGTTCTTGTTTTGAATTATAGTTGTACTTTTTTTGTATATATCGGTTGGAAATAATGTAAATAACTATAATTAAGAAAAAAACATTCATTTACATAAATAAAAAGTAGTATTTTATAATTAGAAAGATGAAAAATTGAATTTTTTTCCTATGTGTAAACTCATTCTTGACAGACTGTACCTCGACAACATACATATAAATCGATATAAAATCTAAGGAAAGCCAACTGATTCAAAAGAATACAAATAAATGAAATAAATCAAATTACAGGTCTTAAGGAAACTCCTGATTAAATTTTTCTTCTCTCAAATATTTCTTCTCCTACATAACTTTTGCAGTTCATTTGCATGTACGTGTTTACAAATATACAGCAAATATTTTCTAGTTTAGACAGTCAGATAATTATAAAGTTCTAAATTATACATTCTCCAATATTCCTCACAATTTTGAGGTTTTCTATTACTCAGATACAGCTTAAATTGCGCTCCGACTCCAATCTATTGTTTATTCTCGACTATTAACCAACATCCGGTTCCATTGTGAAATGTACACACTTACTGCAAGGTTCAGCTTCGGTTAAATCAATGTTAACATTTGCCTGTACTTACATACCTACTCCATGTTCAATACTCGGCCCAACTGTGTCTCTTCAAAATTCAAACAAGATCGGAGCTCGAAGCATCATATTTAGAATACAGCAGAATGCAAACTGGCCAAACAAATATTTTGGATCATTCGGTCGCATATTTCACATTAATGGACACAATGAATGTTCGCTTACTAATACATTTCCCTAGCTAGCTATCGTGCAACATTATTTACCTAGTTGGAAATATATTTAATTCTTTAGCTAACTCATGACAAAATAAACACCAGAGCAAAGCAAAAAAAAAATGTTTTCACAGTCTTTGTCAATATGACGATCGAATTTTTATTTTCGTCGAATCGTTGCTGAAATGAATCTAAAGTCGCTATTTAAATATCTTATTCCAGATAAAACGCTATCAAGAGGTATGAAGTAGGTACACACATATCAAGATATGCAAATTTATATTTCATTTAACTGAACTAAACCTAGGAGTTTAAGTATGGAGATTCCAAAACGTCGTAATACATACATACATATCGTCGCTGTGAAATCAAACCGGCATATCTGCAAAATACACATTTTTCACTAGAGCGCTTTAAAGTTTTCGTATGTGGGCTATTTCCACGTGAATGCAAAGCGGCAAAACACCATTAGACGGGTTTTTATTCAACTTTACGATATGCCGGTGCGACATAAAAATAGAGGGGAAAATAAGGAATTTTTTGATACCAAAAACTCAAAAACTCAATTTTTGCAGATATGCCGGTTTGATTTCACAGCGACGATATATGGATACGCATTTGTGTAAATATCTATATACGCAATGACGAGAGATAGCACTGCGTCCATGTTTGCATATAACCATATTTATACAATTGCTAGGACTAAGATAAAACTTCACCGCGTCCAACAAAACATGCATTTGCCTCAAACTATAAAGATGCACATAATACATACTTATTACAAACATATATGTACAATTTACGCCAATTTACCTACCTACATATATTTATTTTGTAGATTGATATCGAAATACTCATCGCGACAAGCCTAATTTACTCTTTTTAGCTTTAATTGCCCCTCATATTCTCATTATCATCGCCGTGCCATCCCCCCATTGAGCATCGTAACATCCGTCACTCATCAAATCACAACCAATAGTCTCTACCTACATACTTACGTACATACATATTCGCATGCACAAACCACCAAACCAATTCCAAATGCTGCAGTTGAAACCGATTACAAAACAGTTGAGAAAAAAGTAGAACGAGCGAAAGAAAGCGGGGAAGACGGAAGAGATCTTACGTCTTCAGGAAGGCCACCAGCAGACAAACTCCCAGCCACCCAGTCATCAAACATACATACGCCGAGCCAAGCTCAGCTCGCAGCAGAGGAGATGTCAGCTGAAAAAGAAATTATATTTTCTTTCATATCTTGCCCGCTACTCTTTGTTCCCCTATATAATGAAAGAATATTGCATCGGTAGCCAGCCGACTACGAGGACGTCGTCGTCAGCTGTTTTTACTCAAGAGAAGAATCTACCGCCCGTCATTCGTAAACGAAACGACCTTCAGCCTTTGCGGCACTCGTTCTATTACCGCACACAAGAACGGAAATCATTTACGTTGGAGAAATAACCGACGACGGCCGATGCTGCTCGCTCTCACGACAAACTTGTCAGCAGCCAACCGCATGGCTGCTCTCAATAAATATCAGAGAGAAAACGAACTCAACAAAATAATGTATAGGAAACGGAGATAATTTTCTATGCAAAAAGGAGATAATTTCCGAGCCGACGCTCTCGCTCTCAATATTGAGAGCGAAAACGAACCAGACCGGACGGAATGTCTGTCGTGTATTGCCATAGGGGTATGATAAAGGGAGGCGCACCAATAGAGGGCAACTGCTTAGCGATTGGTTGAAATTGAGAAGCCCTTTAAGATCAGCTGTTCAAACAAATTAATGTTAATTGATTATTTCAATGGTGTTCGTTAAGCTCCAATTGCACAGCAAGCTCATAATTAGCTTCGGTAGCAGATGTTGGCTGCAAAATGACTTGGAACATTATTGGCTCCACGCATAATAACTCAAAAAATTCACAATACAGAACAGCTGATTGTAATAAGTGAGCAAGACCACTTCTCTGGAAGCCATCTTGGCATGCTCCCATTCTTGCATTTTTTCACTCTCATTGGTCGAGTGATTGCGTTCATTCTCTGCAGGGGAAACAGTATCGGGTTCGGAGCGCGGCCATATTTGCATCGCTTGCATTCAGCGAAGCACCATGTCATATTCAGCCCACAGGCCAGACCCAGTTTTCAAATTCAGCCGATCGTCTGGTTCGGCTTGTCAGACTGGTTCCATCGATGGAATTCTCTTGGCGAAATTCTCAGCTGAACTCATCTCATGTGTGTGTATTTCGTTTCGTACCGATTCCGACTGCTTTGATTTCCCCGCCAGGCCGATAGCTGCAGTGGTAGTGGCTGGGAGAGAAATTTTCAGATTTCAGTCGAGGTGCAGGGTTCGAGCGAGCGAGTTAGCTCAGCTGTTAAAGGAAAACCCAATAATCATAAAGTTGAATATTTGATTGTGATAAACTGGAAAAAGTTTTATAAATCCGTTATCTGAAGCGTGTGACCGTTCATGACATTTCGAATCGTTTCTATTGGTAAAATTTGAACGGGTCGTGTGATATTTGCTGTTCGGTGGCAGAATTAGTAATGCGTGAGTTAATTGATAGACGCATTTCCGCGAAGAAGCCTCACACGTCTGGTCATAAGTGATCAATCCGCACGCGCCCCACTTGATCCGGAACGGTAGACGAACGTTTTTTTAATACGCTTAACTTTCCTGCAAAGACTGAGCTCAAGAACATTAAACTCCGTAACGATACGCGAGCAGTGTGAATGCCGTAATCGTAAAGACTGAGTTCTTGTAGCCACATACGACATTTACTTATGCTATATAACACGTCGAGCCAGCTCGAAACGCTAAAATATCTCTTTTGTATACAACGCAACGGATATTACCCATTCAGCTTTACGAGGATTAATGTTCCTGGAATACTGCAGCGAGCTGTGAATAAGAATTTTGTTGAATAGTGCGACTGTGTTGTGCGTGGCCCCAATAGTGAAGCCTTGAAAGTGATAAATAAGAAGCATAGTGCAGCATTCTTCTGACGGGATATTGGATTACTGTCGGACGAAGCGAGTGTAGTTGTGAATTGTTAGTGCAAAAATAGCATTTCTATGCAATAGAAAGACTGTGGAATATATCGGTGCAAGGTTGGTTTCCGCAAAGCCACACCGTGACGTTAACCGGTCCGCCATAGCCTATCAGGCATTATCGCGAGCTCGCGCATTCCTTGAAGTGGTTGTGTGCTCTTCACCTCCAACTCGCCAAAATGACGATGGCCGCATGCTATGCCAACTACGATATGTCATTGTCGCAGGGTGTGCCCCAGCACCAACAACATCATCAAGTGCATCATGTGCCGGTGAGCATGCATCAGCAGGGTCGCATCTCGGGGGCGGTTGCCGCTGCTCCTGTAATCACTCCCCAAAAGGATTATAGCACTCCGTTGCATGTGGACTGTAGCGTAGAATACGAATTGCCAAATCAGCCAAAACCTCCAGCAGGACAACGAGTCGAGCCACTGCTAATGATACATCCTTGCTATTTTCGTAAAATGGAGAGTCAGAGGCGGAGTCCGTTCGTGAATAATATGCCAAATTCGTCTCGGAATAGTTTGAATTCCCTGACGGCTTCAAACTCCTCTTCAGCAGCCGGAAGTAGCGCATCCGCATCTTCGTCGTCACGACGAATAACTAGGCAATCTCAGGTACTAGTCGCCCCACAGCAGGTGCCGCAACAGCAGCAGCATCACAGGCATCAGCAGCAACAGCAGGCGCCTCAAACCCAGCATCAGACCCAACAAACTCAACATTACCATCAACAAATAACGCAACAGCTTCAGCAGCAGCAGATGTCGCAAATGTCCCAGCAAGCCCACTATCCTTCGGTGACTAGTGTCCAGCAGCACCAGCCGTCGTCCTCGGCGACTGCCCAGCAGTACATCGAACAGGCCAGACGCGCTGTAATACACAGTCACAGCCAAAGCCGAACTCACCACCCAAATCAAAGCCAAAGTCAAGTACAAAGCGCGTCTACATCCTGGGACCAAATCGCCGCTGCAGCAGCGGCTGCAACGTCTATGCCAGCGGCTGCGGCCGGCATTGTGGGACTGCCGACGGCTGTCAGCATGACTGGGCAGTCGATGTACAGCAAGCCTGTTGGCAAGCGGGACGCCATGTTGTCGGGGGGTTGTGGCGTCTATAGCTCCACAACCCTCCACAATAACCAGAACAACAACGGAGCCAATTCGGCCCTCAGCAGTAACAACAACTCACACTCCTGCATGAACAACAATCTCAGTAATTGTGCTGCCGAAGTGGCGCTGTCCAACCTGCGTTGGGACCTGCCAGATCGCAGCCCAATGGCAACAGTTCCTAGTAATTATCAAGCCGGGCCTGATAGTACTCCTACGATAATGCGGGATGACAAACATACGCTTAGCGAGAAATATCGCAGACAATATTTGCGGTCGCATCGACTGCACCCTTACATGATGACGGCGGGCACGGTCGGCTCAACGTTCCCACAGTTGGCCGCAACCGCATTTCCCCAAATGCAGCAGGTATCCTGTTATAATGTGTGATCCAAGTAGACAGTAAGCCAACGAACTTAGAGAGAGAGAAAGAGACAGAATGATTTGGATAGAGTATAACCATCAACGTGCCAGCGAAGCGCTTTTTCCCCGAGCTTCACCTACGAACGCAGCCGCCTCCTTAGGACCTCATAGAGCACCAGGTCATTGACTCAGTTAGGCATTGTTCTGATCCCGTTTGCGCGGCGAGCGAAGCTTGCGGCCCACGAACTTGAACTGTCCGACGCCAGCGGCTTTTTCGCCAAGTTCGTCTCCGCCCTCGTCGCCATCGTACATAGAACCTACGTTACTAGAAGTTATCTAAAATGCAACTAACTAAACTATAAACAGCCGAAAACATAATATCTCTTTGTTTGTGTCTTATTATAACAAGTTAAACAACAACAATATGCTAAAGGAGTTATATATACATACTGCAGCAACATACACCCAACCTATATATGATATATGCGACATGTATAATTGATAATTCAAGCGTTAAACATAAAGTATCTAAAGTTTATTGAGGACGCCTGCCCCGCGGAATCTGTGATCTATCTGTCTTGCGGAGACCGCGGCCCAAGTCGACAGCATCTATGAATAACGATAATATGACGACGCAACTTTTCCGTTGCATTTAAATGTGATAGTAGATTTATTTTGTTCATTTAACTATAAAGTATAATAAACGAAATATTATATATGATAATAACGGTAATGATAATAATGAAACCAGCATGATAGTGATTACATACACGAATTGCAACCACATACACACAGCTCGTAATATGATGGCAAGTAGAATTTAAAAAAAACAAGTAAATGCAGTAAAAGTTGAAGAAGAAGAAGCGTAACTTGAAACAAAATCAGAGAAATACAAAAAAAATTGTTGTGTTGCAAATTCAATCTAGCGGAAGATGATGATAAAAGTTCCAAAGAAGTAAAAGTAAAATTTAGAATAATAAAATTATTAAAGAAATGCAGTAAATTAATAAAATGCTAAAAAAATGAAATGAAACATGTAGAACGAGAATTGCGAATTAATGGAATACCGTAGAATGAAATATGCATGAATGGTGAATATCATATGCGTACAACAGATATCGATGCAAATGAAATGAGAAAATACAGAAAACATTGGTAACCATACAAGCGGATTTTATTTCATTGCTCGGACTTGTATTTTTGATGAAATTTCAGATTGTGTTCGTCGACTTTTGCAGCTTCGTTCTGATTTCGAGGATTTGTGTTTTGAGGCGATATGTAGTATAAGAAGCAATAAGTAGTGTTGTGTTTTTCGAAAAAGTCGAACAAAAGTGTTATTGTGGGTAGTTGATGGGTTTCTTGCAATCACCCTTGCTTGCTGCCATTGCCTATTATGTTTGTGTTTTGTAGCTATTGAAGTGCCTTAAAGAATGTGTCAATTGTTGTAATGTTATTTAGTGTGCACTAGTGTTGATCAATTGAATTAGTTAAATCTTGTCCAAACTGTTGGCCTTGGTACCCTCTGGCTCGGCGATGACCGGGAATGACATGCTGTGACAGAACCGGTCACGGTCATGCGCACAGACCCGGGCGTGGTAGTGAACCAAACGACAATACCAGCTGCAGAATAAGTATCCAACTATCTTTGTGTCTGTATGTGATTACGGGATATTAGATTTAATTGGGTTCCAATGTGTTTCGGAAAAAGTGGTTCAGAATTGGTAACATATGCTTCACTCCATTTTGAGGGTATTCTCACCCCCGTGGCTATCATGCATGGGAGCTTACATAAGTTCACTTAGGAAATATTTGACCCAACTAGACTAGTCAATATTTTTAATGCTAATGAAAACCTTAAATGATGTTTCTTTTGTCGCGACAGTGCTGATTAATGTTTTAGAATGATGTCGATTGCATCACTTCCCTCGCCTAACAAATTTGATTGTAGAAAACGGTGCGAGCCTCTTGTGAGAATAAATTGGCTTCTAGAAATAATACCTATGTTATTGCTATATTACTCGTAACTAGCGAGAACTTTCGGAGGCGCCCATCTTTTCAATCTCTATTTACTTTCTTATGCATATGGATTTAGCGGTCTGAGTTGGAAATAATAAATTTGCCTCATATTTCAAACAAGGCAGATCCAAGTAAAGCAATATCAGTTTGATATATTTGGCAATGGGCATTAATCCAAATTAACATAACTTCTATGACCTGATCTCATTGCATAATGGAATGCCTCATTGTAGCTTTGACGTCATCATGCCTGGTCGCTTCTGTCAATGCCACTAAGCACTAGATACGGAAATTTCATGTACAGATTTGTCTCTAACATACCCATAAAACGTTTGTTTCTTTGCGTGGATGTGCTCTAAATATATTAAGAATGATAATAAAAATACTAGTTTTCACTATTGTTTTCCAACTGACTCTGAAATGGAAGTAATCACATGCAAAATATGCAAATAAAATTTAAAAAAAATGTTCGATTTTCTATCGCTAGCGATAACCAGGAAATAGGCGCATTATTGTCAACTGTCCTATTGAAATTGAAAAAAAAAACAATTGAACATACATATGCGGCAAATTCTCAATCAGTTTAGTCGGATAGGATACCGACACACAAAACGTCGCATAACCTTAATTTTACTTATATCGCTGTTCACTGGCACTGTTTCGCTGATCTCACTTTAATTTCACAAATAATTTTACCGCACAATTTCATTTTTCTTTTTCCACATACTGATACGTCATCATTTTGTATGACGGTATTGTATTATGTTTCTCCCTTTCCTTTTAAAACCGCCATTTACGCAGCAAAGTAGAGAACAAGTATGTCGGCAGGGTAAATGCTCCTGGCCTGCTCCAAAAATCGCAACTCAACTCTTTTATGTCTCATAACAAGCATCAAATTTGTTGAAACGATATCCAAAGTGCAATACTTGCAAATTACTTTAGATACCGTGGCCACAATACTTACTTTAGATACCGTTTCAATAAGTTTGATCCGTGTTGTGAGATAAGAAAGGGTTGACAAAAAATAGTGATTTTGGGAGAACTTTTAGATCAATCACCGCGCATACATTTTAATTACTTTGATATTCACAAAAAAATTTTGAAGAGCTCCATTATAAAACAGTTAATTTTTTCGTGTTTTGTGTTGATGATTACTATATTACGTCTCCAATCACTTCAGCCTCCTATTTTATTTTATTTTACCTCCTTCCTTCCATTGGCTCTCTCACAGTCACTATGCATGGTCTGATTGCATCATCACTTCCTAAATTATATCGTCCTAGTCCTAGTACTTCCCAGACAATTGAATATTGGTAAAAGGGAACGTAAAATTGTTATCAATTTGAATTACACTTCGTTGCATTAAGTTACATATTTGTCCCCATTGAGAGAAAAGTTTAAAATAAACTTATCTTCTTCATTACGGATTGTTGTTTTTGATGTGTGATTTTAAGTTCTCTTTGAACTTTACTATGCCATTCGTCGATTTTGTCAATGAATTATATAATGTGGCAGCCTGCTGTGTCGGGTCCAAACTCAGTTTAGCATTCTGGAAGTCGCATCAGATATAGGTTTCTAACAGTTCTGGTTTTTCAGTTAGTTATCTTAGTCCGAGGGATGTTTGGCCATTTCAAATTGCAGCTTAGTATTTTAATAATATCAAAATTAAATATTTGGTGGATATTTAACAAACCTGTTTGGGTATAGACAGGTTGGTGTTACCAAAAGGAGTCGATTGATTTCAAAAAATTTTCTCCTCGGCTTTTAAATTCTAAATAAAATTTAGTTAGTCTTTCTTTACGTCTTTTTTAAATGCCTTCCTTAAATGCTTTCATCTGCAATAACTACTATATCACCTTTGATTATGGTCTTACTGGCTGACACTATTTCGTTCTGCATGTTAGATCTTCGAGACAACCGCGTATATCGCTTTTAAAAACTATTCACATGCTATTTTGCTATCATTCAATTCTTTTTCAGTAATTTACCGACTGGTTTTGATACGTTCTAAGAGCCCAGCAAGCATTAATTAGGAGCTAGTGCGTGATTTATCTCAGCATCCACGGATGTATATGTTAATGGACGAGAATTTATATTTTCCATTTCAATAAGCATGCTTCGCAGTAATTCATCTTTATTATAGTTTAATTTCGATACCGGAATTCATACGATACCGTATTTTCTTACTATGATTCACAATTAACACAAGAATTTACCAACTTCGGAATGTGAATTTCGAATTCGAGTCGTCTAATCTGACAGCTTATTTGTGGTCGACTTATTCAGCGAGATGCTGGTGATTTTTTAAATTTTAAAAAATTTTTTTGACGGTTGATTGATTTGCGTAAGTCAAACCTGGCTTATAGTAATATAGCCGCTAATTGTAAAGTTGGTGATACTGTTCTGATAAGAATCGGCTTAAGGGGTTACACCACAGTAGAAAGCGAAAATTTAACGTTTTTTTTGCAATTTTTTCTTGAGTGGAAGGAAAAGTAAAAAAGTATTTCTTATTAAGGATGTTGTTAAACATGTTTTGAACTTTAAAGGAAAAAATTGCTTGTTAAAAAATTTTACAAAATGGCTGCCCAACAGCCGTTCCTACGGAATGGTTTTTTTGGAGGGGCTCCGCGGCACGCAGTAGAAGTGCACCAAAAACTAATCTGGAACAAAATAAAAAAAAAATTTAAACTGCATTAGTATAGCTATAGAAATACGTAGGGGAATTTGAAAATACTCATTTTTGTAAAATTGGCGAGCATTTGAAAAAAAAAGTTCATTTTGCTACCAAAAAATGGGCACTTATTTGTATCTAAAAAATCGAAATGTTAACTTATCGAAAATCAGCTACGTATTTCTATGCTGAATGTTGTTTTAAAGATTTGATATTAATTTGGAGTGAAAAAATAGAAAATTATTTGAGTTATGCTGCGTGCCGATTTGAAAAAACGTGTTTCGAGAAAAAAGCGTTTAAAGTTTTGACTCGTGTTTTGAACACGATTCAAAAGGACGCTGTACTAACGTACTTTGTGTTCAACATGCTTGAAAATGTTTCTAACGACTTCTATTAGTGTATTAGAGAAGTTAGAAATCGAATGGTAAGAAATAATGCTGTACCCAACGAGCAGGTGTCGTTTTTACGGCAGGTAGTCGTTTCGGAGCAGTAGGGAGGGATCGAGAAAGCTTGAAATTTCAATGAAAACGATTTCTGGCAGATATAAAACCGTTTGTCTCTTATTCAAGAGGGTTCAAAGGATTTTTTAAGCCAATAACTGGAAAAACGATTTTTTGAAATTTCTACTGTGGTGTAACCCCTTAACTGTTGAACTTTTTGTGTCTTGTTAAATTTGAATGCTTCTTGCTTTGTTTCTTCCGACTCAATGTATTAATGTGAATCAAAATAAACTACCATAGAATCATCCCATTTTGTAAAATTTAAATCTTTTCTTCGACACTTGATTGGAAATCTGGAATCGATTTAGCACATTTGGGTGAAGCTGTCAGTAGTTTAAAAGGAATTAAATATCGATTTCAGAATAGTACATTATACGAAATTCTGAAGATTGGATTGGCAAATTGTAAGATTTTACAAGTTCCGATAGCGGGATTTGAATCATAATAGGCCTCCTTATCTTGCCAAACACATCTATGGTATAGCGGGTGGAATAAACAGCCACTTTGCTGTGGAATCTGTAAACTTTGTTTGAAAACTTTCTTTGTCGACGGTTTGTAGTGTAGCCTTGAGTTTCATTTCTGCTCCATGAAAATTGGTTGGGTTATCGCTGTAGATCTCAATACGAGTTTCTGCTCAGGCGATAAAGTTTCGTAGACTCTTTATGCGCGAATCGGTCGACAGAGTTTGTGCAATATCAATATGAATTACATGAATGGTGAGGAACGTGATCAAAATGCCTCAGCGTTTTTCTAGTTTTCGGCAACTGTAACATTCTTATACCGTATACTAGTATACATTCGTAGACTGAATCCAATATCGTTGACGCAACTCATTTATGAAAGTTTCTAAGTTTTGGTGTTCGTATGTATGTAGGTATTATCCCGTACTTCAGCAAACTGCAGCAGTAACAGAATTTGGCAGCTGGCTTCTTTTTGCTGCAGAATTTGGCTTGCATTTGGCTTGCAGCAAAAGTACGAAAACGACTTAATATATTATAATAGATTCAAGTACGGGAACAGACCTTATGTTTGTAAAGGTTGTAATATGATTAAATTTGATCAAGTTGAAGAATTTCTCCATGAGTCAAATGTGGTCTCAGTCCTTCAGTGGTTGTTTCACATTTCGAATAATCCTTGGAGCATTGATTCAATAAACGGTGGTCCACTAAACCATCTGTTTGCTGAACTTACGTCAAATTTTTTTTTTGCCATTTTATAACATAATCTGTAACGCCACTTCACTACATTTGAGATTTCTAGGATTTCACCGAAAGACAGAGCAGCAAACTGTCGTTAACCATCATAACACTGTTTTCGAATCACACCACAACATACATTTACAAATTTCATAAGAATCACTATCTTCAACATCGTTAGCTAATCTCGCTCTTATAAAAGCTGCCTGGAATTCCAGCCGCGGAATAGACAGCGGCTTAAGATGAGCCGTGCGAGTTTCGGTCGCAATTTGCTCTAGATAATCCACTTTTGATGCTGGTATTTGTTTGTCACAGTTAATTTGTAGCGTCAAATATCCTGCAACAAGATTTTAAATTAGACTATAAAGTTAAGTTCACGTTTTCTGGCCGACGAGTTCCAATTAAAATGTCTTGAGTAGCCTGTGGTGTGTATAAGCGAATACGTAGACATGTCCGTGGAAGTACCTTTTCTGTTTTCTCGTCACCAATCATGTCCTTCAATCACTGCAGATGACTTTAGTTGCCGATTTTGAACCCTGCTTGAGAATGGATGAATTTGATGCCTTTGGCCAGTTGAATAGCTTTCTTTTCAAACATTTGATTCTTCAATTCAATGTAATTTCCGTATGATTGCCTGATACGTGAGCATGTGATGGTATACATTCATTATAAAAATATATATTCGGCCAGTACTTTTACTTCGCCAAAGAAATCTCTGGGCAATTTGAAGTCGTTTGAATTGAATTCAACTATTTTTATTTTCACTTCCTTCCACGGTTTTAAAATCCTAAAAACAATTTAATTAAAAAATTTAAAAAAGTAAAAGTTAATACAATTACTCGTATGTACTTCCTTCCGTTGGTAGCCTATAGAGCAAGGATTTGCCTTGATTATTATTTTTTTGATTAGTGGGTAGTGTGTTCAATTGAATTAATTTCTTTTATGTTTATTCCCTATTCTAGTATTGATTGCAAAACAATTATAAAAAATATATATTTTTTATTATTATAAGCAGGAAGCACGTTCAGTTGCCCACAGCTTATTAGATTAGTCTCTATTTTGAAAGTTGATTCGCAAACAACACAAAAATAAGCAGAATATCAAAAAAGTTTGATGGCCGATTCGAAGTGTAATAATTGAGGTTAAAACAGCGAACTTCATTTACTACAATAAACTTCAACACCATAATAAGGAAAAATAATAAAATACTTCTTCAATTCTAATTCAAGTACTTCTTATTTAGTTACATCTTATCTATTACTTTATGTCTCATATATTTCTTACTACTTTTAATTTGAATACTTCTTTATTTGTTAATTTCTTATTAAGCTTATTAAATGCACTTCAAATTAAATCAAAAAAATCTTATGAAGTTTTGGTTATTGTACTTTATTTTAACATTTGGTGTGAGAGCTCTTTGCCATTTGAAGAGCTTGGAACCTGTTTAGCATCGAATCGAATAGTTTCTTTGTAATATTTTGGAGATTTTTGCCATTCTTCCAGCAATGTTTTTTCAAGTCACTTCGTTGGTTATTTTATTCCAACGAATATAGGTAGGGGTACTTCCAAATGAGCAGGAATGTACAGTGCCAGACATCTGGGTTGGATTGTTCCCATGCTCAAACTTAAAGTATTCACGTGTACCTAGCATCTCGGCACTATCCAGCAAATTATTTCTAAGTATATTGAAATACATATTTTTGTCCAAAAGCCCGTCAATAAATTCCAAATTTCCGACGCTGGCAGCAGACATAAAGGATAAAACTCTCGCAACATCACCACCATGTTTCATAGTAGATTTGATGGTTTCTTGATTTAACTCTGTATTTGGTTTCCAGACGCAGGGCATGTCGTCAGACCACAAAAAGTTAAACATGAATTTGTCTGCAAAAACGACTGTGCTCTAGAATTCAGAGATCTTGCAGGCACGCTCTTTGGCAAAGGTTAGTCGTTTTTGTTGACGTTGTTTGACTTTATTGTTCATTTAAAAACTTCTTTCTTACTTACTTCTCGGCCGCTGAAGCCATGGTTGTGAAGTACAGGGAACCTCCGAAGAACACTGATACATTCCTCACATACCTCAGATCGACGTTTGGAATCACTGGACACAAAGTGCAAAGGAATCTGAGTTTTAAAAATTTAACATTTTCAACCAAAATTAGTTTAAGTGTTTCATAAACTTAAAGTGTGTTGCCAAAATCGTCTGCAGAAAATCAAAAGAAGGTTCGAAAATGGTGTACGATTTCACAATGGTGTACAATTTAACATTTCAAGTTAAAATTTTGAATCGATTAAAGAAAGGAGAGAAACTATCGGTTGTTGCAAAAACTGAGAACTTAAATGACTCTACTATTCGAACAATAAAAAAAATGAAGAAAATATAAGAAAGCGGGCTACAATTGTGCTTTTAGACGTTCAGCAAAGTTTTTGTTCAACAAATGTAAGTCTTATTAATACTGAGATGATTGTGTAAATAAAAGTGTGTTCTTACGCGAAAACATCATCAAGCAAAAACCGCTTAGGATATACAAAAATTTACAAGGAAGCCAGCAAACTACCTCAAAACAACGATCGCAAGTATTTAGTACAACTAAAGGCTGGATGGAAAGGTTTTAAGTAATATCAGGCTCCATGGAGAAAGTGCTTGTGCAGATGCAGAGGCTGCTTGCAATTTTACAACAGAGTTGCAGAAAATTGTCAAAGAAGAAAACTATGCAGCCGACCAAATTTTTAGTGCCGATCAAACGGGCTTACATATATTTCAACACCTCATAGCTCTATGTCTGAATTCAAAATGGCTAAAGAAAGTATCACTCTTCTTTTATGCAGTAACACATCAGGAGATTGCCGTATGAAACCATAATTTATAAACTAATCAATGAGTTTTCGCTTGTAGAAAAACTTAAATAAAGAGGAGCTGTCGTTTTATTGTCCAGCCAACAGAAGACCTTGGATGACTTTATCTATGTTTGGAGATTGGTTTCACAGCTGCTTTATTCCTGATGTCGAAAGATACTTACAGGAGAAAAACTTAAGTTTCAAAGTATTACTATTACTAGACAACGCCCCTGCTCACTCGAAGGAGCTAGAACATCCAAATGTAAAGATAGTATTTCTGCCACCAAATACTACAACACTAATCCAGCCACTGGATCAAGATGTAATATCAACATTAGAGGTATATTATAAACGAAGATCTTTTCAGTCTATTTGGGATAATTTAGAAACTGCAGAAAACAAGACACTTACCTAAACTTACCTAAATTTTCAATCTTGCATTGCATTAATACTGTGACTGACTTTATGCGGAAGGGATCTTAAAGTTTCAACACTGAATGCAAGTTGGAAAGCTGTTTTACCACATATAGTTTATGCAGACTCCAATACTCTATGCATGGACACCGAATACATTGGGATAATTAATGCTGTGCGATCGCTTTGTGGTATAGGATTTGATGATATGTCTGCTAATGACATTAATGAACTGTTTTTAGAAAAATAATTGCATACAGAAGATCTTTCTAGAAGAACCCAAATCAAATTCAGTGGTTGCAGAGGATACTGAAAATTATGAAAATGCATTTAACTTCAAAGGTTTTTCTGAAACTCATCAAAAAATTAATCTGAATGATGTATCAAACATTTTGACGATAGTTTGCCAATTTCGTCAAATACCAATATTAATTTGTAAAATAAAAATTTTCAGTTTTATTCAGCGTTTCTTGTTTTAAATTTTTGCACTTGAAACGAATCCCGCTTTTTCAAAGTCCCGAACAAAACGGTTTCAAAGAACATGGAACCAAGTAATCGTGTTCTTCGGGGTTTTCTGTACATACTTGGTTGATTGTTTCAGCACTACAGGTGTTCCATGATATATTCGGAGCTTCACTAGCCAGTTTTGGATATTTTGGTTAGTTTAACTATACCTACCCTTATCTCTCACCCAATACTCACGTAAAAAGTAAAAAGCGTTTGATGATGTGTTACACTGTAAAGTAGCTCAAATTCACAATTTTTGCAGCCTTTTGAAGCTATTTACTCAATATTATAGGGGGTCCGGTAGCTCTGCTCGCTAAGGCATCAGGCCGAAAAGCGGCGTGCTACGGGGCCTATGGGTTCGAATCCCGCCAGTGCCATGGCTGTATGTGTGAATGCGTGTGATTGGCTATGAGGGTGGCAAATGGGCCCAAACTGGTGGTCTAATGCTGGCCGCGACCTCGGCAGCCCTCTTCACTAACCTAACCTAACCTACTCAATATTAGAATGACGAAGAAGTAGCTAATGCTGTTTAATTGGTTTTTCCGCGACTTATTTTATTAAAAATTGTGAATTCAAGTATTAGTTACTAGATTAGAATAATGATAATTTAAAACTAATTGTAAACACAATTAAGAAAGCACCCAAAATGAAAACACATTCATATCGCAAGATAATAAGATAAGACACCTAAACGGATAAAATTAAGTGTCGGTACGTTTTTTTTTGCGTCTCGATCAATAGCAGATTATGGTAAACAGCATTGAAAACAACAACATCTGAGTCAGGATTGTTGTTTTCAATACTGCCTACCCTAATCTTCTATTGATCGAGACGCAAAAAACACACCATGTATCAAATAAGCTACGAGTAATAATGGGCAAACGCGACCAGTTCAATCGGCAGATATCCCAATTCATATTCAAACGACATTCCAATTCCTATTCCTGTTGGAAATCGAAAGCAAAAAGGGACTATTGGAGTGCCAACTCGGTTTTCGAAAAGGGGTATCAACTATGGACGCTGTCAGAATGGTGTCGGAACTAACAACGAACGCTAAAGATAAAGGAGGCTGCTGCGCTGTGGTCACACTAGACGCAAGGAACGCCTTTAATTAACTCCGCGAGGTGGAGCCGTATTGTACGCGCGCAGCCCGATAATGGAGTGTCACGCTATTTAACATGTATAATCGTCGACTATTTCAGAGAAAGAACCTTATGCTACGACTCAGACGACGGAGCAAAACTTTATCTGGTAATGGCAGTAATACCACAGGGATCAGTCCTGTGGTACAACCGCCTACTACTATTTTAGAGCATCATGTACGATGAGATCCTAAGGCTACGTATACCCAGAAATGCGGTTGTGGCAGGTTTCGCCGCCGAAATTGCCAAAATCGACTACTTCTTTGATCAGCTGCTCGGACGGCCGGTGGGTTGCTCGAAATGGGTCACTGTGTAAGCCGATTCCGGGAAGTGAGTTTCCAGTAGCATGTTCAGACATTCTTTCGGGTCCGTTTCCATTTCACAGAAACGTAGGTACGCCGGAAGTTACGCTTAGGACCTTCCTGATTCTACTAGCCTCTGTACTTCCTTCAATGTTTTCACAGAATTCCCTCTACGAGTCACGCTTGGCTAACCATATCTTTTTTTTTTTGAAAAGCGACAACTCTTGATTGTATCGATACCAGTCTTCAACGTTTCTGGATCACCTTGCATTGTTGAACGCCCTGCGACCTCTAGCCTCTGTAATTTCTCCATTCTACATAAGGTAGCGTCTTTGAAATATGACACTAAGATTCCTGTTAATCGGTTCACCTGCTCGTTAAGTTATCCTGAAGTCTTCAGAACCAGTTCGTCTAGTACCCTGAGGTGTCTATTTGTTTTCTTTGAATAAACTTCCCATTGTGATATTCTTCGGTTCCGAACTTTTTGGATAAGATACTACGACTGCCGATATTCCAGCGTAATCACCGGTGGCCCGAGAGCAACGGCAGATTAGAAACCTGCCAGCTATGGACACTTTCGATTATACTTGGAGTTGCCAGGGTGAAATCAATTACCGCAAAGGTGTTCCTAGTAATAAATGTAGGTTTGTTACCTATATTGAAGATATTGAGGTTGGTTGACGTTAGAAATTCCAGCAAAGATCTGCTTCTGTCGTTTATGTTGGTGCTTCCCCATATTTTGTGGTGAGCATTTGCGTCACAGCCGATGGCAGCATCAGTTGTCATAGCCGCTTTTGCCTATCTTCTCAGTCCGGGTGTGATTGGATCCATGTCGTATGGTAGGCACCTCTATGTGCCGTTACCAGCGATCCTCCTCTCTCAACACACAGTGGTTGCATTGCAGATTGGCCGTCGCCGGTAAGCTATGAGCAAACTTCCATTGGAATCGGAAAGAGCCAAAGGAAAAACTAGGGCAGAAAATACTGAACAATGGGACACGACAAGGAGAGCGATTTAGGTAGCAAATTCGGGATACTATTGGCTACCGATATTTATGTTAAATGAAGATTAGATTAGATTTGTATAAGATCTGTTTGGATAAAAAAAAGTGATGATATAGTAAATGGGGAAAAATGGAGTGAGACTGGTGATTGCTGGGAAAAGATTAAGGAAAAATGTTTAGCAAAAAATTCACAGATCCTTTGACGATTAGTAACAATTTCTAAATTAAGATACATTGAATCAGGCGAACGGTGGAAATGCATCAGGGAACGCATATAAAACCAGCAGGGTGTATGATGATTGGAACAAATAGAAATCTTAATTTTGGCGAAAAAATCACACATGGCTTATCTAGTCATGATTTTGGCCGCTAGTCGTAGCCTTGCGACTTCGATGAACTCATCTACGTCTTTAACCTCTAAGATAGACGCTAATCGGACAAAAGCCAGCTTTATAATAATTAAAATATTAGGGTCTTATGTAAATTTCAGTGACTGATAAGTCAGTAGAGTTGCACCTGGGCGGCTTGAAGAGTCATATTCTGAGAAGGGACACTTGAAAGGGCAAAACATGCTGAACGAGTCAGGC
Source organism: Nemotelus pantherinus (assembly GCA_963978885.1). NCBI lineage: Eukaryota > Metazoa > Arthropoda > Insecta > Diptera > Stratiomyidae > Nemotelus > Nemotelus pantherinus. The sequence goes on from OZ022264.1 coordinate 45,964,131, forward strand.
TAAAATCTAGGGACTATTCACAGAAATGCTGTTTACACACTTGTGGCAACCTCATATCCCGATTACAATCAAGCTAATAGTCATGGAAGTCTCCTGTAATCGAAGGTATCCTGGTAAAGGTTGTCAAAATGGATCTTATGTAAAAATGTATTCAAATTATGAATAATGCAGACTCTAATGCACAAAAGTACTATATCGATATCGATGCTGTGTTGTTATGTTGTTGCTATAAGGTATGGACAAAAAAGGAAGAGTAAATTGCTTCACCTGTGACAAACCTACACTATATGTCAAACTTACTTAGTGTATCATCTGCTGGTGAAATAGTGAGAAAGCAATATCCACAGTTTACATATGGTAGTTTTTCAATATTTCTCTTGTATTAATCCTGATAATGCTTTGCGATATCAGACACTACTAATTGCACTAATTATGAAAATAACTGCCTCAGATACAAAATTTAACATTGAGATGCTTGGTAAGTGGACGCTCGAGGTAATGATTTAAACTTTCGAAACCTGAATATTAGGGTCGGTCCAGTGAAGGATGGGTGGGACCAGTGAGTTCAACAGATCTATGGGTTGCATAAAATCTACATTAGATTAGCAGTATCAGTTTTAATTGCAAAAATATCTATGGAAAGTGAAATAAATACAAACATTTTAAAAATATTAATACCCGAAGAATTTCCTAGCATATTCTGTCCTACTAAGCGCAAAAACGGTATCTCAATGAAAGCGAGTTTCGAGATAATTGAATTTTTGTAAAAGTAGTAATATTGATATACCTCTAATTTCCTTAGTGATTTAAGGTAAAACTGAGATAGGCGACGAGGAACTGGGTTCGTTTGGAGCTGATGGAGGATTCTCTTTACTCCACTTTTTTCGGTGAGCGATCTTCCGCTCAGCTATGAATCTTGGATACATCGGGTACTTAGATTTAGGAAAATTTCTTAAGGTGTTTTCCATATGTTTTAAATAAGATACCATGAAAAGGCTTAGTTCATTAGATGCGTTTTTTTAAGCTTTCTAATGTTATAAAAGTCAATTTTTCGATTTTTTTTTTTAGATACCGCTTTTGCGCTTCGTAGGGCAGTATTGGCATTAAAAGAATTGTATCTTCCGTGTACTATCCGACGCTTAAAAGTACAATCCTATCCAAAATCAAGGCAAAGGTCTATGGTTTAAGCAACAAATTTTCACATGTTAGGTGCATTCCTGGTTTAATGAGGGTTTTCAGGTAATACAGAAAACTTTGCAAAAACAATTAAATCAGCATAGTTGTCAATATGTACCATCGAAAAATACGATAATTTTATAATATTTTTTTGATATGATCGAATTCAATGAAACCTTTTATTTAGCACTGGAGCTCGCTTTGAATCAATCCAAGACATAAATCTCTAAGATAAAATCAATTTCATACCATGCGCTTCATACTTCTTCCAAACATTTTATTGTCACCCCATCCCGCTACGATTTGGAGCAATTTCGCAATTATATCCTTCACACCCAATCGTTTAACTAAAAACCGAAAACAAGTTTAATTTTCCTTCTCTCATCCGACTCTTAAGCATTCCATTGATATGTTATTTTTTTCAATCTTCGCTCACATTATAACATGATTAATAGGCTCATTTCTACTAAGAATGTCATAAAAATTAATCTGAAACATTCCGAAAGCGAATGATACAAATTTTTTGTTGGTTGTAGCATATTTTCCTCAGCGAAATATCGTATTTCTTTTTGAAGTTCTGCCAAATTTGAACAGTGTGATGCCATGAAATAAAATTTTTGTTTGATCAATCATTTTCAAAAGGAACAAATCAGTCTTTGAAGATTACAGCAGCATGATTGGAACCTTCATTGATCATAGCATTAATTAATTTTATCTGCTGATTCGTTAGTCAAGAAACAAAACCATCTGAGTGGTTAGTGACACATGATATTTTCAGAGTCTAGAATGTATGTCATATCAATTCACCATGTCACTGTGTATTCATTAGTCCTCCATGACTTCAACTTCCGCTGCTAATAACCAGTACCATTATCATGCCTAAGTTTTCCGCACCTTTGAAGGTACACACGTTCTATGTTCTTAGCAAGTGAGTATGTCGCTATGCCACCCGCCATCGTCTTAGCGTAGTGTTCAGCGCTGGAAGAACAACAACACTATCGGCGGCCATATCTCTGTAATGGCTGCCTTCTTTCATGTTGCGACGGCGCTGCACCAACAATCAGCTGTGTCTGTGCCATACTTGGATAGAAATTCGATGTCGGTGCCGGAACCCAAAAGAGCGGAGGATGAAATGAAAGGGCGGAGAGCACTCTAATTTGTACGTCAATATGAAAAAATACAAAGTGGTGGTATGGTCCTGAAATTTAAAAAGTACTTGTCACCCTTGCGAATACGCCACCACGTTCGAAAGATACGGATGCCATCCACCCTTTTCAAATCCAGGCCATCCAGATTCGATTGCAGCCCTTAGCGAGCGAATACCTACCACGCTTGCCGTTCGACTCCTCATCTTTAATTGGCCCATCGACTGCGACGCTAATGCCGTAGTTTAGACGATAAAGCTTTAATGGGGGGATGATCGAATCAATCCCGAGCACTACGTCACTTGCATTCAGTTATTAGTCGGTAGAAATTTGAGCGAAGTTGATGGAAGATATTCAGATGGAGTGCACAGACGGAGAACAGATGCGACTGGAGATCAGAACGCGGAAAATCGAGTTCGATTTGCTTTGGCCCCAAGACCAAGCCGGGCGTTGCGCCCCAAGTATTTCTGGGGGGCCTACTTCCTCTATCCAACTTTAATTCGCTCGAACTCGTACAATTTATCACATGAGACACATCAGCTCCACATGCAGGCTCATATGCTCGTACATGCATGCATACGTACATATGTGCCGTCTTGCGTTCGAATAAATGATAAATTTATGTTGCTTTATGAGTTTTATGCCGGCATCGTATTTATCTCGCGAGCAATCTGTTCGTGCAGGATATGTGGAGACGGATGTTTTGATAATGCTCCGCACTTCCCTGTTCAAGCTTTGAAAAAACCGAATGACGGATGTTTTGTGTAATTGCTTTTATTTAATGGAGGTCTGCACAATAATGCGACTGAAATTGAATAATTGAAGTGAATTAAGAATATGGAAAGTATTCGCATGAAGGTAGGTGGCTTTAGGTTCAATTTGAAGTGAAATTATCACACATGGTGGATAAATTTAGTGGCAGGTGGTTATGGCAGGCATTGTTTGTTTGCATGCATTCGTGAATGATTAGTGAGCTATCCGATTGCTTTGTAGCAGAGCATTGTTTTCAATAAAAAGGTTTGAATTGAATATTTTGATGCTACTAGCACTAAGCATAAACGTTCTATCTACATTTTAGTACTTTCAGGATATTCAATGATATGTGTTTTGATTTGTACTGGATATATATGGAGAGTGCATTTTTCCATATTGATTTTAACATATTTCATGTAATAGAATATGTAGTTTTCGAATCCAGTGCTAATTCAAAAATGAGAAAAATGCAGATAGAACGTTTATGCTTAGTAGGACAGAAGACCACCTGCATAATTGAGTGCAACTATTAAGCTGCCACTCTGCGCTGAAGTTTAAGCCAAGAATCATCATTGTCTGGCTGGAAAGGTAATATCAAAAAAATTCCGCTCGAACGATGAAACAAGGCGTTGTTCATTCATTCACTTAAAATATATTGTAATTTTTTTTTGAGTAAACCGAAGTATAGCATAGCCAGCATGGAATGCAGGTAAGAGTAGATATTAAGTTGTAATATAAACATTCTAACAGAAAAACTACTTTCTCTGCGGACTATTCACCCCACCTTCGGGGATTTTGTGCTAAAAATTAACATTTGGTAACGTTTAATATTTACAGTAATAACACTGTGCAGTACAATACAGCATTAAGTACTAATACCGTAGCAATTTATTGCATTAGTGGGGAAGATATCAAAACAAGATCAGTTGTGAAGTTATTTTGAAGCATGTGGAAAATACCACAACATAACTAGCCAATGGTGTAGGAAAATCCACACCAAAAGTCAAGGGGACGATTTTTGATTATAAGAAGAGCTCGCTTATTAAGCGGCAAGAATACCCAGCTAGAAAAAAAAGGGTCTAGTTAATGAAGGAGTACCTGTTCCGGAAGGGCAAGATACAACCAACAGGAGTCGCAGCAAATACTTCAGCTTTAATTTCAATGTCAGCTAGTCAATGACTTAAGAAATTATGATTTTAAATTTCCTACGGTACTAATTACAATTTCGACATCGTCCAGAGAAAGGTCGGAAAACCGCCTTAATATGGAAAAATGTCGTGAATTATCCGTGGAAACGCGTTCTGCGGTTTGAACTCTTCGTGAAGAAGGATATCTTTACAAGCAGATTTAAAAAATGTCAAAGAAGACTGCTTGGACGATTATTAAGAAGAAGGAAGAAATGAGTAGTGTTGTCAACAGAAATCATTCCGGGGCACAGAAGACGTCTGTAAGAGATGACTAGTAAATAGTTGTTAAAAACAAACGGAACATACGTCTAATATACGTCTAACAGGTACCGTCCAAATCTCATACTGAAAGAAAAAGTCGTGGTTGATTTAACTATTATTGATAGTAATGCAACAATTCATTCAAAATTGTCGCATGAACTACGAAAAATTCTTGCGTTAACCTCGCAATTTAGTTTTGATGCCCAAGAATTAATGAAGTTATTGGATATTAAATCAGGGTTATATGGTGGATGGCTCATCAACTCGGTGCTTTGGTACAGATATAAGATGTTTCAAGGTGACACTAGGTATGACTATTCCCGAAGCATAAAATCTTAAATGAAATCAACACATTTCCTCCGCTTTTCTTCGAAAATCAGTGTTTTTAGCGCTACTAACATCATTCATTTCCAAAAGTTGCAAGCTTGTCGCTTCAGCGGCAGAATAAGAACAACAAAAAATAATTTTTTTTCTCTGGTATTGATTGTTATTAAAACCAAGTAACAAAGGAATATCAAAGTGTGAAAAAATAGGTTATTTAAGCTTATCAGCGGAGAAACTTTGTGAGCCAAATTTCTTAGCATTGGTCAATTAAATTGTAATATGGAGTGAGCGATTGCTTTATTAAGTCACTGCTTCGGATCAGTGGAACTTCTTTGGCTCACAATATAAGTCCCCTTGAGATAACGTCTTGAGTGCACTGATCAGAACGATAACGTATTTAAAGAAATGTTCACGTAAAATAGATTACGATGCATTCAAATAAACAGAAACTGACAATGCTAAGATGTACCCTGCACAAAAGCAGACCAATAAGGTTTTAAATGTGATCTATGGATTAATCTCAAGGCTGAAGTTTGCTTGCTCAAATGTATGGTTTTGTATTAATTAAATATTATTGAAAAAGTTAATGGTTGGAGACCACTTATGTAGCCCTGTAAAAAAGGTCTTGCTTAATTTACACATATACATGCGTTGAAGCGCTGCCTACAATCCCTGTAAGTAAATCGTGTGTTTAAAATCACACAAAACCTTTGTTCGGCTTATTTCTCTCCAGGGTGAATCAAGATGCAAATCAATCGGCACCCCATTACTTAAAAGGACTTGAAGCATCACTTTGCTTATACCACATTATATTTCGATTATTTAAATGTACATTTGCAAATAAGTCCAAATTAAAATTGTCATCAGAATTCATTGTATCGGGTCAGCCAAATGTTTCAGCAATGTGATTCTCAGTATCGTTACCCACACATTTTGTATTAAATATTTCGGACAAGCCTTGTTTGGAGTTTTCAGCCCCAAAAGTGCTATCTGTCAAAATTTTGAATGTAAATTCAAGTGAATTCTCAATCATGGCTCTGTGGAACAGTTCCGATAACTTAAAATCTGTTCGAACCCTTACTTAAAACCACTCGCAATGAGCAATAACCACCTTGCTTGGATTGGCATAATATAAGCGTATCTTCTGTTCAATCAGGGTCCATCCGATAGAGATCGTATGGATGCCCAATCGTCTACGATTCTATATAATAGGATGGAGACCTTCAGATTGCGTATCTTAACGATTCAATCGAAAACTCGTGCGTTTTGCCTGATTCCGGCTTATTCTTGCAAGAGTCTTGGCTTCTGGCAATCATCTTCCATGAGACTCTTTTGAAATTCTACTAGAGTGGTAAAAGCGTTTTCATCCCAGATCCTGTCTACCTACTATCGATATAGATATTTGAATATTTTACAATTACATACTTTTAAAAATGCTACGTTAGCTCAAAACAGGTAAGCACTTAATGACAATAAATAATGACAACTCTTATCCGAAATCACCTTTTCTTCTGCTAAATTCCAAGTAAATAGCCTCAATGCATGTTAAAATCCAAATAAATGCCAATTTAAGGACGCTCCCTTTATTACACTCAAGCAATAAATTCCCTTATAATTAAACATACTTCCAGGTATACAACGATCTTTATAGCCATATAATACGATGTTTTTTGAATTTTTCAAACATTCAATTTTTCTTTTATTTTGAGCTATGCCAAATGTTCGACAAATTTCATTAAAAAGGTTTGAAAGTGACTGTTTTCAAGATACTTTTTTTGTATAGAAATACTTCTATGATTTCGTGACAACGGTTGCAGAGCCCTGTGTATTGCCCAAAGTTCTCAAGAAACTTTCCTTAAAAAATATGGTAACCGATATTAGAGCAGATCAGAGTTATAAATGGAAAGCTCTAATGTGTTTCAGATTTCAAAATTAAAATTTTCGTATTTAAAAAAAACATAGAAAGTTCTTATGTTTTCTTCCCTATCATTAGAAAAGCTCTTAACGGAATCCATAATTTATTCGCCCCTTACAGGTAAAATATTAATTGCCAACAATGGTATAGGGTTCAACAGACCTTAATAAATCCAAAGATTAGCAAATTACTAAGTCAAATCATTAGTGTATTTCAAAAGAGTCTGCTTTGCAAGAATTACAGGTAAGTATCCTATAGTGGAAAAGGGTCTTAAATTTAATCCTTACCCTGATACTTAAACACATTTTTAAATTGATTCAATTTTCACGGACGGATGTTTTTTTCTCAAATATTTTTATTGCAATGTCACATGTGGTGAAATGTTTGGAAATTTTCAATGCATCAATTTACTTTCACCTCAGAAGGTGTAATATTTAATAAAAAGTATATGAAAGATATACTAATCAAAAAAGGGTATTACTAATCTGAGAAGAAGCATGGCGCCGCAGACCATAATTTATATATTTCTGGTGGTATATAAATGGTTGATTTCGGGACTGTGATAAAGTATAGCGCCTGACATGGGTTTTCCAAGAAATTTTCCTTGGGGAGTGTGTGCCAAATTTTAAGAGGAGTGTAACTTTATTCAACAAAGATATCTAGTATTTATCTTAGCAGTAAAGGTTTCATTACTAAAATCTTATTTTTATTTCTTTTGCTTAACAATATGTACATATAGCTACATATTTCACACTTTTTCCTACATGTAAATTAATGTGCTTATCGAATATCTAGTTGTAATTATCGCTAGGAAGAGAAAAACTCTAGCGTATAAGAAAGATATTTTCGCAGAACAGCAGAGGAAGTGTAGAGATTGCGTTTGAGATTTTATATGCTTAAAACGCTTACGCAATAAATTTCTCTTACTCACGAGCGGATCATCATGTCGAATATTTAGCATATGAAAATATAATTCTAGCATATTTCAGAACAAAAGTGGCCACCAGAAGTATATTTCACTTACACCATTTTAAAACCAACCTGCCCAGTGGATTTTGTTTTGGTTCGATTAATGCTGTGAAATTTATAGGTGCAGAATGGTTCTGATGGCTACCAGACGCAAAGGTTTGAAAATTGAAACATTTGTTGCTTATTTTTATTACAAGGTGTTTATCATATGCATTTTGGTAAAAATGTGAAAAAAATAATCGGTTTTAGGAAAAACTGTCCGAATTCCGTGGCCAAATTTATCAAATCTGCCTCACATTTTTCATAAAGATTCATTTTTTGCATCGGAAGTTATAAGGCAGAAAGCTTTTATTTGGCTAAGAGTTATTTCAAGATGTTACCAAAACCACAGGAATTTAAGTATATTTACCAAACTTCTATCAGATCTGATCCTACTTAAGGCCAATATCTGCTGTTTTGATCTGATGACTTCTCGCGAAAACGAATTTTGAATGCTCAAAAATAGATAGCTTGATGAAAGATCACCGTTCTTGTGGGACGAAAAACAATGAAAATTTCAAATTCAAAAGTAGACAAAGCATCCGATTTTTATAAAAATCGAATGATTTGCAGTAAAGTCGATGATTTGATGAGTTTTTGTTCATCTGTTTGCCATTCCTGTAAATTTTCCCGCACCTTCTTCGACAATATCACAGGCCTATGACTTTATCCAATGACTGCAGTTGTAAGGACAGAAAGACTTTTAAAATTAATCATATGAAAATTTAATGCTACTATTTCTTAGTACTAAAATACCAAAAATGCAAATTGCTGGCAACGCCGATATTTTCAAATAATTTCTATCAGATTTGATCTTACTAAAGAATAATACATGCTGTGACAGGTGATATGGTGAACGGTTACCGCTCCTGTGCGATGAGTAATGTTGAAAATTTAAATTCGACTGTTTGGGTAGAATTAAATTCATCAATCGTTGGTATTTTCTCTTAAAAGCAAACATTATTGAGGACAGCCGTTGATCTGAATGTTTTGTGTTTACATAGCTGCTGTAGCTACAGTGTTGCCCACACATTCATTTAATCAAAAATCCTCTTTTTTTTTTAAACATTATTAATTTTTAAACCCATTATTATTGTAATTATTAAGTCATATATGCGTATTTTGTCCTCAAAATTTCCATATGAACTGATGACTCTGCTCGAGCTTATCTCAATTCGGATTTTTATAAATTTCTATGCATATTGTTAGGCACTAAGTGCCCGCATCAGTTTAAAACTTTCGAAAACATGATTTCAATTAAGCTAAAACATAACTATTTCTCATTTTCTATGCTTATTTTTTTCTTTTATTTTTTGATTATAGGAGTACCTATAAATTTACTAAAACGCCCGCTGCCGTTAAAGGGTCAAAGATATTTCCTGGATGTACTAATATCTTCCAAAAATTTCAGCTCAATCATTTTTTTCGGTAATGTGATTCCTATACTGATTTCCATCGAAAATCAGTAGAAACATTTAAATGCTTTCAGGCAATTAGTGCAAACCTTGACTTAACGATTTGAAACACGTTATCAGAGCCAAGTTGAAAATATTATCATTTTTTTTATTATTTGTTTATTTATTTATTATTTATTAATCTCTTGCGCTACAGATATAATTCCAATTACAGCGTCAAGAAAGCAAAAATAAAAAAAGAATGAAACATAAAAAAGGAAAATAAATAACAAAAATAATTGAATATATAGAAAACTAAAATTAGGACTAAAGTAAATAGCAATTCAAGGTAACATTCTCAATACATGCTTGAATTGTAAAAAAGATTGCGGGAGAGGACCAAGCTTAAGAGCATTGTGCGTTCTGGGTAGACGCAGAAAAGCGAATGGAAATAGACTTCCGTACGTGCAAAAGGAATAGAGAAAACCTCAGAAGTGCGACTTGGACGACTGGGTACACGTCTGGCTATCTGTGAACCGAGATCTGTTAAGAAAATGCCTTGACAAAGTTTAAAGAGGAAACACTCATCGAGGAACAACCTCTGTGATTGCTACGAGGACATACGAAGGAGGGAAAAACTAGAGGAGTAGGGACAATAGGGGATATTAAATTTAAAAGAAGTGAGCGAGTGAACCTGCACTGAACAGATTCAATGGCGACAGATAAATACTGAAAGCATGGAGACCAGATTTGGCACGCATATTCTAGAATACTGCGTACTAAGGAGACATATAAATAAATACAGGAGGAAATGTTGGTAAACATATACGAAGAACACAAAACAAATCCAAACAAACAAGGCATAAATTTAATACATATATAAATACGAAACAGATTGAAACAAGAAAAAAAACTACAAATGAATAACAACACTAATAATATAAATAAATAACGCATAAATAATTAACTAAGTAAATAAATAAGTTTGATATAGATAATAAATATCAGTTAAATAAATGAATAACAATTAAAATCAATAATTAAAAAAGCTTAAGAATTACGGAGTACAAATGGGTTGGATAAGTGAAGGATACTTTAGAAATCCTTGCGCAATAAAGGTTGCTAAAACCTTTGAAAATCCTGCAGCATCTATTTATCGGCTCATTAGTTGCATATATAGTGGAATGTAGATATTCCTTTGGCAAATGATTGAACCTGGTGCTCCTTACGGGGATATTTATCACCATTTTACTATTCAGGAATTCAACTCTAAAAACGCCTCTAATGACGTCAAAGATGAAGCAGGCCGATATCACAATTTTTCTGGAAGCAAGTGGAGTTAAGTTTCAATGCCCCACTCTAGGCTCATACGGGGGTAAATTTTCGGAGCCGAATGGTTGTACAGCTCTCTTAGGATGAAAAGTAAAAATTGTCTTTGTATGGACTTGAGTCTGTTACTGTGGAGTTCAAAGGGTGGGTTCCAGATAATACAGACGTATTCAAGAAGAGGGCGTACAAGTGCCACGTATAATGATCTTGTGGCCCAGAAGTTTTTAAATTCCTTGGGTCGTGGCTTAATAAAGCCGAGCTGCTTATTCGCAGGGAAAGTTTTTAGCTCTTATTTTTCCCAAATAACTTATTAGCATAGAAATAAAGGGGTACCTAAAAATTCACCAAAATCCCGCCACCGCCAAACGGCTAAAGAGTTATCAATTTTAGCTCAATATAAACTTTATATGCATAGATCTTTCCTGAAAATTTCAGTTTGATCGGATTACGCAATACACTCTAAAAAGGGGGTCTATAATTAATACTTTGATAATAGGAAATATATTCATTTTTTCGTTTAAAATAACAAATCACAAATTTTTTTACACATTCGTTGTGCATTTTTTGCTTTTACGTCATATCAGCTGAATAATACACAGCTTTTTGTAAATTGAAGCAAAAATAGTGTAAATTTACTAGTTTGCTATTCATCTTTGTGCCAAAGCCATAAAATTGCATCATTATTTAGGGTAAAAATACACCATTTGGTCGTAAAAAAAATATTCTTTTTACGCACTTTTGTAAATTTACATCTTTAATAGTAGGAAACCAGTTTCCTACTATTATAAGGGTAAAATTCAAACAAAATTTTTTTGAGTGTAGCTCATGGATAAGATAATGAGTTATTGCATAATATAAAATACAGTATAGGTACATTCGTTTATAAAGATATGTCTATAAATGGATACAAACATATAATTTTAAAATAACAAGTATAGTGCTACTTGCACACGTGATTATTTTTATGTCAACCTATTATTTAGGTAGAAATAAGACGAAGAGACTCGTAACCGGAACATACCGACACATTCTATTCGGAGTCGATGTGTGCTTTTTACAATAAAAAAAGATCATACCTTGTACTGTATGCGAATTGCCTCTGTTCGTTGGAAAAAGGAAGTGTTCAATAAATACATTTTATTATTTATGAATCCATATGGCAATGTGAGACCTTTTAATAGAGAGACTATAAATAAAAACTGAAATAATTTTTTAATTTTTTATTTATATTAATTGTTTACTTCATTAATAAAAATAGACCAACTTCATTCAATTAAAAACAATCTGTGTAATATTGGTTTTTCTAAAGTTAAAAGCTACAAAGAGCTAAGTGTTAGAAGAGAATTCAATGACGAGGTTTTGCAAGCAAGATACTGTTGGTCTTATCAATCAGCCTGCTTTAATCATCGGATTGATCATTTTCTCGAATCAAGAGAAACTCCGGACTCTCAATAAAAAATTTTATAGGGTCATTTAGATGCTCAGGAAGCAGTCTAGACCTTTTTGAGCACAAAATTCTGCTTATTGTTGAGAATGACCGTTCTACAGAAGCGGTTACAACAAGAGCATTATTTTGGAAACATACATTTTTTTTCAATTATGCCTTGTGCATTAAAGCCACCATTTTCAGAAATTTCAGTGAATCCGATAGTGAAGTTATCTTTATTTAAAATCATTAAACCTTATGTCTAGGTTGTATTCAACTGTTGCTTTAAGCATTGCCAGGATTCTAAAAAAAAATTTCATGGAGTCTGCTTTATTATCATCTTCTACATTTTTTTCTCCAACAGTTTTTTCTGCTTTTTGCGGAAAATAGTCCTGGCTTCCTGACTAGCAGCCCAGCAAACCAAATGCATCGTAATTAATTCATAAAAGAGTCATACTTTACGAATGTTTTTGTCGTTAACGACCTCGCAAATGAATCGAAAACGATTCATTGGTCCTACTAAAATGGCCATTCGAGAAGAAACATTTTTAACGATTCGTAAATGAGTTAGAAAAAATGTGGTTTTAGCGAGTATAAATCACCTATATACTCGATAAAAGTGATACTTTTATGAATTATTAGCGATAGTTTTAAAGATTTCAAATATATTAGCTTTTACGAATTGAAAATGAGTTAAAATTATTTACTCATAGTAGAGTAAATTTGAAAGACTGGAATAATGAAGAAATATAGGCTGCTAAAGACGAACATTAAACATCGTTGTATAAGAACATTGTTCAGCACAGACGAATTCACAGCGCAGTCGAATTAAACTGAAATTTTGTTTGGGATACCGCGACCAGCAAACTTGGGGAAAAATCTATGTAAAATCTGTTACTGAGCCGCATAGGCCATAGGGCACATACACATGGCTTGCATTATTTATTGCGTCGGTCATCATAAGCAAAATTATTGCTGCGTATCGTTTTACGAACAGGCTCGGTTTCGTATGAGGGATATGTTTGTTGATTGTCGAGAAACTATCGTTTTTAGTGAACGCTCACTAAATTGTTTGCTGGGAGGCATCAGCCAACGTTTACTCGATTAGTTTTTTCAATATTACTTTACACAAGACAAAACACAAACACAATACACAAACTACGTCTAAACAACGCGCTGATACGACGCGCAGCTACGACACGATGATTCACTTATGATCAATTCCAGAGAGAGATCGTCATTCGGAGAAAAACAAATCACGTTGCAGTTCTCCAACTACAACCTTCCACCACAAGAGACAATACGCGAAAGATCTTTTAAATTATGTTATTTAGCTTTTTGTAATAATTCTCACGCTTCCAGTTCAATAGCATCAATTGAAATATCTCGAACAGCACTTAATACTACCTGTACTAATGCCAGTGATTCTGTCAAGTGTCATGCGGACATTTATATCGATTTACTTAGTTTCGAAAGCATCGAAAAAATTCTTCCAAGAGGAACTAGTTTAACAACCGTTGTAGCTTTACGCAAAATATGCGAAAGACCACCTGCTTCGGTGGAGAGATTTCCAGCTTCCAAATAAATATGCTCCAGAGCAATGCAAATGGCTGTGTGGTGTTTACTTAAATCATACTTTAATACTTAAATCATACGAAAGCCACCTTGTCACGCCGGACTGAATGAGCTTATCAAACTCACCACCTAATACCTTTTCAGTTTCCATTAAATGAGAAAATCTCTTATGAATTTAATATTCTTCTTACTTCAGGTGACATCCGGCAACAATGCAAGCAGCAGAAGATGATTTCAACAGCGAACGAATAGCAAGTTTGATGAATGTTCTTTAAACCTGCCATACACACCATTTAATCCACCACAAAAGTGAACACCACCATCAAAGGACACAGCAGCAATATTTTTTGGGTCAGGTTGTATTTTCTGGAGCTCTCTTACTAGAATTTTGCATATATGCTCCCCAGTTGTTGAATGTAAATGGACTGTAAACTGTACTGTAAACAAACACTTCTTCGACATATGAAGTACCGCTTTTCGTTGCGATGTGTCTAATAATAATACTCAGTATTTCAGGCCCATTTATGTCGATACATTCATCAGCTACGACAGAAAAGGCATCGTTGATTTTTGAACATTTTAAAATTTAGTCAGATATCGCTTCTGAGAATGCTTCCAGAAAACTTGTAACAGTCCTCGCGGATTGTCTATGAGCGTTTGCAGGGCTATTAACAATTTTTCTTCATAAAAAGTTCCTGATTTATCATTAGATGCAGCAGTAGCAACGAGAGCTGACCAGTTCGAAGTTGTGTGAGGCATTTCGGAGCAAAATAAGTAATAAGCCAAGCGCAAAAAGTCTTTGACAGAAATAACTTGTTTCTTATGCTGTTGGTTGTTGTTACCAATAAATTCTGCTCCAATTCGAATTCAATCCTGTGACTCTACTCTTCAAGAATCGGCGCTTTACTCAGTACGGTGCACGAGCTTAATGCAATACTATTGTTGAGTACGTACTTGTATACTTTTATGATATGGGCGAAGATTATGTTCATAGTAGTTGTAGCTATGTTGCACAGGAGTCAAGACTTCATTTAATTGTCAAAACCATGTGCATAGTAGAAAAGAGCATCATGTATGGGAATTTGTCGACCATAAATGCTGCGTTATGTTAGATAGGAGAATGTGTTATGTAAATTGTGATATTTCAGGGCTGGGAGCTATAAATGCTACGTTATGTTACACAGGGCTACTTGCTATGTAGATTTTTTTTCAGTGCACTGAAAAAATAGCAACCGCTTTAGACCGCTTTGAATCAGAATCGTGTTGATTGGATAAATGGTATGGATAATGAACACTTTCGAATCACAATGATTTAATCGAATAAAAACGAGCTATTTTATGCATATCTTGCAATCGAATCGCCGTGAAATTCATCTGGCAGTTGGTTAGCCTAAATAGTGTATCTGAATTGCTTCAAAAGTCTTAAATATTCATATTATCTTCGAACGACTTATATCTCCGTAGCTGAACAGCATTTGCATTCTCATAAATTTTCCAACCCATCAATGTCTGCGAAAGCTCGTTTGTTCTGCGCCATAAAGTATTTCTCGACTCTTAATCACAATTTGAACAGTTTGAATGTCATTGTGATAGTTTGAATAGACATTATTTAAACAAGTTCGATGACGAGGCTGTTTTGCGCTAAGGCACTTAGCATAGCATTGTTATGGTTGTAATCAACCCGATCATGAAAACTCTTACCTAGTTTCATCAATCAATGAAAACTAAGCATAACAATACAGCTTAGAAGTCTATTACTGCTGTTCAGCATTATTCTTTATCTTTTGTGTAGGCTCTGACAATAGACATCGCTCTATAGGAAAGTATCTATGGAGTAGGCGATATTCGCTTCAAGCATTCTTCCTACAAATGATATTATTTGGTGTCACTAAAGTAACTGCGACTAAGTATATTTCGGTAGTTTGAGACAATCTTTTAGTTGCATGTGTAAGAAATGCTAAGTAGGCATACTTTAAATTTGAATAAAGGAAGGTATTGCTACTATCGCTCAGATAAAGAATGTTCAACTTAAATCGATGGCACGAACTCTATTTGCATAGATTTATGAATAATTCATCGAATCATTTAGAATACATCTGTTCGATAGCATGTTAACCCATTTTCAAGCTATTCATGCAAGGTTATGAACAACGGCATAATAATTTTTCAAAGCACATAAGTAATATTGGAATTAGTATTTGCATGTTAGTGACTTGAACAAAGATTTTGATGAAGATTCATCCTGAATGTAACGAATGTCAATTGTTTTTTTGTTTCATGTTAAATCTACACATATTTTTCAACAAAGCTGTTTGTCATGAATGTCGCAACTATCTGAAAAATTGTCGCAACTATCTGAAGTCAAACGCAACTATCTGAAAAATTGATTCAAATTGATATAATCTCCATGACATGCGCTTATGAAAACTGTAGAATTTTAAGTTAAGCGAACGTCAGCTTTAACATTACTTTGCACACAAACAGCCAAATAGAAACTGCTGATAAAATCAAACTGGTATCAAATAGTTTCTTCTATATTATTCAAAGCTCGAAAATTTATGACGTGGTAGCATTTCTATCTCGTGAAAATTATTTATTTCAACACCACTGTGTGTTTTTGGATGCCAATCGATTCAACATTATAATTTCATTGCTTCGATTTCAAACCCAACTATCACGGAATGTTGTTTTCCTTTGCAGCCAACCAGAAATTTCGTTTCAGGCTGAAATAATAAATATTGTTTTCATTCTATTTTATTATTGATACTATTACATCAAACAGATATTATCAGTATTGTTTTGCGTAGATGGAATGTCTGTCATCACGTCGTGTATAGAGATGACTGGTATAATATGCGGGTCATAATAAAAACGATGTACCAATAATATGAAAAGCATGAAAATCTAAAATAATCAATTTTACGGGTAAAATCCATTTACGTAATTGAGAAAATAAACATAAGAAATTTTTATTGATGAATTAGTACCAATTGAAAATAAATTTGATTAAAATTTAACATAGAATATGTTTTTAAAAGATGAAAAAGTTAGAAACACAGACCCAAACTGTATCTTACTTCGAAGCACACGTGAAAGAAAGAAGTGAAAGTACAACTCTGTGCAAGCAAAAGGGACATTGAATTAAGTCCTCTGTCTAGAGGGTCGTTCTGGATCGCGAAAAACTGAGACAAGCATACACTGGAGGAGTAGACAAGAAGTAGACGACGAACACTAGCATGAACAGATTCAATAGCCCCTGACAAGTAAACGAAGCGAAAAAGTGCACTTGAGAAGAATTAGTGGCCGATTGAATATCCACGAAAATACCAATATTGACGCGAAATATTCGATTAAAAGTAGCCAGCCGATTGCTCGAAAAATTGTCACCATCCTCGTCTGAAAGACGATACAATGATCTGAGAGACGAAATGACAGCCTTAAATTCATCTCATCCAAATCTATACCACTACTGACTTTATTGTTTAATCTAATCTAGCATAGTGTCCGGAGCTATTTAGTCAACACCCGCCAGAGCAGAAGCTCCCTCAGATAAGGTTCTAGCATGGCCGAACTCTATTCTAGTCCATCCTGAAATATAATGCAATTTGACAGCAGCAAGATTTACGATCAAACTCTAGGATTAGTAAAATATTTATTATTGAATGAAGCAGCACTTAAAGTGCCTTAGTTGCCTACCAAAACTAAAAAGCTACTCCTTATCGAATTATCGGCTCAAAAGCAGCCGAATAATATCATGCCACAATGCGATACTGTAAACCCTAAAATATCCTATGGCTATTTGTAGAAACAAAGCGCACCCTTTCTGATATGCCTCCGCCCCATAGTAACCTAAAGTCTAGGATCAAACCTAAATATTTGACGCTTTGACTGAGCTCAATGTAGATACCGGTCAATTTCAATTTCGAATCTTTGTACTTTCTTGTTTTTATACTAGCTCCGTATCACTGAGATTCACGTTGAAGCCGCACTTAAAGTTAGGTTTGGTTAGGTTAGTGAAGAGGGCTGTCGGGAACGCGGCCAGCATTAGGCCAACAGTTTGGGCCCATTTGCCACCCTCGTAGACAATCACATGCATTCACACTTACAGTCATGGCACTGGCGGGATTCGAACCCGCAGGCCCCGTGGCACACCGCTTTTCGGTCTGACGCCTTAGCGAGCAAAGCTACCGGTCCCCCTGAACTTAACGTTAACTTAAAGTTAAAGTATATCAAGAAAGTAATTCAGCCTCTGCAAAAGCGTAGGTAGATACATTCCTGACACTGCGTGGCTATGTCGTCTGCATAAGCAGCCACTTTGCACGTGACACAGCCTAGCTTCTTCAAAAGTAATGTAATGAGCTGAAATGAGCTGGACACTTAATCTAGGTGAGACATCATAGTATCGACTTTGATGGCGTGCAGTTAAGAGTGCAGTTAAGACAAGGTTTCCTAATCAACAACAAAATAAAAAAACTCTAGCGCACCTGAACCGCTAGAAACACTAATGTTCGAAGAACAGTAGAAGAATCGTGCAGGTTTTGAGTGCATATTCCCCCACATGAGCTGCTTATAACGGCCAAACTGTTTCAAATGCCACGTTTTACTTTGGTCTCAAGAATGCATTATAACTCATATGTTGGAAGGTTTCAGATATTACCACCGGCATGAATTTCAACGTTTATGAGAGCAAAACACGGGTTAATTATATTCGTTATCAGTTGCTTATTTCACATAATTTTGAAAGCAGCATCTCATATAACATCAATGAAGAAAATGCTCAGTACCTGCAGCACTGTAACTGAAGTTGGTGTTTGGGGCTGCGATCCGAAAAATTTGCAGAACTTTGGGAATTGAAACATTGGTTATTTATTTTCATTGTAAATGTTTCCGGTATGAATACTAACTGTAAGCATTTATTGAAACAAAAGTAGCACAACCGACTCGTGCTGGCAACCTTCTGCCAGTATCAAGAATATATCACATCTACTTCACGTTGTTATATTATATTCGAAGTTATGGGAGCATAAAGAAATTTAGGGTTACCTGCAGCGAGTTTTTTCAAATAATCGAAAACTTAATATTTGCTGTTTATTGTCACTACAATATCATTACCATTTGAAAATTCTACGATAAAACCGCTTAATAAAGATATTGCAATTAAACACAAAACCAACAATAGCTGCCAACCCTATCGTGGCTTTTCAACCAAATTTGGCTTGAATAATGTTTATGACAGGTTTCATTAATTGTATGAAATTCGTATTGATTTCATGACTGCACTGGAAGTTATAGTGCAAAAAGTTTTACTTTCCTGAGCGAATTTTCAAAACGAAAGACACTAGAATTACCATAGCTGGTAGCACCAATCAAATTTTTCAACCAAATTTCCACCAAACAGAGATTAGAGTAAGGTTCAGCTACTGTGTCAAATTCATGAAAATCTGGTAACTTATTCACATTTCATAGGGCAAAAAGCAGTTTTTTTTCTTTGTAATTTTTCAAGATGGCACCACTGGCACAGAGTTGCCCACAATTCAAAATCGCTTCTATCAAATCTGGTCCTACTTAAGTTCAATGCATTCTGTAAATTTCAGCTGTACCTGATTATTGGTTCGTGAGTTCCCGCGAACAGAAGTTTTTGATGCTAAAAATATAGGTTAACTGGGAGAGGGTTACCGTTCTTGTCCGACATGAAATTTCCAAAGATTTACTTTGAACGTGTAGATAAAACATAGGATTTGAATACAGATTGGTTTTATTGTAAGAAACGGACATTTTTAGGATATTCGATGGTTTGAATGTTTTCACTTCCAATTTTTTTTTTTCAAATTTAAGACACCAAAATTATCATAGCTGGCAGCTCCAACCGAATTTTTCGATCAAATTTCTACCAAACGTGGCTTAAAGTAAGGTCCAGTGAATTGTGAATGAGTGAATTTCTTTGAAATCGAACGATTCAATCAGAATTTATAGGGCTAAAAGCATATATCTTTTTTTAGTGATTTTTCAAGATGGTACCACTGGCACAGAATCGCCCGCATTTCAAAATCACTTCTATCAGACCTAGGACCAGGTTAAAGACCAATACATTCTGCAAATTTCAATTTATTCTGCTCATTGGATCGTGAGTTTCCGTGAACAGAAGTTTTTGATGCTAAAAATATAGGTGAATTGGGCAAGGGTTACCAGGCGTGCCCGTTATACCATATCTTTTTTTTTTTTGGTTATGTAAACAAAGCACAAGATTTACATATGAATGGCTTTTTTTTGAAGAAACTGCATTTTTTCAAGAGAGACGATGATTTGGAGGTTTTCACTTTCAGTGCCTGCCCTAGCTATAGACTTGTCAGCACGTTCATTAAAAGCTACACAAATCTACAAATAAATATTATCAATATGTTCTGAAAATTTCGTAATGATTGAATAGCTCTGTCAAAAGTTATCGCAATTTAAAAATTTTCAAATTTTCCCGTTCTCTTTTTAGGCACCCAGCGCACACATAGGTTTAAAAAATTCCAAAGCATTATCCGATTCACATGTAAAACAGGTTCAAAATTTATTCCGTCAACTTTATTTTTGCGAAAATTATTTGTGTACGAAATAATAGGTATATTAAAAATATCACTTAAATGGCCGCCGGCGCCGAAAGGTTAACAATAACTGACATTTAGTGAGACCTGAACCGATTCTGCATATACATCAATGTATCCTGAAAGTTTCAGCTCAATCGGATGGCGCGTTCCCGAGATTATCTCACTGAAATTTTTTGATGATATATATATATATATATATATATGGAAATATGAATTTTTGGCCGAATCGATTTTAATACTAATGTTCTTCGAACATTAGTAAAAAACCTTCGGTTGTGGGCTTTACAGCGATGATCGTTACACTATAACGTAAAGTGTATATTATAGTCTCAATAACGTGCACCGGAAGGAAGGAAGGAGACAGTGTAAAGGCTCGTGTAAGCTGCGACGAGTGGATAAATGGGTTGATTGAGCCAAAAAGCCTAGTAAGAAAAAAGACTTAAGACCTCGAAAAATAATAAGAGCAATCGCATTAAGTACAGAAGTTTCACCAGCTAACGAGACTTATTCTGGCTGTATACCTCGCTGCTTAGACTGCAAGGCAAAGAGGACAAATGCTTGCTGACGAGAGGAAGGGGTGCGCATTTGCCAATATGGTAAAAGCCATTCTCATTTCGAACTCAGTGTAAGCTACTTGCACAACTGAGGTAACGGTGGCCTAATCACTAAATGTGGGCTCACCACGTCCTTGGAAGGTAGAAGTGGATATGCCACCCCTAATATGGTATTGATGCTCTGAACAACAGAACAACACTAGATAGTCTTCCTTGCATCAGCATGGTAGATGTAGGTACACTGTCTCCCTAAAGACATAATTTCCGAAGAAAAAGATTAACGTTTTAGGCTAATCGATCCCGCACATAGAAAAGGGAGCCATCGTTGAGTGCAGTAAGTACAAAAATTTAGAGGCGGATAAGTTGCCGTCTATAGAGTGTTCTTCTTTTCTTCTGTATTCTCTTTTTGTCCTGTGTTCCGCAGAGTTTGGTTCTTGGACTCTGTTCTTGAACTCACTTGCTTTCAACATATCGAAATGCAATCAAATGTTTTACATGCAAAATGAATTTCCTCTCACTGCCTCTCTGAGCCTCGTCTCGCTATTGATGAACATTTAAAGACCTAATTTCATTTTGGACTCGAAATTTAAATTTAATCTTTAATAAATCCTGAGGAACAATATGAATGTCAAAATGTGTTACTTCTGCTATGATTCCGCGTTAGCTGTTCAAACGGAAACTGGTTAACTAAATGCTTTTTGCTATAGAATTGTGTTATTGGCAAGATAATACATCATACCTAGAGTATACTTCCGTATAGACTACTCAAGCAATTAAGTACCGCGTTTTAGCATGTAATTGAGTACTGTTATAGCTCCATAAAAACCTTGAAAGTGAAAATCGTCGAAAAACCACTCAAAGCATGAAATTTTAAAAGGTGAGACAAAATTAAATGAGCTTGTTGCTGTTTCATGTTCCGAAATTTTCATGACTTTTCCGCATGTAATCATTTCAATTATGGTCCAGAACGCAGCCATTATCGAAAGGCTGCGCCTAACAAATAATCAATAGATTAATTCGCCACAAAAAATTGTCCGTTTGATGTTATATTTATCTGGACTTGACGTGATATGCATGAAACGTTTACAAACTATAATTTAAAAACAAAATACAAAAACTCAATAATAATTATGCTGACAAAGTGGACTGTTGAGAAGCATTTAGCGGAATCACTGCCAATAAAGTGAATTCTTAACGTGCGGTTGAAGTTGAATGTTTACCTGTATTGGTTCTTTTTTAAATTGTTTTGTTCCACTAAAGACACATCACCTATGCTTTAATTTCATGTGGGTTTCAACGTTACAAATGCCCTGTTTGCTTGTTAGCTTGGGTGAAATAAAAAACCATCAGTGTGTGTACATGAGGAAACATAAACTTCAGAGTGAACATACATATGTATGTTACGGAATATGTTGCAATTTGTAAATCTAAGATATATGACACAGGTGAAATCTACAGCTGAGTTGGCACATATGAGAAATTCATCATTTTGTCATCGTTTTAGCGTTTTTATTCCTCAAAGTTTAAGTCTATGATAAAAAAAAAGGTACACCAATAACGTCCACTCCATTGTCGGAAATATTTTCGATGAAACTATGCTGTATTTAACACAACGATGCACACTTTAAACTGTTACTTTTAATTCTATCTTAAATGTCCTACAATAGTACAGAATAATCTTTCAACTTTGATTGAATGGGGACTTATGGCGAAATTTTTTTTCATTTGTATTTATAACATACTTTTAGAAATCCGGATCAGGAACAGGTTTAAAACAGGGGAGAGAGCTACAAAGCTCGAGCAGCTGAACGCCGACAATGAATACCTGACGCGTCGCTCACCTACTCTATTGTTCGGGATTGTTGCATCCTTTTGAATTTGAGTTCGAATTTGAGAGTATGACTGTTATTCTTTTCGACTGTGTTTAGATTTGTGTGAAATTTCGTGTGAAATTCGCTCTACCATGGATTGAAAACAATGTAATAAACAGAAATAGATATTTTCAAAACACAAATAAAACGATTTTTTCGTTGTAATAAGCATATATGTATATAATATGATAGAGATATTGCAGTCAAAGCCATCAGTGTGATATAGGGAATAAGATGTAGTATACATGCACGTGCCGTAATTATTTCGCTGGAAGTCTGATCTTAACCTCCTCGTGATGGCTGCGGGCAAAAATCTCCCTTTCGGAAAAGCTTGGCTAATATTATCAGGCTTTCTGAATCGCTCATTACGAACCCTATCAACAAGCCTCGAAACCAGATTGATACCACCACGACGACCACGCAAACAAAAACGGCTAAACGATTTGAGAAAAAACACCAAGTGCTCGGGGTGGGCTTCTTCGCCAGCCAAAAAATGAAGTCTACCATCATCGGCTTAAGCGTTATTAATGAAAAGCTATGCATCCTTCGCATGCGAGGCAAATTTACAAGCAGCAGTCTCATAAACGTCCACGGGCCTACCGAGGAATCTAGTGACGATGAAAAAGAAGCATAGTCTGAACAGGTCAAAAGGATCCACAATGCTGCACAAGTTATGATGTAAAAATCATCCTTGGAGAATTCAACGCCAAAATCAGTCGGAAGCCGGTATTCAGACATTACGCAGGCACCCATAAATTGCATGAGCACAGTAATGATAATAGACGTTGGGTCATAGAACTAGCAGCATCAAAAAACTCAACAGTTGCGAGTAACAGGTTCCCGATATCGATAAGGTTGCTTAGGTACAACCCAATGGACGCTCTCGTAATCAGTTAGACCACGTGTTGGTAGATGGTCGCCACTGCTGAAGCCTGATGAGGGTGCGAAAGTGCCGAGGTGCCAACTTAGACTCTGACCAATATCTTGTTGGTAGCGTTCTCAGAGCGCGAATTGCTTTGCATAGAAGCATCGCATCCGCAAAGCAGATTCGAATTAACATGGCTGCTTTACGCAAAGAAAATACCAGGAACACCTCAAGTCTTTCGTAAGGAACAGCTCGATTGAGAGAGAATTAGTCCTGGGACTAAGATGCCGGGCGTATATGAGAAGTGGACGCGCCTTAAGGATACTTCATAGTACTTCTGACGCTATACAAGGCAGTAGTCACCGAGATCGGAGCGACTGGTTTGATAATGAATACAATCTAGCGAATGAACGTAAGAATATTGAACATCGAGCAATACAGCGATCTCGTATAACGCACATACGCGAGGGGGAATATGAAGAGCTCAGTAAAAAAGGTGGGACTTTACAAAAGGAAAAAAGCAGCCTGGAAGAAACCTGATGTGTGAAAGAGAATTATTTAGAGAGCGAGGTTTCCAGCAAGTCCGGAGATAGTTCAAGAGTAGAGTAGAGATAATTCAACGAAGATTTGGAGGCTCCATCAAAGCAATAAAAAACCTTAAACCGCCACTAAGTATAGAAGAAGTGCAAAAAGCCAGAAGTCAGCTGAAATTTAAAAATGCCCCTAGAGCCGACGGCATATTAACTGAGCTGATTAAATGTAGAGGCCCACGTTACACCAATCGATTCAAGAAATTATATTGTACGTATGGAAGCATGAAGGCGTGCCAGGAGATTGGCCAAAAGGCATAGCACACCCCATACTTAAGAAAGGAGATGAATAAATATACAGCAACTATAAAAGTATAACATTGTATAGCACTTCCTGTGAGATATTCTTCTCTATTCCGCAGGAATGGATAGCCCAACGCGCTAATGCCATCACCGAGCAATATCATGGTGACTTCATCCCAGTCAAACCAACAATCAATCAGATTTTAAATCTTAGGTGGGCGATGGAAAACTGTCTGGAATTAAATATTGCATTGTGCCATCTGTATATAGACTTTAAGAAATGTATAATGTCATGAGAGAATTAAACATCACAAACAAACTGCCATGATTGTATAAGTTGGCCACAACTAATGCAGCAAAACAAATAAAAATAACCAGAATTTTATCCAGACTGTTCAGCATCTTCAATGGGCTCCGAAAAGCGGATGGTCTGGCCTACCACCTCTCGAATCTGGCGTTCGAGAAAGCGATTCGTGACTCTTGTACGAGGTATTATCTTCACCAAGTCCAGTCAGATACTGACTTATGCAGATTGTATTGACGTCATTGGAAATTTTGAACTTGCTCTATGAGAATCCTTCATTTAGATCGAGCAGGCAGCACGAAAACTGGGGGTGCAGATAAATGAAGGGAAGACGAAGTAAATGGTGGCAGCATCTGCAAGCAGACCACCTAGAGTTTGTCAAACTATGAGGGTAGTGGAGAATGAATCCGAAGTAGTGCAATCCTTCAACTACCTTGGGTCAATTGTAGCAGCCGATAACAATATGAAGAAAGAAATACGTGAAGGATAACACTGAAAAATCGCCACTGAATGATCGATCCCTCTAAATTACCTGGTAAAGCACTTCAAATCCCAAAATTTCACCTGAAAATAAAGGATTCTGGTGTACAAGACCATGGTCTTGCCAGTACTTACGTATGGATCCGAGACTTGGGTGCTCAGCAAAACTTCTTAGTCGCGTTCGAGCGGATATCAGTGCGGAGAATCTTTGGCCTCATATTTGGAGAAGGAAAATTCCGGAAATGCCTTAACCATGAGTTGTACGCTATTTACGTGGAAACAGAAATAATTACAAAGATAGAGCTCGGTCGACTCCGGTGGGCAAGACACCTAGCTCGTATAAGCGAAGACAAACCTGATCGGAAATCCCATTGCGACAGATTTTATGGCAGGCGATAGCAGGGAGGGAGGGATGCGTTGGAGGGATAGCATTGATCGAAGCGCTCGGAGACTAGGGCTTTACAATTGGATGACATCGAGACCGATAGAAAAATTTGTTAAAGGAGACCAGGACTCGTTGCCGATTGTAGCGTCGATGATCATGACAAACAACCAAAGTTAAAAAATATTAGTTCGAAAAATTTAAAAGTCCGCTGTTATGATATTTTCCAACAAAATTTTTCCATTCTATTGAGTTGTCCGATAGTTCATTGTACATTTTTCACAAAAATAAAAGACTTTTTATTATATTAAATAGAAAATTTATTCATTTATGCGTTGATGATTTTGTGATATCATTTTTTGCTATATTTTGGGTGGTAACACAAGTCCGCGTTCGAAATATTCTTGACCTTGTTCAGCGAAACATTGTCCCAAGAGCTGTTTAATGGAATCATCTGACCTGAAGTACTTACCAGTCGAAGAGTTTTGCAACGATCGAAACAAGTGGTAGTCTAACGACGCAAGACCTGGTGAGTACGGTGGATGTGTCATCCCATCCGAGCTACAATAATTTTTAGCGGGTGACGAAAGAAGTATGGGGTCTAGCGTTGTCATGTGGGAACACATTTTCTTTATGATTCGTCGATTCTTGACGTTTCACATTGATTTTGACATTCAATTTATCATATTGGAGATAGTAGACATCTGATTGATCGATTGGTTCTTTGGGAACAGCTCCTAATATAGCAATTTCTTCCAATCCCACCAAATTGACAGTATAACCTCCATTTGATGCAATTCTGTATTTAAAGTTTTTGCAGCTAGTTCCCCCAGCTTGGTCCATGATCTTGTTTGCTGAGCACTATCGTGATAATTCGTTGCAGGAATGGTGTCGTTTTCCTGTCGTTTTACGAGCGAATTGCAGATGTGTATACGCTGAGTGAGATGAAATTCTTTAAGTTCGTGTGGAATTTAAAATATTCAGCTTACTTACATTTCTCACCTTGCGCAAATGCTCTGAAGGGGTTGAATTTTTGAAAATTTTCAGCAAATTTTCGCATCGTTTTGCGGGATCTTGTTTCATCAGTGTCTATATTTCCTCGTCTTCAATTTCAATTCGCCTTCCTGAGCGGAAATTTCCGAAACGGAATCTTACAAACCAATTTCGTCTGTGGCGTTTTTTGGACAGATCTTAACCATAAACTGTACACCATTTTTTGTGCATGCACAGCATTTTTGTCTTTTCAGAAGAAGAAATATAACGAAAATGTTCGTTTTGATTCTAAATTTTTGCGTCGTAATCAAATGAAGACCACTTCAAAAATTCTCTCACATTTTGTTTTGCTAACAAATCTTAAGTTTCACCTGTCGGATGGCGTTAGAGTTCCATGATTTATTTTGGACTTAGATTTTCAGGAGCTAGTACTGTACTACGATGTATTGCTGACACCAGCAGCGAACGATATGTGACCATATGGCCAAATAGGAATACAGGACAGAATGCAGGGTAGCCAGGACATTATGGCTACACTCTAAAAAGTGGGTCTATAATTAATACTTTGATAATAGGAAATATATTCATTTTTTCGTTTAAAATAACGAATCACAAATTTTTTTACACATTTGATGTCCATTTTTTTGCTTTTACGTCATATCAGCTGATTAATACACAGTTTTTTGTAAATTGAAGCAAAAAGAGTGTAAATTTACTAGTTTGCTATTCATCTTTGCGCCAAAGCCATAAAATTGCATAATTTTATAGGGTAAAATTACACCACTTGGTCGTAAAAAAAATATTATTACGCACTTTTTACTAATGTTCGAAGAACATTAGTATTAAAATCGATTCGGCCAAAAATTCATATTTCTTTATATATATATATATATATATATATATCATCAAAAAATTTCAGTGAGATAATCTCGGGAACGCGCCATCCGATTGAGCTGAAACTTTCAGGATACATTGGTGTATATGCAGAATAGGTCCAGGTCTCTTTAAATGTCAGTTATTGTTAACCTTTTGGCGACGGCGGCCATTTAAGTGATATTTTTAATATACCTATTATTTCGTGCACAAATAATTTTCGCAAAAATAAAGTTAACGAAATAAATTTCTAACGTGTTTTACATATGAATCGGATAATGCTTTGGAATTTTTTAACCCTATGTGTGCGCTGGGTGCCTAAAAAGAGGACGGGAAAATTTAAAAATTTTTAAATTTCGATAACTTTTGACAGAGCTATTCAATCATTACGAAATTTTCAGGACATATTGATATTATTTAGTTGTAGATTTGTGTAGCTTTTAATGAGCGTGCTGGCAACCCTGTAGCTAGGGCAGGCAACGAAAGTGAAAACCTCCAAATCATCGTCTCTCTTGAAAAAATGCCGTTTGTTCAAAAAAAAGCCACTCATATGTAAATCTTGTGCTTTGTTTACATAACCAAAAAAAAAAAAAGATATGGTATAACGGGCACGCCTGGTAACCCTTGCCCAATTTACCTATATTTTTAGCATCAAAAACTTCTGTTCACGGAAACTCACGATCCGATGGGCAGAATTATTTGAAATTCACAGAATGTATTGGTCTTAAATAGGACCAGGTCTGATAGAAGTGATTTTGAAATGCGGGCGATTCTGTGCCAGTGGTGCCATCTTGAAAAACCACTAAAAAAGATAACTGTTTTCAGCCCTATAAATTCTGATTGAATCGTTCGATTTTGACGAAACTCACACAATTGCTGGACCTTACTTTAAGCCACGTTTGGTAGAAATTTGGTTGAAAAATTCGGTTGGAGCTGCCAGCTATGATAATTTTGGTGTCTTCATTTTGACAAAAAAAAATTTGGAAGTGAAAACATTCAAACCATCGAATATTCAAAAAAATGTCCGTTTCTTACAATAAAACCAATCTGTATATAAATCTTATATCTACACGTTCAAAATAAAACTTTGGAAATTTCATGTTGGACAAGAACGGTAACCCTCTCCCAGTTAACCTATATTTTTAGCATCAAAAACTTCTGTTCACGGAAACTCACGAACCAATAATCAGATACAGCTAAAATTTACAGAATGCATTGGACTTAAGTAAGACCAGATTTGATAGAAGCGATTTTGAATTGTGGGCAAGTCTGTGCCAGTGGTGCCATCTTGAAAAATTACAGAGAAAAAAAACTTCTTTTTGCCCTATGAAATGTGAATAAGTTACCAGATTTTCATGAAATTGACACAATAGCTAAACCTAAATCTAATCTCTGTTTGGTGGAAATTTGGTTGAAAAATTTGATTAGTGCTGCCAGCTATGGTAATTTTTGTGTCTTTGGTTTTGAAAATTCACTCAGGAAAATAAAACTTTTTGCACCATAACTTCCAGTGCAGTCATGAAATCAATACGAATTTCATACAATTAATGAAACCTGTCATAAACATTATTCAGGCCAAATTTGGTTGAAAAGCCACAATAGGGTTGCCAGCTATTGTTGGTTTTGTGTTTAATTGCAATATCTTTATTAAGCGGTTTTATCGTAGAATTTTCAAATGGTAATGATATTGTAGTGACAATAAACATCAAATATTAAGCTTTCGATCATTTGAAAAAACTCGCTGCAGGTAACCTTAAATTTCTTTATACTCCTATGACTTCGAATGTAATTAAACAACGTGAAGCGGATTTGATATATTCTTGGCTTTGATACTGGCGAAAGGCTGCCAGCACGAGTCGGTTGTGCTACTTTTGTATGAATAAATGCTTACAGTTAGTATTCATACCGGAAACATTTACAATGAAAATAAATAACCGATGTTACAATTCGCAAAGTTCTGCAAATTTTTCGGATCGCAGCCCCAAACACCAACTTCAGTTACAGTGCTACAGGCACTGAGCATTTTCTTCATTGATGTTATATGAGATGCTGCTTTCAAAATTATGTGAAATAAGCAACTGATAACGAATATAATTAACCCGTGTTTTGCTCTCATAAACGTTGAAATTCATGCCAGTGGTAATATCTGAAACCTTCCACCATATGAGTTATAATGCATTCTTGAGACCAAAGTAAAACGTGGCATTTGAAACAGTTTGGTCGTAATAAGCAGCTCATGTGGTGGAATATGCACTCAAAACCTGCACGATTCTTCTACTGTTCTTCGAACATTAGTGTTTCTAGCGGTTCAGGTGCGCTAGAGTTTTTTTAAATTTACATCTTTAATAGTAGGAAATCAGTTTCCTACTATTATAAGGGTAAAATTCAACCAAAATTTTTTTGAGTGTATTATCCGCTTCAAGTAAAAGCAGGAAACTGCTCAAGCTCAGCCGGAACTACTTGAGATCGACGGTTGGATTACTCACAGGGCACATACAGTAACTCACGCAAGAGGTGATTGATATAAGAGCACACCAGCGAGCACACTCTCTGCCATCACTCGGCACTAAATAATAAAAACTTTAATATTTTATGTTGTTGCAACTTTCATGAGCTAGGAGAGGTAGATAGCAGTGTTGCCAGAAAATATTCGTTCATGTAGCTCAATTTGACTTTTAAAAAAGCCCAAAATAGCCCAAAAGAGCCCAACACTGCCACAAACTAGGTCGAGACCAAAATGATACCAAACATTTTTCTTATTAGAAGCAAAAATAAATGTTTCTATCCTTTTTCACATGGGTATCTATTATGTTTTTATTTATATACAAACATCTCATATAGTCGAAAATTATACGAAGATTTCCAATTTCATTTTCATTTTCTGATGTAGTAAACGTGTAAATTGAAGAATCCATTATTTGTACCGCATTTGGTGGTATTTTATAGTCGCTGCAACATATTTTGTTGGAATTCAAGAGAATTAGAATTCGCATAAAAAATATCATAAAATTTAGTTGCATTTCATTTCGAATTTTACTCTTCATATTATCTATCATACTAAACATACATCGACTATTGTATTAGATGCGGAAAGATGTAGTAATAAAAAAATGAGCTCGCATATTTCTTTGAAAATTTGTTATCAAACAGCAGATTTTACTTCATTGGCTTTTGCCCAAAATTTTTCCGTGCTCAGTTTATTTTAATGACTTGCTCATACTTAGGAGTTCCACAAGCACAGATCTAAATTTCAATCTTCTTGCGGACCACCTTAGGTAGACGGTTAAATAATAGACTAAAAATAAAGTTTAGGCTCAACCGGAATTTATATATATTTTTAGCAGTTGAAACCAGGGCTGGCCAGCGGAGCCCAAAAAGTTGCCAGTAGCCCAAAATTTAATTTCGTCGCCAAATGCAACGGAGAAATAGCGCAATAGCCGAGAAACCGCTCAATCTGGCAACAGTGGTGGATAGTGCTGTTAAGTTGAGTCAGCTGGTTCTATAATCTATCTCTTCTATAAACTATCCTACCATCTATATCTCTTTACTACACTTTACTACATTTGTAGCAAATTTATTACATTTTTTCGGCCTTTGCCGTTTTTACTACTTCACTACTCAAATTGTTAAATCTACTACATATTGTATCGAGAATGTAATATTGCTTTTCCGTTTAAAACAAAATGTGATTTAGAAACTCTAAACAACGAATGGCGATTGCTAATTAGCAGTAATATTAAATATGATCAATGTGATGACGTGGTAAATTTTTAGAGCTCATTGAGTAGAAAAGAAAATGTTTTAGAGCAAAGTTGCTTTAAGAATTTAGCTCATTACATGCTTACACTTTTATCCTTGCCACATAGCAGTGCAGCAGCGGAGAGGAAATTTTCTGAAATGCAGAATTTTAAAACTGTTAAAAGAAACAAACTCAGTATTCAAACCCTAAAATATCCTATGGCTATTTGCAGAAACAAAGCGCACCTTTTCTGATATGCCTCGGCCCCATAGTAACCTAAAGTCTAAGATCAAACCTAAATATTTGACGCTTTGACTGAGCTCAATGTAGATACCGGTCAATTTCAAGTTCGAATCTTTGTACTTTCTTGTTTATAATACTAGCTCCGTATCACTGAGATTCACGTTGAAGCCGCACTTAAAGTTAACTTAAAGTTAAAGTATATCAAGAAAGTAATTTAGCCTCTGAGAAAGCGTAGGCAGATACATTCCTGACACTGCGCGGCTATTTCATCTGCATAAGCAACCACTTTGCACGCAGCACGGCCTAGCTTCTTCAAAAGTAATGTAATGAGCTGAAATGAGCTAAACACTTAGTCTTGGCGAGACATCATAGTATCCATTTTGATGGGGTTCACCGAAAGGAGGTTTATAGAAAAAGTTTCAATAAATGGAGTTACAAGAGAATCATATATATTAGAGGTATTGCAGAAGCATATAAACGAGGAAGAAGAGGTGTTTGGAAAAACAATACACATTTCTAGGGGTCTGAAAGATACTCTTTCATCAAATTCCACAGAATCGGGATATGGTTTATTATTTTTAAGAAAGCGAATGTAGAACGAGAAAGGCTTAGAATCGCTGGAGAGGAAAAATGACTCGAGTTAAGCGAATTTGCTGCATTTGTCCACTGAAATTTCATTCTTTTTTTGCCACGGAATGCATCCAATAAAAACGTTGGCAAGCCTAACTAGTGATGTTCAAAGCCATCCAATAAATTCTGAGCCACCTACAGTTAATTGCGGAGAGATGCCATAACAAATGAAAACAATAATCGGTGTATTCTTTTATGATGTGTTCTTCTGGTGCAGAAAGGCTGAAACGGGCTGGCACTTTGGAAAAGAGTGTAGTTACGACAAGGTTTCCTAGTCAACAATAAAATAAAAAAACCTTCGGTTGTGGGCTTTACAGCGATGATCGTTACACTATAACGTAAAGTGTATATTATAGTCTCAATAACGTGCACCGGGAGGAAGGAAGGAGACAGTGTAAAGGCTCCTGTAAGCTGCGACGAGTGGATAAATGGGTTGATTGAGCCAAAAAAGCCTAGTAAGAAAAAAAGACTTAAGACCCAAAAAATAATAAGAGCAATCGCATTAAGTACAGAAGTTTCACCAGCTAACGAGACTTATTTTGGCTGTATACCTCGCTGCTTGGATTGCAAGGCAAAGAGGAAAGACTGGTTTCTGATCTGGTAGACATATTGGAACAACGGGCTCAATGCGTTGATGAGCATTCATGCTAAAGCAATTCTTCAATTCTGCACCTACAGAGAAGTATAATCAGAAGAGTCATCCATAGGACAGTGGTGCTGGTAGTTCCATCACCAACAGCGTTACAACATACATTGTCGCTACCATATCGGCATGAGCAACAAGCCTGTTTACAACTCTGAGCGTTGGCCACCTCTGTTATGGTAAGGATAAGTCCATAAAATCAATGCTAGACAAGACGCAATACTCGTGAGAAAGCATGCTTGATTCATGCGATTCCTAACCAGAAGGCAGGATTTGGTTCCCCCTAGAGTCATAGTTATGAGGAAGGATTTGAACTACAGCTATGATGATGCTCCCTAGAAGGTTCTATCTCTGATGACAGGTTTGTGAAGACCTAAGTGAATAGAAGGACTATTCTTGCCGTCCGTGATACCAAATGCTTGCTGACGAGAGGAAGGGGTGCGCATTTGCCAATATGGTAAAAGCCATTCTCATTTCGAACTCAGTGTAAGCTACTTGCACAACTGAGGTAACGGTGGCCTAATCACTAAATGTGGGCTCACCACGTCCTTGGAAGGTAGAAGTGGATATGCCATCCCTAATATGGTATTGATGCTCTGAACAACAGAACAACACTATAGTTGTATAGTTTAGCTGGTTCTATAATCTATCTCTTCTATAATCTATCGTACCATCTAGATCAGTGTTGTCACTTTACTATAGCAAATTTACTACATTTTTTCGGCCTTTGCCGTTTTTGCTACTTCACTACTCAAATTGTTAAATCTACTACACATTGTATCGAGAATGTAATATTGCTTTTCCGTTTAAAACAAAATGTGATTTAGAAACTCTAAACAACGAATGGCGATTGCTAATTAGCAGTAATATTAAATATGATCAATGTGATGACGTGGTAAATTTTTAGAGCTCATTGAGTAGAAAAGAAAATGTTTTAGAGCAAAGTTGCTTTAAGAATTTAGCTCATTACATGCTTACACTTTTATCCTTGCCACATAGCAGTGCAGCAGCGGAGAGGAAATTTTCTGAAATGCAGAATTTTAAAACTGTTAAAAGAAACAAACTCAGTATTCAAACAGTCTCATCGGTTTTGTTCGCCAGAGAACTATTAAGCGATGAAAAAATATATGAATCTTCAATTGACTTGATACATTTTTTCAGCAAGTTTAAATTTTTTGAAGGTTCTTATGTAGAGAAGTAAGAAATTTATGTATGTACACATGTATTAGAAAAACAATGATTTACTTACTGTTATTTGTTATAGAACTGAAAAATTCATTTGTTATTGAAATTGCAGACATTTTTATCTTTTGATAACTTTGTTATCTTTGGGCTAGAAAAGAGATTTTACCAGTATATTACGTTTTTAATTTAAAGGAAACTGATTTTGAAATTTTACTACAAAAGGCCCTAATTTACTATATATTTTTCCCCATATCTACTTCAGAAATATCTTTCGGCGGTGACATCACTGATCTAGATACATTCTCAAACACCTAAAGACATCTAAGGAAAAAATCGCCAATGAATGATCGATCCCTCTAGAACTATTAGCGAGAACCAAAACTGTAATATCTAATAATATTTTTTCTTGTTTGGTTTCAGATCATCCGTTGAAAATAAATTACCCCCGCTAGCTACAAAGAGGACAATTTTGATGCCGTCATTTCAATTTATAATGTTAATTTTTATGTATAAATTTTTTTTATAACGAAATAATGTTTATGCGTTGAAATGAAAATCTTTGGACAAAAAACATGAATTTCACCGAGTAGTGAGTAGTACTGTCTTGATTCGCATAAACGTTCTATCTACATTTTTGTCATTTTTCACATCAAAACTACATATTCTATTACATCATTCTGCAAAAAAAAATTTGTGCAAGCATATATGTATGTACATATGTTAAAATTAATTTTGAAAAATGCACTCTCCATATATCTCCAGTACAATTCAAAACACAAATCATTAAATTTCTCGAAAGCGTTAAAATGTAGATAGAACGTTTATACGAATCAGGGCAGAGTAGTAGTTAGTATATGTGGATTCTAAACTGGATCGGGTTATACGAACATACACTAGTTTTATCCAGCTGAATACAGCTGTGTAAATTTAACGGTTACGAAACAATAAAACGAATAGAATTCAATAGTTCACTTAGCTCTTCTACTTCTGCATTCACAATTTTAAGGTTATTATTGAACTGCTACTGCAAACTGTTCATCGGGTCTTGAATATATGCTCCAAATTTAAGTTCAAAGAGGACTGGGCGAACTAAATTCTAAATTGGCTTTGAAATAATTTGAAATTTAATAAGCATTGTTATCATCTTCATGAGTGTCGCCACGCAAGAGCGAAGCGGAAACCTTTTATATGAGACCTAAACTTTGATAGACGGCTTAATACCACGTAGACTATTACAGCATATGAAACGGGCTTCCTGAAGAAGTTTATGTATTTATTTCAACTTCCAAAAACCATCGCCGTCTACAAGGCCATACATACTCGTACGTTTTCATCGTGTGAAAATGAAATGTGTTTGCAAGTAAAACCTTAAAAATAAAAACCATCCTCTGCGCGTAAGTAAAGTATAAATAAATTTATTATGGAGTGTAAAACAGATGACAGTAACAATTTTAAGTTCTACAAACAGCTAATGAGGTTGATTTATGTAATTGCTAACGCATTGCAGTGTTACTGTTGTTTAGGTTAGCACATCGCTCGATTTATTAGTTGTCGTGAAGTGAACCTTCTTGCAACTGCATTACGCTTTTATGCAGAAATACTACATTTATAGCACAAGTCCATAAACACGGGTGAATGCCGTTTCATATATTAGTTCGCACGACTATATTGCTCAATGTTTCATAGGTCTCATCATGCGTAACATTTGTTACGCTTATTTCCCAGTCGCCTTGTTGGTAAATCTGCTTAGACAGATTTTCTTTTTAGACGAGAAATAAGCTTCGACCAAGGCGAGAATCAAGATGAAAGGCAGCAAAAGTGGAAGTCTTTATTGAGTAAATAACTTAGACAAGCTCGTAACGAATTTATCAAATTGGTAGGTAAAATTATTTCTGTTTGAAGTGAACGAATTATGAAGAGTGTACGGAAAATATTTAGAGGTAGGTATGTAGTTTGTGCAGCAATAATGTTCAGGTGTGCGATGTCCCAGAATTTTCAACCAGAAATCTACAAGCATATAGTTCTTTGTGAACGATGACTATTTCAATCGACAGTGATTGTAAGTCTTTCGTCAGTTGGGTTAAATAAAAAGTACCTACCTAAGCTAAGAAAAAATCTAAAAACTTATTGCTTCGAATACCATAGGGATCATTTTAATTAAAATTCTGCTCTTATAATTATAGTTGCTCCTTGATCGTTAAATATCGCCAACCCGAAAAAATTGATTCGTCCAACTTTTTTCTCTCCATCGTTTCTGCAAGACATACTGTGAAAATATACGTTGCTTGACTCTCGACCAGCATACGTATTTACCAATTAGGCTCGGTCTTGGGCCTCCCAACCAGCATGTAAAATATTTCTTACAGAGATAATCACTTATACACGTCTTTGTGCGAGCAACAAAGTTAAGCCATTCGCCATAGTCTTAATAACCATGAAGTCACGTCTCGCTAAAACATTCATCAAGATAAAGTGAATTTTGTCTAGAATCTCTAACATAGCATGTGTTAAAAATTATCCATAAATATATGAGTTCAGCAGGCGATTCGTTACGTGAGTGTGTTCGATTTTCATTCACAATGACGGTCGCGTTGCGCATTAAATCAACTGCGGTTTCGAAGAAATCACCATTTGAATGTGTGTAGTCGAGAATTAGTTTTACCCAGTAATTAAATAATTTCATGTAGGCAGATAAAAGCGAAACAATAGTCAAGTTGTCACGATAATCAGTATAGTGGTTAATAGATTGTGACGTGGTTGGCTTCGTAGTCCCTAGGGCGGTGGCTCCACCAGACAGAAAATCTAGCATAACATAAATTGTGATAGAAAATATATCTTAACAGATATTTCGCAGTGGGCACTTCAC
This sequence comes from Nemotelus pantherinus, assembly GCA_963978885.1. Classification (NCBI taxonomy): domain Eukaryota; kingdom Metazoa; phylum Arthropoda; class Insecta; order Diptera; family Stratiomyidae; genus Nemotelus; species Nemotelus pantherinus. The sequence goes on from OZ022264.1 coordinate 46,000,678, forward strand.
GTTATGATATTTCATATTGAAATCGAACTTCAGCTTGGCAAGAAACAATAACAAAAAATCATATCTCTCAGATTTATGATAGATTTTAATTACAAATGGAATTGTATGATAGATGAAAAGCGGACATTTCATTATTTAAACGTTTCATTCATTTAAACGCTGAATATTTGTCAATTCGATCAGTTTCTCATGCCTAAGCTTAGTTGGCGCCATTTTGAAAAGATACTTGCCAAAAAAAAGTCCGAGAAAAAATTAACGTAGCTGTTAAGACATATGTCTTAACATTTCTGTCATGATAGAAAAAATGTTATAACATATGACGTCTGCACGAGACATTTCGTAGACATAATATATATTATGACAGAAATTATATCTCGTCGAGGCACCCACTAAGATTTATTATTATGTTCGGTTTCATTACTACGACGACCTCACTCTCGCGTAGTGGAACAAAAGCGAAAATAGAATAACGAATGACGAATCATTTGCATTTACCGTAGCTAATAGCAGTTAATTGTTTATGGCACTTTGTACCGGTGTATTACATAGACTGGTATTGTTAATTGTTTTCATTGGTCGAAAGTAGACAATGAACAATGACAGAATATGTTTTGAAACCTTTTCCGTGTCGCTCGAACAATAATTCGCACAAGAAAATGTTTTGTGAATCTTCGACGATTCCGATACAGGTTGAATGTGGTTTAATCTGGGTCGAAAATGAGTCATGCTATGCGAATACTACAGAAACCCTTGAACTGCTTCATTAAAATAAAACAATGCACCATCATTCAATTGATTCGCTTGGGCTACATACTGCGTCTAAATGTACTAACTAATAATAGGTGGAAGAACAGTACTATCAGTACTTAAGACTATTTTTGCGGAAATGTTAAAAAAAAGAAGTATGGAGGCACTGCATTTCAATGAAATTCGAGCAAAATGACGGAAACTACTCAAATAAAAGACTATGATAATGGTAGGATAGAGTTTCTCACGGAATACTTAACGGAGCTTGTGATTCAACAGAGGAAGCAAATTAATTGATTAAAATGTTCAATCTCATCAAATTAACTAGTCATCGATTAATCTTAATGTATTCAATGCAGGGAATACTCGTATTTGGTTGGTTTCGAACGCAACATATTTTAAAGGTCTTTAGAGTTCGAAAAAAGGGAGGACACCGTCACGGGTGTTTTGTTACGTATCTATGAGAAAAGTTATTTAATTGCACTTGGAGCTCATACTTGAATGTAACGAAAATAAACTAAGATCTATTTTGTTTGTAAGTAAATCATTTACTTAACGAAATCATCTTTCAAAAAAATATTTGTATGTACATAGGAATAATATGATTTTCCACAGCACTCAATCGACAAATGAGCTTTATGTAGTATTTAAGTGTTAGGTTTGTTCGCAATCGGAATTCCCAGATTAAGTCTACCTCAAACTTCCCTTCCAACCACTGGTTGAATATTCTAGAATATTCTTTTTTATCCTCTTTCTTCACTTCGATCAATCGCTCGGCTTGGAACTTTTACAAGTCACTACTTGAATAACGATTTTTTTCCAAAAACAATTTAATTTTTCTTTCAATATTTTGGAGACTATCTCATGTACGAACTTCTCCTATTTAAAACTCTAAACGGACTCCATCCAATCGTCTTCTCACTCACTCTCCCGGTCTTAGATACGAAAATTTTCATCTTCTCGTTTCCTATAGTTCTCCCGCTAATAATATTTCGCGGCAACACCTGTGCTAATACCTATTCCCAATGTTCTCCACAGGGACAACATGGCCACCATGTTATCTCAGGGCTGTCATTATCACGCTTGCCACATAGTCAACAACTGCTATTTGTTACAACATTTGTGGGGACGACCCAAGCCCTAAGAAGTGTTAAAACCGGGCTACCAAAATTTCATCAGGCCATTATTTTCCATTAATTCATAGGACACTTGACCCACCTTCCGCTTAATAAACTTTAGGGCTAGTTTAGCAGCGAAACGATGAGCTACATGATTACGCACCCACCCATCTTGTCCGGCTGTGAAATCTGTCACGCGACTTTTCAAATTTTATCGTTGCGCTTCTTTGGCGTATGCAGCAACCAGTTTCGTCTTAACCTGACAATGAATCCATAGTAAGCGGTCACAAATTGGTGTTGTCAATACCTCTTCATCTTCAAAAGCCTGTAAAGCGAAATGCGGCATATAATTCATTGGACTGCCAGTTAATCCATTCCAATGATCGTCCCCTATGTAGGCTTGAATAGCAGTGAGGAGAGAATGCTTTTTCTTTGGGATGTGTTAGCTTGCAGTGAACCGAAAAAGGCGTAGTAATAGCTCACCCCATACTGAGCCAGGAAGTCCGGAAAAAGTTTGGAAATGATTTGGACTCCTTTATCAGAGTGGACTGTTTCGGACACGCCAAAGATCAAGGATGTATTTTCACCATCGACTCAGCTGTTATTTTAGGTAGGTCCTTGAACCATGTAAATTTGATACAATGATCGGGCACCACAAGCAGTTGGGTATTTCCGAACCTGGAGCGAGGATATGGACCCATAAAATCAATGTACCAACGCTGCATAGGCCCATCAGTAATCTTTGCAGCCCCCATAAGTGGTGTCATTGCAGTATTTGTGGCCTTAACTCGTTTGCAGGTATTGAAATTACTAGCATAACTAGTTACATTTTGACTGAGTAATAATAACTTTTAGAGTTTTACGAATAACACCATGAAATCCTTAAGGGATGTTATTACTACGTGTCAGCAGTGCCTTCATGTACCCACACCTTTGCACTTGGAATATCTAAATTGAGACCTCTATTGGATCCTTGGTGAATGTACACAGATCCGTCCATCACATACATTTTCAAACTGCACTCAGAAAAATATGTTTCCGAGAATCAAAGAAAATATTTACTTGTTTACGAGATGTGAAATCTTCCACAAGTAAAAAAAAAATTTATTTGATGTAAGTAATATGTATAATAATTGTGTAAAAATTTCTTACATTCAACGGTATACAATTTTTTTACCTTATTTCAAGTAAGTAACTTTCCTCAAATCTAATAAATTATGTCTACGAATTAAGTAAACTATATCTACAATGCGAAAATGTTTGACCTCTTCAACATCAAACACGCTTCAATATTGGATAGTTTTTATGATTTCTGTTAACATTTGCTTTACACAAATGAGAGGTCAATAGTTTAGCTCACTAAAGCGCCAGTCCGAGGCAGCGATCTACTGCTCGCGGGCTCGAATTCCGCCGGGTTCATGGGTGTTTTTGATCGTCTTGAGTTGTCTTAACAGCCGACGACTGGGTATAATACCAGCGTTCGATTGATTATAGCTTTGATTATAGCTTGTCACATTATATCTTTAAATTGTGACTATGGCATAAATAACACTAGCGCTTCAGAAAATAAAATAAAAATCTGGCACTTAAAATAAAGAATATAGAAATAATTGATATCAGCTTCTCCCATATGTGTCTCCTTACCGACATAACTAAGCATTCGCTTCATAAGGCAATTCCCTGAGCTGAACCGATTGATGCCAGATTTATGACAACTTTTCCTTGAAACCAAACCAAATTTTCCTCAGAGCAAGTTCAATATCAGTTCTTTGAAATGAATAAATTCCTTTCTTTCGATTGAGTTAATATTTCTTTGGCGCAGAATCATCACCAATTTTCATTGACAATGTTTTCATTTTTCCTCAAAAAATTGAAATATTATTCTGAGTGTGATGAATGATTTGTTCGCTCTGAACATTCACGCCAAGACTGAGCTAGTCGGCTGAGAAAAGGCACGCATTGCAAACATTGGACATTTCTTTAACAATTAGTATGCTGCATTGTCGACGGTTCTGCAGAGTTGTGTCGTATGCAAGAATGCTAAAATAAACATTTACACAAACAGTCAAGCTGAGATAAGCTCTGATGTCGCATACATATAAATCAAAGTGCGTACGCGTACTCTGCTATGTTCAGGCAACAACAGGAGAAGTATTACCTACTGAGAATGCGGATGGGTTAGCTAAGCAAGAGGCCAATCTACTGAGATATTTCAGTTCCTACCCAAACTGGAAAGTATTTGATCGAATCCCGCAGGACTCATGCGATGTGGAGGTGGCAAGTAATCCAGATCTGCTGGTCAAACAAAATTATGTAGGGGCCATACGGCCTCGTAGCTATTAATTTCTTACCTGCGTTAAAAATGAATAGCTGAAAGTACTTGGTCGGCATCATATAGCAGCACATTCCATTAAACTTGTGATACCTGTGGGAAGTGTCAGGAGCCTGGAGTTTCAAAAGCAATCGGATATTTTTTGTGTCATTGCTCGTGAAAACCTAACGACGCAACTTATATGAGCTTTGGCTGGTGGACCTCACGCATGTGGCGCAGCAGAAGTTGAAGGATATATCTCAATTTTTAAAAAGTTTTGGTGCTTTTAATGGCCACTTGGATTGAACCTTCAAACTTCAGGTCGTCTTATCTGGTATGGTTAATAGACCAATAGGTAATCCAATGTTAGCTAGGAAAGCCTAATCTGACCTAACCAAATTTCGGCTTTTGCATTTATCCAGGAGTGCTTATGTTCTTGCTGGTTAATACTTCGATGTTGGGTGGAGAACAATTTTGAATTAGTCTTAGTTTTTACGATAGCTGAAGAGCTGACACAAAACCTCCATTTCGAATTTTCGGAAGAATGAACGGGGATAAATTTTGGCAATGCATATTTTAGACGACTGAGCATATCGTCTAAACAAAAACACGAACAGTCCGATTTAGACTAAGCCGAATCAGACGACTGATTGTGCCGTCTAAAAATGCTATAAGTCGACAAAAAAAAAACAAACGCAGAAACCGACAAATAAAACAAACACAAACAAAAAACAAAAAACAAACGGAGAAACCGACAAATGAGTTCTTTAGTTGCAAAATGAGACTGAAAGGTTTTTGAAAACTTTTCAGAAACAGCAAAAAACTATATTTTCTTTCCTGGTCAATATATCAAACCAATTTTTTTTTTAATAAATTGAAAATAAAAAACTACACAATATTACAAATTTTCATAAACTATGGATTATGTTAAATATTAATTAATTCGCATTGACAGTTCATCAGGTCGCGTTTTGGAACGAAATCGCCTTCAGGTGTGGTTTTGGAACGAAACTTCATGTTGGAGTCGGGTTTTGGAACAAAACAAAAACAATTATATTTTTTTTAATTTTTTATTTTTGCCTGTAATTTTTGTTTTACAGAAAGTAGGTGCCTACATTAGAACATAACTTAAAAAAACAATTATACAAAAATAAGTTTAAAAACATGGAAAAATGAGCAGCAAAAATATTGTGTTAAACATTTTTTTTTTCGTCAATAATTACTTCCGCATCCCAAATATCGTTCTCTGTAAGATTATTATAATCTATACGACGATAAAAACACTTGTTGGATTCATTAGTTTCATCCTCCGAATCTATATTTTCTAAAAAATAGAAGCAAAATGACACAACTTCAGTCAACGCACACATTTAATGTGTCGGCGCACGATTTCTAAGAACAAACATGTGAAGTCGCAATCAGTATGGCCAACTTTGAAATATTTCTTATCATTCTAGAAAAAGCCCGCTTAATTCAAAACAAGATTAATAATAAAAATAACCATTTAAAAATATGTGACGAACAGAAGTTTAGCCTTTTCTTAAAGTTAGAACATTAGGTCGGTTTTTCGAAAAAATAACAAGAACCGTTTCCGACATTGCTAAGGTTTGAGTCGCTTTTTGGAACCAAACCGTTCAAAATATTAGACGCCATTTTGAAAGAAAAAATCTCTGTTCAGGTCGCGTTTTGGAAATAAGGCTGTTTTTCAAATCACTTTTTTAAGGCATTTAGACTGGGTTTGGGATCAAATAAAGTGCACAAATCGATTCCTGAGAAGATTTCCTATAAGAAATGGTGTTTAACTCAGTTTCGTAAAAAATCGCTTGAGTCTCATTTTGCAACTAAAGAACTCAAATAGAGAAACCGACTTTTCTGCAATGATTATCGCTGATAAAGCTGTCCGCAATGGTAAAAATCAACAAAAATGACGAACATGCGGAACTCAGTCTTTTCGAACTACGGGGGTTTCATTGCCTTGATTATTGCAAGACGAGTTTGCTCATTTTGTGAGTCTTCGTGGGCCAATAGTTCTTAGTCCATACCTTATCTAAATTTTCTGAACTATATATAATGAGATCGTATATAATATCTGCATATTGTGTTTGAAACTTTGCATTATGTTGAAGAGCATTATTGGCCAATTTGACTGGTGCTTCGTACTTGAGCTCACATTATGTAGTGTAACAATGCACAATGCTGCACTGCACTAAACTAAAAACATCACAGTTTGAAAACTTTGAAACTTTGGATAAGAGCAACCCAGTGCATTCAGCATTACCCAATACAATTGAAACATTCGTTAGAATCAACCTTATTGAATCGTAATGGCAAAAATGAGCGGAAGTTCAATGGTATTTGTATCGCACTGGAAAAATACTAAGGATTCCTAATATAAAAAGTATAAAATGTTTATAAAGAAATAATAACTTAAAAAGGTAGCCTCTGATTTCAAAAAGTACTTGGTGCCAAAAGAAGTTTTACCGAAAATGAAAGCAGTACCTAACCTGCTAGTTACAAATAGAGCCTTTCATTGAATCTGAAGCACTCAAGCTCCTCTCACATGGAGACAGTTAGGCAGAATGCATATCCAACTTTTTCATTATTTTAATTTTTTTATAGGAATACTAAAAAACAGAAATACACAGACTCCTCCAATAAGGCAACATTTTATGTAAGCAATGACATTTGAAACAAATTGAATTTCTAATTCGTTTTATACTTAATTTTCGTTTGTTAATTGTGATTACGTCTAATATTATTTGGAATGGCTTATGGAGTATAATAGGCTGTAATATTTTCAAGTGATTGGCTGAAAATCCATAACTTCTACTGAAGATACATATCTTTCAATGAACGCTTGAATTGAAAGTCAATTACCTTGAATTTTTCATTCGACGATTTCACTAATAGTCTGTAATAAAATTCATACAGAGTATTCAAGATTGAATTAATCAATATATAATAATAATCTGAGGGCTGTGGTTTCGTTTTATGATACATAATAAAACTGAATTGGTCACAAGTATGTCTGAAGAGTTTGCATCTTTTTTTTTAGAACAAAGCGGAAATGAACTGGAATACACTTAACTGTATTTGAAGAACTCTACAATATTCAAGCGAAAACGTTTTCGTGGCATAAAAGTCGAGATTTAGCGTAAGCTATAAAAATAAGAATAATAATTACAGACATGAAAATAATCTCCTCCAAATGCTTTCGCATCCCACCTGCGGTGAAAATATGCTCGCAATCACAAACTGTTTGCATAAACCGCGACGAAGATGACGGATAAATTACATTCACAGTGGTAATTTTCATCCAACAAAAGCTATTCATGGCAATCTTGAGATATTTCGGCAAAAAAATATTTGAGGGGGTGTTCTATAAGCATAATTTCTCTGACACTGATTGGTCGCGTCTATATTGATACGCACAAAAGTGTTTCGGCCGTGAATATGAAATGGTTATGTCAATAGAAAAAAATTCGGTTGTGACCAGTTTCTTACTGATTATTCGATTAAATGACAGGCCTGAATGTGACTGGAATATGTATGGTCTGGTTAATTTAAGCATCAAATTTCGAATACTCAACACGTTCACTTTGGTATGTCTAACTCACATATATGAAGTTTCCAGCACGATGCTATTTCGAGCACATTGATTTCAACATCAATTATTGAGATCTATATTTTCTATGAATAAATGCAAATATTGAATTAATCTACGTCATAGTACTATCAGCTGTACGAAATTCCGTATTCAAACTGAAATTCGATCCAGAATGAAATATGACCTCGTTCGGCAAGCATGATTTCCCAGACGGCATAGCAATAAAAACCCAGAAATAAAATTTGTGTAGCGCATCTTATCATCTTTTTGGTGGTGTGAGCGTGAATGTAATCTGATGTTGATAATTCACTATAAATTACTTTCGATATGAACTCATTTGTGAATAATATTTTCTTGTTTTCTAAACCTCCTATAAATCCTTTGACCATTATTTTCCCACAGTAGATTGTCGCCCCAGTCAGTTGAGCCATTATCGCACGTACCGGGAATTATATGAATGCTATCAACAAATTTCTAACTTGATCATAAATTCTTATTATCGCTGAATTTAAATTTCCTCTCTAGCTAAATCGAAATTTACATGTCACCGTATATTTATTGAAACAAATTGCTTTTACGATGATGAATAAATGCTGTCAAAGCTATTTAAGCCGAACTCGTACATTGACGATAAAATAAACGATGCTCTGCGCTGACGAGGCGAAACAATGGAAACTAATTTTTGTTTCATCAACAAAGCTTCGATTCGACAAGGAATAGGAATATAGTGCATGGGCGGAGATGAAAGGTGCTAAGAAAGTCGGAGTCAGGCAAGATACATTCAATGTTACAAGCTAACAAAACTTTTAGTATGACTAGCAATTAAAATGTATTCTTTTGTCGCAGTGTTTATTCAATTGCACGGCGCAATCAAGTAGAAACACTTAATTCAATAGTACTGTTACGAAAGTCAAGCTAATTAGCAAAACAATAGCGAATGACAGCAAGTTTGTACTGAAATATATGTTTGTATGTATGCATATAGAAAGCGGTAGAGTGAAAAACGGAGTACATGTTTAAAATTCCGGCTGATGTCTATTTTTGCGGTTGAGTGCTGAAATTTAAATGCAGAAATTGGGACATGTTATAATTTGCTAGAGCCACGCTATGAATCTACATTGTTTATTCAAATATGTGGCAAACTGGAGCTAGAGCTGAACTAAATCGATTCGCGAAATTTTAGGTAGATATTCTAAACAATTGTTCACGGGAGACTGAAATGTAGTTATGCTGTGTACATGCTTCTAATTTGATTTTATTACAAAGTTAGATAAGCTTGTGTATTTTAACTAAATTATTTCCACCTAAACTAAAGGACTAAATTCAATGCACTTTTCAATTGACTAATTTGAGATGAAATATTCTATGCTTAATATGCTTAAGTTGGCGCATGAAATTGTGGAATTTTCCGATAAAGCGATTTATAATATAATAGCTGTGTTCATTGAGCTGTGCTATGTTGAGCGAGGCTGAGACATCTCAGCAAAATGTGTTTAATGAGCAATTCGGCTGCTCTAACTAGCTCGAAGTTGCTCTGATTTGTGTTTCGTGAGCCTGCTCTTAGCTGAACCAGAGCAATTTAGAGTACGATCTCTGCCCTACCCTCAGAAGAGAGATATAAGAAAATGAAAACAGCAGTGAGAATTGAAGCATATTGCCTGATTCCTGGATTCTGCAACTATAGGACTCTGGGCAAATTTGACAGTCTTCTTCTCCGCGAACGGAAAATGTTCTCTATATGCACTTAGGCAGCAGGCCAGATGTACACGATTTTGACAAGTATGAACCAGAAGGTGGCAGAGCTTAGGTAGCGGAGAAACGTCTGAGGTAGTTATGCTCTCGATTTGTTGTATATGTAGATTTTAACTTCGTAGTGAAATTGCTTCACTAAATTTCGTAAATGTATACGCTTGTTTCCTTTCCTTAAATCTCTCTGTTTTGAGGCTCTACGTTTTTTGGTAGAGCAAGTTCCGGCAAGCAACCAGCTGTTCGTCAACTCTCACGGAACCGACTTTCAACAAAAAATTGTGACTGACGTGGAGTTTTTTATTAGTGAATTGACAGGTTGAACTTCTGACTAGTAATCAACTCTAACTTACTGAATTTTTTTCACTGCTGCTTAATTTTAACTTGCCTGGATACGCTCTGTTCTTTTATCGGAGTCATTAAACGCTACTATGTACACTCCGTTGCAAGATGATTTCGATGGTTTAATGCGTTTAACACGTTCTTTAATGTTCAATCATTATTCTCTTTAACCGAGGGTAAAATCTTGGTCCATAAAAAAACACAGTTAGTGCGTTTTGAAGCTGACTTCCGTCTTTAGCAAATCCGCTTTGGGCGAGCATGCTACAACGTATAGTCGCATCAAAAATTACTTTTTATACGCACCCTGTATAACATTATTGATGATGAAGTTTCAAAAAATATTGCATAGCCAGGTACCGAAGAGTTGAGAAGACAGAAAACAAGTATGGTACTATGAAAATATGGGCGTCAAAGAATAATGTAGACGTTGTGCCTAACCACAGATACTCGTATGAATTGAAGTTGTATTGTTGCTGTAACCAAAAATTCCATAAGGCAAACGATTATTTTCGAAAGAGGAGTACCAGGAATAATGAATGTGCTGAATTTCCTATAAGTGATTATAGGTTTGGGTCCCACTGAAATATCACCAAAATTTTTTCGAATGAATAACAAATATATTAATCAAAATGATGACTTAGCTTAATACCATTTAAAACAATACCTCATGCCAGGTTCTTTTATCCCGCTCTAGGAGCCCTGTTCCCCATAAGGGCATCGACTGATCGAGGTTAGCTTTCTTTCACAGTAATAACTGTGCTTAATGAGCTGCTCTATGTTGAGATATGTATCTCAGAAAAATGTGTTTCATGAGCCATTCGACTGCTCTAACTTGCCCGAAGTTGCCCTGTTTTGTGTTTCATAAGCCTGCTCTTAGTTGAACTAGAACAATTTAGAGTACGATCTGCTCTACTTTTTTTGATAGAGCAAGTTTGGACAAGCAACCAGCTGTTTGTCAACTGTCACAAAACCGACTTTCAACAAAAAATCGTGACTGAAGTAAAGTTTTTTATTAGTGAATTGACAGGTTGACCTTCTGACAAGTGATTAACTTGTAGAATTGCCTCTCAATTACTCTAATTTCCCCGACTTTTTTGTGTCTGAATTGCTCAAACTTGCTCGATTTTTTTTTGCCTTGAGATGCTCTGCTCTTTTTCGGAGTCATTAAACTCAGCTAATATGGCCTGCTCATACTTCACTATCTTGCGCCAATGCATTTTTTCTGTGTCCACTATTGTGTCACGAGAGAATTGATTAATGTTTGGCACTAGCTGTGTTTGACAGTTGGGGCACTCCGTGAAACAGGTTTTGCCCATTTTCTGAAAAAAATATCGCAGATACTTTTGTCACCGTCAGAGCGTAAACACTATTAAACAGCGCGGAAAGCGCGTGATTTGCGATATTAATTACGACATTACGATACCTTTTATGGTAGTGTTGGTAAATTGCAAAAAAATTGACAACAATATCCACTTGCGTCAAGCTGCATGTAAGTGGAGAAGACAAACATTGTAGCATCAGTTGTCATGAGAAATGGATAGCAATATCCCATTCTGTCCAATAGCATGTAAGCGAAATAGGCAGACAAATTATTACTAGTTGATCGCTAGAAGTGGACAGCCCTATAAATTTCATCAAGTTTCACGTGGGAGAAAAAGAGAAAGTATTTCGTCAATAAGCACTGAACGAACGGTCGGTCAATGGAAATGTAAAATCGAAGTTGGGCGCGTGATATTGGTGAATGGCCATTGATTTCGCGTATAGTTTCTGATTTTCGTAAACTATAGTGAATTCAAGTAGTTGCAGTTAAAATATGGCATTTGCCATTGGTGTCGGACTGATAAATCGTGGAATTGTTAAGGTACATCAAGGCATGGCATCCGGACTAAATCTGTACAATTTGGAACCATGGAGAGAGCTGGGAGCTAGTGTGACAGATAAAAATACAGAGGTAAGAACAGTTTCACAATGCTTTTACTATTTCATTAATTCTTCATACTTTCAGCTTGTGGATAAAATCCAATATAAATATTCATTTGTGTCAAACCATACATTTTCGAGCCTTAAGACTTGCAACTAAAGCCGACCTACGTGCCGGCAGCTCGAAATAAAGACAAAATTATCGTGTCGGTCTTGGCCGTTGTTTTCTCTCGAGCAGGTACTATTTTCAATTGTTACTCTTTACTTTACAAGTATATTAAGCTGATTTAAATTCCTTCAGCAGTTTGGCTTCATAAATGGCCTGAAGACGATCCGAATAATACCAAATACTCCGACGCGTGTCGGTGAACCTTGCACTGTCTCCTCACCAGGTTCGTTTCGTATGTAACACAGTAGGATTTCGAAAAAGTGCATTTGATGCTAAACGCTCTTTGAGTAGCACAACAAGTATCGGAGACGATAGCCGCGTTTATAACGTGGTTTCAAAGTGGCTTAGGATTAGTCAAACCACGTTGTATACGCGCAGTGGATTGATTTGAGATCAATCTGAGATTTAGTCAAACCACGTTGTATACGCGCAGTGGATTGATTTGAGATCAATTTGAGATCTCACAAACTCTTCTGGGAGCAGCAAAAACAGTGCTTATGACTGGAAAGCACCCGGCTATGTTAAGGGACGAGATAAGTCTGACTTTGGAGACTATCAAAACTACTAGAGACTGATCGAAATTGTTTTCGATAGGTTGCTCACCCGGAGGTTGGACGATATGTGAGGCGCACGAGTTAAAATAAGGAAATCTGAGGTAGCTATTTAATTTATTTCGGAAGAGATTAGAATATTAAAATAAACTCGTTTTTTCCAGAGCAACGATAATCAATGCAGTGGAAGCGGTAGCTAAGAAAAATAGTGAATTGGGTAAAAAATAAATTACGGCAATAAATTCAATACATACAATCGAAATTGTATTATTCTTAATTGATTAAAAATCCACGTTTTCTTGAGAATAGCACATAAACATAAAATGAATTTCGAATGAAGAGAATAATTCCACTATTTACCTACTTTAATTGAGAATATTGCACGATATACATTGCCCCATCGTAAATTAATTCAATCTTAAATAGAATGGCATTTTATAATATTTCGAACATCTGGTAAGCTTAATTACGATATCTTTTTCATTCCCATTTGGCAAAGTACAAGTGTTTTGCTAAAATCACTTTTAACGAATGAAATTTCAATTTCCTTAAAACCTTATCTGAGTGGAAATGGTTTGCAATAAGATGGCTACCGCATAATACTATTTTCATTAGCATTTGGAGATTATAAAGAGCATCTTAGCATTGATTATGCTATCCAGTACATACAATGTTGTTTCTTGCCAGCGAATGTTCGCTGCGCTTACTATTTCTTGATGGGATCATACGCACAACAGCACTTCTAACCTCTCATTGGTTGATGTATCAGGGCCAAGAATACGCTTCTCTCACTTTCGCATATGGAAAAACTTACTTATTTGGCGCGGCCTCATGGCCTCGTGGATCAGGCACCAGCTGATCCTCTCCTATCAGCAAATATCCCACTTTCTGCGCTATTTATTAGTGTATACGCTTTCACCATCTCGCTATCGCGCTCATGTCTCCTGAAGAATATTGGTCTTCATTCCTTGGCAAGGAGGTCGTTCGGAATGACTCTAGTGATACATAACGATGATGCGATAGAGGCGTGCTACTCTGAGCGTTTTTTTCTTGACAAGAGGGTAAATGTAAAAAATTATTTTCAGATTTTTTGATAAGTTGCCTTGACATAAGAAAGAGAGGCAAACACAAGCAAATTCATTTGTTTTTGCAGGTAATAGTACACCACAGAATATTAACCTGGGCGATAAGGCAGGTATTTCGAGGGGGAAAAATGTCACCTGTGCCTTTTGCGAATTAGTTTTTATTTTAGTTTTGTACAGAAATTGTTAAAACATATAATACTTCAATTATTTATTAGCAATATTCAAGAAGTGAAAATCCAACTTATGAATATAAAATGAAAATAAAAAGAAACGCAATCAAGATGAAAAAGTACAACTAAAAGAAAAAAGTCTACAGCTACATTCCAACTAAAAGTCAAATAATAAAATAATAAATGTTAAAGTCAAAATGAAAAGGTACAACTAACTATGAGAGTTTCTACCTATTTTCAATTACCCACCCCGGCCGCGTAGAACTTCCTTTTTTGTTAAGTTGCCTTTTCATGGTCCGTTCTCACCTTCAACCTGGTTTCGATGATCAAGACCGGATGCGACCATATGCGTTGAGGAAATCAGGTTGGTTAAAGTGGATTTACCTTTGACAAAACTGTGCTGCTCATGTGATTTTTTAAATAAGTTGCCTTGACATAAGAAAGAGAGGCAAATACAAGCAAATTCATTTGTTTTTGCAGGTAATAGTACACCACAGAATATTAACCTGGGCGATAAGGCAGGTATTTCGAGGGGGAAAAATGGCACCTGGGCCTTTTGCGAATTAGTTTTTATTTTAGTTTTGTACAGAAATTGTTAAAACATACAACTTCAATTATTTATTAGCAATATTCAAGAAGTGAAAATCCAACTAATGAATATAAAATGAAAATAAAAAGAAACGAAATCAATATGAAAAAGTACAACTAAAAGAAAAAATCTACATCGTGATCTTAAGTTGCAAAAACTTTTCTTCATAAAAATTTTTAATGCATATAACGTCGGCGGTAGAGGACCAAACTATAGGTGTTGTCTAAGTAAACGCGACAACGGAGGAAAACATAAGTGTCCGAAAAAATGGCATACTAAACTCAAAAGAAGTATGAGAGAGCTGCTTCAGCTCCTTCCCCTTCCCCTTTTCATTGTACATTGCGGCTAGTATATGTTCATTGGCGGATGAAATATACGTAGCGTCTCACCTTTTTGGGAGTGAGTTCAACCTATTTTCAATTACCCACCCCGGCCGCGTAGAGCTTTCTTTTTTGTTAAGTTGCCTTTTCATGGTCCGTTCTCACCTTCAACCTGGTTTTGATGATCAAGACCGGATGCGACCATATGCGCTGAGGAAATAAATAAATAAATAAGGTTGGTTAAAGTGGATTTACCTTTGACAAAACTGTGCTGCTCATGTGACAGGGTAGGCTAGATAAAAGAATAGACTCTTCTGTAGACCACTGTCTCTAAAACAGAGAAGAAAAAAATGGAATGTTAGCATGTACGATAACCAGCTTTTTCTATTGGGAAGAAGTTGGCATCTGTTTCCTAATCAAGATGGAAAGAGGGACGCACAGGGATAACGAAAGTGATTTAACAAGGATGTTTGAAATACCATTGAAACCACTACCGGTATTAACATCTATATTGTTCATCAGAAGTTCGACTTTTAAAGACTTTATCTGAAACGTATGTAATTCAGGAGGAGACATGGTGCAAATGTATTGGGAAGGAGGAGGAGATTATTGTGAGAAGAAAGAGGAAGATTCTATATTTCATACATATTATGTGGAGTGGAAGCAGCTGTGTCATGCATACCATCGGGAACGCTAGAAGAGTTTTTTGTTAGACAACAGATGGACCAAACGGATTTCAGCTGGTTGGTTCAATTAATGATTCAATACTATAGCAAATTAGGTGTGCATCGCTCGTCTGGCAGCATTTTAATGTTCTTAAAGGCTGTCAATTATTAAATTTGGATCAATGTTACTGGCAAATATGACAGTATCATTAGCGTACTTGGTGATACTGCCACCAGGGGCGTTTTAAAAATGGTACAAGTGAATAATATATTTTAATATAATCCAAACCCGGTTTGGACTATTTATTGAATGCAATGATGATTCCACACATTTCTTCGATTCGGCACAACAAAGAAATATGGGAGCGATATAATGTGCTCACTAATAAAGTTAAGGTTGATAAGTTACAGTGGGCTGGATAGGTAGATCTCAAGAGCGTGGAATATCTGGTTCACAAAGGTAAAGGCAGCAAAAATATTGGGAGGAAACACTAAAGTACTCATTAAGGGGGGAAATACATATAAAATCGAAAAAAAATTGCTGATTTCAGATTGGCTTAAAATATATATATATATATATATATATATATATATATATATATATATATATATATATATATTGTTTATTCAGAAAATGTTTAATATCGAATCCTTAAAGAACATGTCTCACAGTAAATGAAAATATTTTTTTAGCAATTTTTCAACACAAAATGGCGGCGATGTGAGCGAATGAAAAAAACACATCAAAAACTGCTTCGTACAACTTAACGCCTTTTCCGGAAAACTTGCAACGTTCAGAGAGAGAGAAAAATATGCTAATGAGATGTATAATTCATAGGTGAACCAATAAAATTTATTTAAAAAAATTAAATTTTTACATTAATTTTAGATTAGACAAAAAAATCTATTATTTTTCAAAAAAATCACGCTTTAAACATTAATAAACAAATTATTTTTCCAAAATTACAATAGCATTTTCATTCAACGAGAAGATAATACTCTTTTGTAGATGTAGTATAAATTTGAACCGGATCGGTTCAATATTTTTTGAGATATTTTGTACGGAAGTTGAAAAAGTACTACTTTGAGACAAACGCGTTTAAAGTTCTAAAGCTCGACAGACCTGAGGAACGCCGCGCTGCCTATAACTGACTATAACTTGAGAACTAATACGAATACCTCTTCAAAACTTTTTTTGGTATATTTTAAGAGCATTTCAAACATTTTGATGTTATAAAAAAAAATTGATTTTTTATTAGCAGTTACATGTATTTTCCCCCTTAAGGCCAATGACAAACAAGGCGGTTCCAGCGAAGCGTTTCCCGAGAGGAAAACCGAGTCGGTTTAGTTTTGCACTACAAAACCGAGAGGCGTCCAAACCGCAGTGTGTGTGTCATCACAATGCTAAATGAACGCACGACTAGACTCGGTTTTCCTCTCGGGAAACGCTTTGCTGGAACCGCCGTGTTTGTCATTGGCCTAAGTGTCTATTATAAAACTATGGCTAGGATGCGAAACAAACAGTGAGGACACCAATTTTGGCAATGATAGCGTGAAACTGAGTATTCTTGAATTCTGCGTTACTCAAGTCTCAACTGGACAATCGGTTGTTGTTCCATTGATAATGAACTGTGCTTTATAGAATTCGTGGACCTTCGAGCATTTATCGTCAGTTAAATAGCGAATACCAGGTGTAAGCATAATTTGCTTTTAGTATTAATTAATACAAATAACCAGGAACAAACTTCATGCTGCTGATGGTGACGGCTCATTTACATACAAGTGTGATGTACTGCTACTGTATTTCAGGAGTTGTTTGAAGTTAATACAGTTGATCAGCTTACTAGTAGTGTATTTGATTCGAAAGCAAAATGATTGGCTAATTATAGCAAAGATATGAGAATACACGCTGCTCTATAAAAATTTATTCGGAGTCTTAGTGTTGAGCCAACTAAGTGAGCAAAATTCAGAGTTGTTCACGGAAAAAGCAAAGAGTTTTTCTACTCACAAAAGGCGGCAAGATAATTTTTTTTTAAGTGGTAAAATATTCATACTTTAACTTTTGTTGGCTAATTTACGCTGGAATATGAAGCGTAATATTTGTATCCATAAATTATTAACGAAGAATCTTTTATGTAAATTGTCAAAATGAATGGCAATATATTTCTATGGTTAATGGAAATGTGAAAATATGCCTACATAATCAAGTGAACAGCGTGTTTGGGATAATATTGTTTTTCATGCGGCTCTGTTTTGAAAGAAACAAGTTCGTACATCTGGCAGTTATACAAATGAAAAATAAAATAAAGCATTATACAGATAAAGCGATTATAATTCACGAAACATTCTCAGAACTTAAACCGAAAACAACTATCAAAGCAAAATTTTCCAGTGTGAAATCTTGCAATAACAAGTTTGGCCTCAGTTTAAACTCTTCTGCATGAATCTTGTTATGAATTTTCGCACTGGAAAATAACATTTCATGCATGTGTAGTTAAAAAGCGTATCATGAAAGGTTTCTGCTACGTCTTCTATGACGCTCGATTCTGGTCAAATTGATTTCCAAACAACATACTATTTACGAGTACGTATCTGTATTTCCGGCTCGAATCTTGTCAGTGTAATCTCTAACTGAATTCAGATTTCAGTACGATAGGATTTTTTCGCTAATCCGTTCGACGGCTTAAGTTATTATTCAAACAAACAGTCTACATACTGAAGATATGGCATCAAAAGTAGCATTAAAGCTAATACCATTTTTATGACATGAAAATGATGTGCTTAACGAAGCATTTTTAATTTAATTTCTCTGTAACGCAGCACCATGAGCTTAAGCCGTATACTGTTTAGTATCAGTGTCGTGTTAAAATAACAAGAATATTTAATTACTTACGAGTTTTGTATGATGACAGACGAAAGTCATTTCGTATTTTCATTTTCCTCAAAAATATGAGCTTTTGAGGCAGATGAGTATTTGCATATGCTTTTCGTTTGGAAACTTCTGCAAACAAAGCAACGAAAATCAGGTTTCATAAACGGTATGCACGATCTTCATATGTGTGTTCCAGAAAATCGTACTAAGCATGAAACAATTACGTAGTGGCCTCCGTGATTCGTGAACTTAAAATATACTTAAAACGGCTGAAAGCAAGGACAGCATGAATAACTAGCTGTTCGTCCAAAGCCGGCACTTGTGCTTGCTCGATCGAAATTAAGTAGCTGGCTGAAAGTCAATGCACATAGCTGATTGGGATTATTGAAAGCCGTTAGACGACTTGTCCATGAACCATAAAAACTATAATTAATTACGACAGTACGCAAAGCCAACAGGTAATTCCAATTCGATACACTATAGAAACATTAATGAAAAAAATAACAATTACTCGCAGCGGTGAGGAGGCGTTTCATGATGTGACTAAATGCAACCGTTTTTGGACGTTTATATTATGCCGAAATTACACTCTCCCCGAACGTTTCGTCGAGCAACTTGAGAAATTACTTCCCTCCGTGTTTTGGCATGTGAAAAACAGGGGTGAATAGACGAGGCGACCATTTACACTCTCAACTCGCCAACATTTGCCGAGCGTGTAATTGCGGCATTACATATTTGTTTTATGGGAACGAAGCACACTACCGGGCTCTACTTTGTTGTTGATAAAGCCGCCGCTTCAATTCGGCGGTGCCATCATCACCCAAGGGATGTCCGGTATTACTGTTATCGATCGACTCGCATAAACACATACCACGGCATTCTCGCTTTTATCAATTGAAAACAATGCCCGTAAAGTATTTTCGCCCCCTTTGAAGTTTTCCGTTTGAGTTTCGTTCCGTTTGCCGTGATTCTTTGCTTTAAAGAATAAATAAACACTTCAAGATATGCCTGCAATATCTTTCGCATTCGGCTGTGGAGTGCTCTTGAGAACTTCTCAAATGTACGAAAGGCAGGTGGTCAGACCCACCTTCTCCGGTCGTCTCGTTCGCCCTCTAAGCTAAGTATGCGGTTGAAGTGTCATATGCCATATTATCAAGGTGTGCTACGTTCGCTCTCGCGTTTTTCGAAACGCGCAATGCACTTGGGAAACGCACGGTATTACAAGTAATTTGATAATAAAGTATCAAGTAATCATAATTAAGGTAGCAGCGGAGAGCGTATGAAGCATTATTGAGCAGCAATACGAGAATGTGCTACAAAAAAGTTCAAGGAGGTTGAATCAAAAGCGATAATAATAATAGCCAAACCATAAACCTTGAAGATGAGCCCGTAAATCATATACTTACCTTCGATAATTAATGCTTCCTAAATAATACTCAGCTCAGCGATAATACATACATACATCTGTGCAGAACTATATATTGAATTGAGGAGCGTTGCGATGCGAGTGAATGGGCCTTGAATGAATTTGTGGTGCGAATTGATGTACGCTGCTTCATTGATAATTGTGCTACAATCGCGTTGAACAATACTCGAGCGCTGCGTGGAGAGGTGCCCGAAACGAATTGAAGATTTTTTCTAATAAGCAGATAAGATGCTTAATTGTTTACTCGCTTATTTATTCGAAATTCGTGGAACGTATGGCTATCATTATGGTCATTCGAAATGTCGAAAGAAGTGCTAAGCAAAGTAATGATCTTTCAAATTTCAAATTCGCTTAACAAGAAATCGTCGGCACGGCTGTTTTTATGATGCTGCATAAGCCTTAGAGCATCTGTTCTAGATAACGAGAAACAGCAATGAGGCTTGCGTTGCAGTAATTACATTAGATCTGCTTATTTTATAATAGTCTTATGCCATTATGAATGTTTACTCAATTGCAAACGAAGTATGTATATATGGTAAGTATAAGCCTTTAAACTTGTGGTCGGTATTCTTCAAGGATGCTTAGAAAAGGTCATTTAAACCGTAACAATGCATGCAGCCCAAAGGCGACTTATTTATCGAATGTATTGAAAGTAGGTTCAGGATAACTTTCTTCGAGTATACGTAAAAGTAAGTGTGGATATTGATTCAAGTTTTCGTTTCTTAAATGCGGATAGTCTTTCTGATGATAAAAATTGACTATTTAGAAATTGAACGAATGATGGTAGCGGGGGCGGATTTGACCATTTCGCCGCTCTAGGCCTCAGAAATATTTGCCGCCCTTTTCGTGAATTATATTATATGTACCAATGCGCGATTTTTTTTTTCGATTTCCTAGAATACTTCACTGTTTTTCGTTGCGCCCGAGCTCACAAAAAAGGAATATCAGAGCAAAACCGGCACCGGTTCGTTCGTAAAAATTCTCTATTATTGCGCCTTTGCCACACTGAAAGAAAAACTCTTGGTTGGTTCAACTATTTTTAATAGTATTGCAACGATTCATTCAAAATCGTTAAACGAACTACGGAAAATAGTTATTTTTACTATGTTAATATAGTTAATTTAACGATATAAAAGTAGTTGGCTCTGGTTATACAAAAAATATAGCAACGTTCATGAAATCAACTGTTTTAATTGTTTCATAACCACGAAAATTAGTTGATAAATAGAAAAATATTCATCAATTCACTCAAAACTTCAACGTTTCGAATTATCAACAGTTTTTATGGTATTTAAACTACTTCGCAATAGTTGATTTCAGCAAACGTAATTCAATGAGCAACGTCTTTGAAATTATTCTACGCAAAGTAGAATGGTTTCAACATTTGGACGTTTTTCATGCTACGAATGAAATTGTTTATCAACTACGCGTCATGGTGCATAAAAGTAATCAACGATTTTCTTATGGTTGTTTTAACTATAGCCTTAGTTGATGCAAAAACAACTAAGGCAAACTGTTGATTTTTCATACTCCTCATACTCATACTCCTATTCTATCGTAGAAGTTTCATATGCTACATGGCAAAATTGTGTTCAGTTTGCTGTTCGATATAATTCATATGCATGTTATGCAGTGAAGCCTTTATATTACGTTGTATGACGCTTTATAAGTTAACACTGTATGACATTACAGTGTCTTCCACTGTGGCAAACGCAGTGGGCTGCGACAAAGTGGTGTCAAAAATTGCTGTTAACACAAAACAGCGGCATTGCGGCAACGGCGCCACAGGGGGAGGCGTGAATGCCGCAGTTGAATTTGATGAATCACAATGCGCCAACCAAATTCATTTTGTTTGTCTATTGTATTGCTAAATCCTGTTGTACGAGGATTAGGTTGGCTTGTCGCAATACACATCAGCCATCGCTTGTCTATTATACCATTCAACCTAATTCAAACAGAGTTAATTCAACCTAGTAGTGATGCCAACCTATGGTAGGTATCACCGCTAGCGGTGCGGTAAAATTAACAATTTGGCAAATTCTGCCGCAGCGGCAAATTCGTACTATGTATATTGTTGGAATACCATTGTTTGTGGTTGCTTACTTTTTTTGCACCACGGACGTTGTTTATCAACCACGCGTCATGGTGCATAAAAGTAATCAACTATTTTTTTATGGTTGTTTTAACTATAGCCCGTAGTTGACGCAAAAACAACTAAGGAAAATTGTTGATTTTACCAAGATTTTTCTTTCAGTGCACACAAATAATTATTAAAATGCACAACTTAAAAGGCACCTGGTAGTGCAAATTTATAAACTTTACTTGCACACACGGTAAAGAACCTAAAAGTACATCGCATATAATTCCAACGTCTTCGCTCATATTTTTATACACTGAAAGAAAAATCTTGGTAAAATCAACAACTTTCCTTAGTTGTTTTTGCGTCAACTACGGGCTATAGTTAAAACAACCATAAAAAAATAGTTGATTACTTTTATGCACCATGACGCGTGGTTGATAAACCACGTCCGTGGTGCAAAAAAAGTAAGCAACCACAAACAATGGTATTCCAACCATATACATAGTACGAAATATAGGCAGAGGAGGCGTGAATGCCGCAGTTGAATTTGGTGAATCACAATGCAGCGACAATGTCGCTGTCAATGCAACCAAGGCACCAACCAGATTCATTTTTTTTTCTTTTGTATTGCTAAATCCTGTTGTACGGGGATTAGGTTGGCTTATCACAATACACATCAGCCATCGCTTGTCTATTCCACCAGACCATTCAACCAAATTCAAACAGATTTAATTCAACCTAGTGGTAATGCCAACCTATGGTAGGTATCACCGCTAGCGGTGCGGCAAAATTAGAAATTTGGCAAATTCTGCAGCTGCCGCAAATTCGGCCGCAGCCATTGTGCGCGTTACCATACAAAACAGTGCATTCTAATTTTTTGACTGCCCTTTGCCGCAGCCCACTGCTTTGCCACAGCGGAAAACGCTGTATTGTGAACAAAATAGCGTCATACAACGTAATATAAAGGCTTCACAGCATAACATGAATATGAATTATATCGAACAGCAAACAGAACACAATTTTGCCATGTATCATATGAAACTTCTATGATAGAATAGGAGCATGAGTATGAAGAGTATGAAAAATCAACAGTTTTCCTTAGTTGTTTTTGCATCAACTAGGGCTATAGTTAAAACAACCATAAGAAAATTGTTGATTACTTTTATGCACCATGACGCGTGGTTGATAAACAAAAAAAAATTCATTCGGAGCATGAAAAGCGTCCAAATGTTGAAAACATTCTACTTTGCGTAGAATAATTCCAAAGACGTTGCTCACTGAATTACGTTTGTTAAAATCAACTATTGCAAAGTAGTTTAAGTACCATAAAAACTGTTGGTAATTCGAAACGTTAAAGTTTGAACTATTTTTCGTGGTTATGAAACAATTAAAACAGTTGATTTCATGAACGTTGATATATTTTTTGTATAACCAGAACCAACTACTTTTATATCGTTAAATTAACTATATTAACATAGTAAAAATAACTATTTTCCGTAGTTCGTTTAACGATTTTGAATGAATCGTTGCAATACTATTAAAAATAGTTGAACCAACCAAGAGTTTTTCTTTCAGTGTAAGTAAGTTTAATATTCGGTTCAAAGTTTGCTTCCGCACTTGAATGGAGATCAACTATGAACTCGACTACTGTAAATTAATGTTCGATATGTTATTATTTAAGGGGTTAGTCCACTGTTAAACTGCTCCAAATGAACTTTTTTTTTAAACAGCTACCAAAAAAAAGCTATTCAAGATATCGATTTCAAATTTTACATACATCTTTATTGAAGTTTAAAGTTAACATTTTGATTTGAAAAAATTATTAGAAAGCCAAATGGCGACCGCCCCAATGGATCGCCGCAGCACCGCCGAAAAAAAAGCAAATTGCGCCTCGTAAATTCCTGGACAAAATAAGCGTCTGTAAACAAATTACCAAAAATATTTCATTAGTTTTGAGTATAAAGGACTGCACGGACTTAAATTTAGAACAAAAAAAATTTGTTTGACTATTTGGGAAACATTTTTTTGATTGAAAAACGCGAAAAACTGGATAACCAAATGTTCAAAAGTATATCAAATTTTTTTTAATCGCTTTAGAGCTCTAAATTTAGGCCCGTGCAGTTCTTTACATTCAAAACTAATGAAATATTTTTGGTAGTTTGTTCACAAATGCTTATTTTGTCCAGGAATTTACGAGGTGCAATTTGCTTTATTTTTCGGCGGTGCTGCGGCGATCCATTGCCATTTTGTTTTCTAATAATTTTTTCCAATGAAAATGTTAACTTTTAACTTCAATAAAGATGTATGTAAAATTTCTAATCGATATCTTGAATAGTTTTTGTTGGTAGCTATTTACAAAAAAAGTTCATTTAGAGCAGTTTAACAGTGGACTAACCCCTTAAGAATGAACCCACAATATTTTGACCTATAATGTTCTAGATTTCATTTTAAAAAAAAATTTTTTTTGAAATTAATTTCAGTAATGAAGTAAAATTTAAAAAACACGTCAAAAATAAGGAGATTCGCATGTAGTTTATATACCCTGTACCATAATAACAAAAAAAAATCTCTGAAAAATCAATGCACGCAAATATTTACCTCTGATAAGTTTTTCCTAAATTGAAGAAGTATTATTTGGGTTCTTTTTAGTATCTTTTTAGGTCCTTTTAGGCTCTTTTTAGGTATTTTCAGATACTTTCTAGGTACTTTTTAGGTATTTTTGAGTTTCTTTGGTCCTTTACCGTGATCGCATTTCGATATTTATTATAAGTCAAACTTCTTAATGTTCAAAAAAATCATTAGAGGTGAATTTTTGTGTGCATTGATTTTTTAGAGAATTCGATTGGCTTGAGGTGTTAGGCTCATTCAACTCAGATATATGTACATATACGACAGAAAAAAAAACTTGCGCCCAAAAAAAATATCGAAAAGTGGCCGCCCCAAAAAAATCGAAAATATGCCGCCCCCGAAATTTGCCGCCCTAGGCCCGGGCCTACCGGGCTTAGTGGCAAATCCGCCCCTGGATGGTAGTAGTATTGAACGCAAAATTGAAATAATTATTTTAGTTTCTCCATAAATAGGTATATGTGATGTTTGTTCAATTAAAAGCCACAATTTCAGAAACAGCCTACCAAATTTAGAGATTTCACAACGTGGTCGACTAATCGTTCGGTGCTTCTTTACCAAATTTGAATAAGAACAAGAAAAATCAGAAAGACAGAAAGCACAAGATAAGTTTTCATTTCATTCTTTTTATTATCCGTTCCTGTGAACACATTCAAACTTTCGGTGTGAGCACTAGAGCTTTAACGGACATTCGATTTCTCCAAATTGCTTCAGACTTTTAGCGCAAAAATGTGGAAAATCAGGAGATAGCAAATGAGCGCTTCAAATGTTTAACACTAAAAATTAGGAACTTTCAACACAATATATCGTTACTGGGGTTTCTTAAGTAAAAAGTAGCATTATTTCAAAAAATTTCCTAAGATTGATGCATGCAATAAACTTACAGAAACTGTAATTTTGGAAGTTAAAGAGATTTTACTGCTAATTATATAAAATCCTGTAAAAATATATATGAATTAGATAATCTGAAGTGATTTATTACATAGGTGTACAGTAAGCACAATAGTGTATGCACTAGTTTTCGCACACTGATTCTTCGCAAGGCGCACAGCAGTAGGTACGGAGCTCATTTATGCGACTTCCATTCGAAAACCGCGAAGCGATTAGGTTAATTCAATATGTGGTGCGATTAGGTTAATTCAATACTTATAAGAACCGAGGGTCTCGCCAATCAGGTTTTTAATGTGTTTTATAAGTTGCAGAATTGAAGACGAGTTTGCAATTATAGTTTAACTAAGCTGAGGTCTAATTCTAATTCGACGATTCAAGGCCTTATGGGCAGCTCTTAGTATGTAAGGGTGATTTGTACGAACTGTACGATGAGCTGGAAGTCTCCAAAAAATGGTCTAATTACAACGGATACAGTGGGCTGGGCACGTGCAACGCATGAATGACGATCGCATGCCAAAACGTGTCATGAACGCAAGACGGAGCGAGGCCAAGAGGAACACTGAAAGAAAAACTCTTGGTTGGTTCAACTATTTTTAATAGTATTGCAACGATTCATTCAAAATCGTTAAACGAACTACGGAAAATAGTTATTTTTATTATGTTAATATAGTTAATTTAACGATATAAAAGTAGTTGGCTCTGGTTGTACAAAAAATATCGCAACGTTCATGAAATCAACTGTTTTAATTGTTTCATAACCACGAAAATTAGTTGATAAATAGAAAAATATTCATCAATTCACTCAAAACTTCAACGTTTCGAATTATCAACAGTTTTTATGGTACTTAAACTACTTCGCAATAGTTGATTTCAACAAACGAAATTCAGTGAGCAACGTCTTTGGAATTATTCTACGCAAAGTAGAATGGTTTCAGCATTTGGACGTTTTTCATGCTCCGAATGAAATTGTTTATCAACCACACATCATGGTGCATAAAAGTAATCAACAATTTTCTTATGGTTGTTTTAACTATAGCCCTAGTTGATGCAAAAACAAGTAAGGAAAACTGTTGATTTTCCATACTCCTCATACTCATACTCCTATTCTATCATAGAAGTTTCATATACTATATGGCAAAATCGTGTTCGGTTTGCTGTTCGATATAATTCATATTCATGTTATGCTGTGAAGCCTTTATATTACGTTGCATGACGCTTCATAAGTTAATCACATGGCAGTGTCTTCCACTGTGGCAAACGCAGTGGGCTGCGGCAATACATTCATTTTTTTTGTCTTTTGTATTGCTAAATCCTTTTGTACGAGGATTAGGTTGGCTTGTCACAATACACATCAGCCATCGCTTGTCTATTAAACCATTCAACCTAATTCAAACAGAGTTAATTCAACCTAGTAGTTATGCCAACCTGCGGTAGGTATCGCCGCTAGCGGTGCGGCAAAATTAGAAATTTGGCGAATTCTGCCGCAGCGGCAAATTCGGCCGCAGCCATTGTGCGCGTTACCATACAAATGTAAAATTCAACAAACATAATTCCACACTGCATACTATGTATATTGTTGGAATACCATTGTTTGTGGTTGCTTATTTTTTTTGCACCACGGACGTTGTTTATCAACCACGCGTCATGGTGCATAAAAGTAATCAACTATTTTTTTATGGTTGTTTTAACTATAGCCCGTAGTTGACGCAAAAACAACTAAGGAAAATTGTTGATTTTACTAAGATTTTTCTTTCAGTGAAGACCAAGAGCTTGTATGCTACTTCGAATCGTTTTTTATGCATGCTGGATACCTACACCATTCAGGATGAAAAAAAAACCGCAGCTATTAGAATTTCGGCCAGTATACTATCACCTTTCTTTGTAAGCCCAATATTTTCAAAAAGCACTGTTTATATGTATGGGCACCAACCCTAATGTTTGTCGTTTTGCAAAACGAATTAATTAGAAGAAAGATCGTTCTGTCAGATAGCGTCTATACCGACTGGTAGACACAATTCTGGCAATTATGTAACGAAGTGATAGGAAATCGTTTGCTTTTACTTCGACTTTCTTTTTGGTTGACACAAGCAAAACAGGAGGATACTACCGCAAAAGGTGGATTAAATTGGAATTATTTTTTCCCAGTATTTTATTCGTTTCTAAACTAACGAAAAGAGCCTCAACAGTACACCAGTAATTCGTAATATGAAGATATTACATCAAACTTATCCTATATATAGTCATATATATTCTTCGAAACGGTAAACAATTAATTCGCTTTAGAATGATGACCGCGATTCTTCAAATCAAACTATCCATTGCATACGTATTTATGTTCATTTATACATGGTTGTGTAAATGCGCACTGAGCTCATTACAAGCATGAAAAACTAGAAAAACACAATTTTTTTAAACTGACTTAACAATATATCCTCCGTACGCTTCCCTACAAGTTAAGCATATTTCTTAAATGATGTCGACTAAAGAAGAAAGAATTGACACAAGTTTCTCGACGAAATGATTGCTTTCGTGATCTTTCTGAAAAAAAATGTATTTTCATTAGTAAATAGAGATACTTGTGTACACTTGATGGGTCCACTTTTAAGATACAAAACCAGACATCAAGATAGAAGGAAAGAAAATGAAAGATAAAAGCATATTGAAAAGTCAAGAAAGCGGAAAGAAATCATGTTTTGAAACTCAGACGTGAAAATTGCATTCAAAGCTTTTAAGCTAAAAGACGTTGATATGAAAAGAAACATGTAAAACACGAAAACGATGCATTAGTCGATGGCTGCATGTGTACGGTCCATAGATATGATAAGTGTAGGATGTATCTAGGTACATTATGGAAACAGTTTAAAGTAACATTCAATATTAGGGTTTGCTTTTAGAGTTTTTGATTGGAACTCGCCCCGTTGAAGAAACGTTATTTTTCATTCAATATTATTTCCAATTCGAAGAACGTGAATGATGGATAATTTTCGTAATAGGAAGAGTAAGTGACATAAAATGAGACTGAATTGTTGACTTTCCGGCGCTTGAGCACAAAAAACATTTAATCACAAATTTAATTCGGTTCATAGCCACTACAAACAATCGCCTTTTCGTTATTAATAATTTTGATATGAATGCTTGTAATTTTTAGAAAACTGTGCAGCTTGTTGCCAGAAATGTGTCAACATGGAATTAAGAAGATGCTTCGCCGGAAACAAAATCAGATAAGTATGAACATAGTCGTATGCAAATATCTTTAATGATCACGCATTTAATACTAGTTGTAGACTATGAATATTTGAAGAAAAAGTGAATCATTTAAGCTTTCTAAAGAAACGTTTTCTTTATACATGATACAATCATTCATATTTGATAATTTCACATTTTGGGCATGTGCTTGTCAAAGTTTATTATTGCTTGTGTTTGTCCACAATCCAAAATATCGCGTTCTCTTCATTCTGATGTAGATTCTTAGTTTTTTCTTCCAACTTTTGTATTTTAGGGCGAACGTAGACGTTACTCTAACCTGATTAAAGCTTCCATTTCAATATCTCTGGCGGCTGACGTTTGCAAAGCAATCGCAGAATATATGATGAGCAAAACGTTTTACTAGCCAAATAAACCATTCTTAAAAGTGCATCTCATATTTCCTTTGAAATATTCAAAACTTGACATTGACTTAGCAATAACGATTTATGCTAGAATCAAGCGTATTTAATACAAAACGCAATGTCCACATATTTACCTACGCTCGTTAATTTGATTTCAAGCTGAATATTTGCGGACGTATTGATGATGTTTGAAAATAACTTGTTCGATTTTTCTCAATTTAATACTGCTTTTGTGCGTCAATCGACCACAATCATTTCCATTTCGTTCTGATATTAAATTTCGTGTGCTTACTGTATTAACGCCGGATTCTTATGAAACAGTCAAACAACGTCAACAGTGTAAAGTTCCAGAGGTCAATTTCTTATTGATTGATGTAAATCAAATGGTAATTTGACTCAAGTTTAGGTTTAGTGTTCGAAGTTATGACCGGAAGCTTAGTTTGTTAAGTGCTTATTACTTCTAACGAATGGCGGATGATTTATGCCCATAGAAAACCTAATACAATTTAAAATACATTAAGCAATTTTGACAGTATTTCAATGTCGCCGCCATTCCCTCCAACATGCCGACGCCAAGCAAACAATGCTTGATTTTAACGAGTCTTCGCGTCGCTGAAAGACAACAGTCTAGTTCATGAGAACCACACCATTAATTTGTCTTTATCTCAATAATTATTCTTTCGGAAAGAACACAAAAACTAGATTCGCCTTGTTTCATACGACGAAGGAATGTACAAAGATACATTCAGGCAAGTCTCTCTCACTCGCAGCAACGAAATATGTACGCGTCAATGTGATTTCTACGAAACACCACAATTTCCTTGACTACAACAATTTATTTAATTTAATGACACCAGCAAACTACATTTCTTATAAATTTTTTTTCCACTTCGTGGCAGCTTAACCATGATAAGAGACGCTTAAGAATATAACTTTGGAATTTACATTAATTTACGGATAATATTTTCGGGAAATATATCACGAAAGTATAAATTTTCAACATGAATGTGAAAAAGACCCATGTAAATATGCTTACGAGTGGAGACAAGCGTTCATGTTTTGAAGAAAAAAATGTGATAATTACGAAACTTGTCACGGACGACTAGAGTAAATAGAAAGTACCGAATTCGAAGTTAAATACTGTCTGGTTTTATTTGGAAACTAATTACAGCTATAAATATGCATGTTGGAAAGAGTAGTTTGAAACTATGTTATTCGGCCGAATACGAAATTCGTTTTTTATAACAACACTTATAACATATTTAGTGTACATATATTGAATGAATACTTAAGTTTGCATAAGTAATGACGAATATCAATAAAATATTCATATCTTGGAAGCAAAAATAATTAATGTATAGATCACGGCACCTTGTTTAACGTTAAATCTGATGCGAAACACTCGGACAATTGATTGGATCAACTGATATGACGGTAACGAGCTTCACAAAAATATTCACTTATAGCTTCACTGATGCATTTGGCTAATGTTCGAAATGAATCAATATTGTGGGATGGATTGAATTCAACTCTCATTACATTAATTTTAATTCTGGACTGGGTGGATTTATAATTTGGAGGATCTTGAACAACCTTGTTTCCCACCTCAAACGCCTCAAATCGCTACAGATCCAAAAAAAAGTCGATGAAGCTCCGTAAAGTCAAACCGCATGGCCTTTAGTTCCTTCATTGTTTTATCATAACCGTTTTACAGAAGGCCGGTCGTGAATTGCAGTCTGGTAGGTATTGAGGTATTGCCAGAGATCACACTGCCCTCTCGATGACAATTGAGAGATCTTGGTGCTGGTCAGTGAAATCAGAGAACATCGTCTAATTTGTTACTTTCCGAATACTCTGCTTCACTTTTTTAATTGCATAAATCATGCTTCGGATGAGTTTTGTTTCAGCCCTATGAAAGTGAAATTGCTCAGGTTTTGTTGTTTAAATTTAAACGTGAATTATTGACATGTGAATCGTAATCAATTGTCAATTGTGTTTGGTAGGTTTTATTTCGCTTTGAAAATCATGGTTATTAACAAATCAGATTGTGTTGTGCGTCTTGCGTTGAAAGTCAGGTATTCTAAAGTCCAATCGGTTGAGCTTGCCTGTGCATCGTAAGATGTCTCACCAAGAGTGCCTCGAAAGCAGCATGATGATAAATGCTAAGGATTTCATTCTTGCAGGAGATAGCCAGACTGAACCCGGAAAGCCATCCGTGCTGAGCTTGCTCAGTTAGACAAGCCTCCAAATAATGTATAACTGCGATGAGGGTCCATGGTTGCAGTGGAAGACAACTTGCAACCATTGTGGAAAGTTCCTTCACCAGCGGATTTCCGAGCTTGCTGACTGCATCTTGTGTAGCTTCAGGTTCCAGAAAGACGAGTACAGAGTCAGCTGGAATTCAAACTATGGCCGTGTTTGGGGAAAATATGTCTCAAAAAAGGAGGAGGATACACTGAAAGAGCCAGCTCCAGATAGTGCAAAAGAGATAACCGCAGGAGGCACAGAACGTGACAACATTTGTGGGAATGAACTCTAGAAACCTGTGGAGGTTCTGAGTCACTAACAACGCAAGAAGCTGCATCAACAGGGTAAGCTATCCTTAAAGGTAATAACCGTCGTCAATGCAATGAAGACAGCAAGTGTTTCGCACGAAACTGGATGCTGCGCGTTTAAACCTGAGAAACTACTCGGTGACGCGAGTGAAACGTAGGCTGCTAATGCCGATGCTATTTATTTCGGTCAGAAATGGCTTGACGGTAACAGACGACTGGGAGTGAAGCCGCGTAAACTACAAACCAGGGAAAGCTCTCATTGTATATTGTTCATAGACAACATTCCTGAACACTTATGTTTGAAGGTATTAAGTTTGTTCAGATCAACTTGCAGCATGGCTAAGTTTCGTCATTTATTTTAAGGAAAAAAACTGGTAAAATCCAAGCTTTCTTCTACATTAAACTTGGCAGCAAGATCTTTGAACTCAGTTTAATCAAAAAGCAAAGATATTTTATGATGAAAGATAAACTAGGCCCGGAACTTGCGTTCCAGTTTTTTTATGCTTGATATCACCACGTCAAACAGTTTTCAAGCCAAAACCTTTCAACGGTCACTGTGCAGTGTCGGGATAGCTGTGGCCTGAAACGTGCGATTACAGCTATAGTTAACCTTCGTTTGGGCTCCTTACTCCCAGAGCAAACACGGTATTTGAAGGACCTGGTTCAATACGCTGAGTCGGAGAAACTAAAACATCATTTGTTTATTTTTGTTCTGAGGAAAAAATTGGCAAAATGCCCAACATTGCACTTGTACAGGAACTGTGGGTGCGTAGACTCGCGGACTCAGCACAATCAAGAGGTAAAAATCTCTTATGAGGAAAGATCAACGAGGCTGAGGAATTGCGTTCTGGTTTCCAAACTGATTGATGCCACCACGCTTAGGCAGCTTTCAAGTCATGACCAGTCAGCGGTCAGTGTGTAGTACCAGGATAACGGTGGATAGATTTTCACTTCAGCATACCTCCGTTTGGTATCCTTATTCCTAATTGAAGCACGTGGCCCAGTACGCTGAATTGGAGATACTGAATCTTCTGGTGCGCTGCGATGCTAACTCTCAGCACTCCAGTTGGAAGGGACAGCATAATATGTAACAAGAAGCACATAAATGTACAAATGTAGCAGCTACTGTCCTATATCCCTCCTCTATTGTTCCCCTAAGTTCCTCGAGCAAATGGTTCGAGAAAAGATTCACAGTGCTTTTAGTCACATGTTTCCAAGTGTTTTGTAATGTATTTTGCCAATAAGCCTGATCCGATTACTTCTAACTACTTTTTGTCTGGCATTCTTTTGGACCATGTAGATCATTTTGGCATCATTTTCGATCCAAAACTAAATCTTGGTATGTATGTTTCTTTTATCACCTTTAAACCATTGAAAGTAGTTGGTTTCGTCCTGCGCCGCTCTCGCGTTAGGACAGATGTCAAAACATTTGTTCCTGTTTTATTTCCCTTGTTCGTAGTATAGTTGTGTAGTCTGTTCGTTTCGTTCACCCGTTTTTACTTCAAACAGAAGTACACGTATTGCTATAATACTAGGATCATCTGGAATTGTTAGATCAATGACTAAGTAGCACGTACCTTACGAGGTATCTCTAGCTACGGATCCGACACTTGTGTTGGAGATAAGGAACCCAAGAAAAACTGATTGGGCTAAGTTTAATCGACTTCTAGCACACAGAGCACGTCCTTGCTGGAGAGTAAAGTCGCTGAAGTCAAAAGAATCTCGGTTAAGCACTGTAACTAGGATCATATTAGATAGCTATGAAGAGGCCTGTCCGAGCGCCAAGAGTAAATGCAGCAAAATGGCTACTCAGTCAGACTGGAGGCTGCAGAGACTCAGAAAACATATCAGGAAACTCCTCAAACGAGCTTGCAAGAACAGCACGAGGCATGACTGGCTCGCTTACAGAGCATCACATAAACCATGTTAGGATTTTGGTGAGAACCTCCTCCTGGAGAACCTCCTCATTGAAATCGCTCTGTAGCTGCAAGAGAGACCTCGAAGCTCAAAACACCACAGATGGTGAGTTTACCAAGTCTATTCCGTCACTTTGCCGGCAGATTCAGTCTTCATACCAAAATCTAGCAGGGATAACTATTCAGATTCACCGAGCTTTTATATCAATCTAACATCGTTTAAGTTGAAATGTTTGACGAGGCTTTTTGGATGATGAGCAACATATGTACTTACTAGGGAAGAAAATCGTGCGAGTCGGGCCTTTATCCTCTGGTTTCTAGAGTTGAGAGAGCGAAGTCTTCCAACAACTGCCTGTTAAACGAACTGCAACAAGAACAACTTATATTGGTGACATGGCTACACCAGCAGTCAGTAATGATCTTTTTTTTTCAAAATAGTTCTTTGGAGAAGCATAATATGAAAGTGAAGCATACTCAAGCTCTAAATGGTTGCGGGCATTAGATATCTCTCCCGTTCTA
Organism: Nemotelus pantherinus; assembly: GCA_963978885.1. Taxonomy (NCBI): domain Eukaryota; kingdom Metazoa; phylum Arthropoda; class Insecta; order Diptera; family Stratiomyidae; genus Nemotelus; species Nemotelus pantherinus. The sequence goes on from OZ022264.1 coordinate 46,034,510, forward strand.
GCGAAAATGAATTTGCTGATGGTATTGCGTTGCAAGGAGCAATGTTTTAACAGCAGCGCTTAAAGCACGCATTATGTATGCATATTTCGGATGCCATGGAAAACGGTAGGGAGAGACGGATATATCCTGACGTGGCTAATTAAAGAACCTAACCATCTTAGAACCTAACCATGAGACTGCAGGATTCTTCCTCAGTAAAAGTAAGAAAAATCATAATCACCTAGGATTGGAATAGAATTGGGTCGTACTAGGATTTTCACATACTACCACGAGTACAGAAAAATACCTGTTCCAAAAATACTAGCTAGTATTTTACACATACAATTCGCAGTGGTGTAATGAAATAATATTATTAGTATCCCCCAGACATAAAGTTCCCATAATAGTGTAAGAAAACCTTCAAAAGATACCGAATCATTAGTCCGTGCAGCTTGTCAGCAACTTTCAAATGGTCGGTTACTTATTTGGCAACTCTTTCTTCAATACAAGAGCCATCTACGAGAAAACAATCAAACACAATCAATTAAATTTGATTTTCATTTTATTATATGCACAAAACACAGGAGGGTGTTCGTTCTAATTGCGAAAGTCGAAAAATTTACTGATGTATGATCAACTAAACCTATTGCTAACTATATGACTTTTCGTCGATCTATCTCTGATACCAATATTTTCTTGGTCAATCTAAAACCGTCGGTAATGGGATCAATGCCGAAAATAAAAAATTACACAAATTGTCAATACTTTCCGCCATTTCCAAAACACTCGAATAAAATGCCCAAAACAAATCAGTCTAAGTACGAGTACTCAAATACAACCGTTTTCAAGTACAATATCATATCAGCAAGAATTAATTACTTTGAAATATCAAATAGTCACAAGTACGCTAGTATTAAATACTTACTCGCACGTATGAAAACACTAGCTAGTACGAAATACTAGGTACGAAAATACTAGGTTTGAAAACACTAGGTACAAAATACAAGAAAATAAATACTAGGTACGTTTTATAAGATACTGGCGAAAATATTGAAAAATAAAATAAATGTACACGCTGAAAAGGTATTTGGGGAGTACCAAGGAGGCTTTAGGTCTGGTCGATCAACTACGGATCAGCTCTTCACAGTCAAACAAGTGCTCGAAAAATGCTGGGAATTTAACATTGACGTCCACCAGATTGTCGTGGACTTTAAACAAGCATATGACAGTACCGAAACATACTGTACAAAATAATGCTATACTTCGGCATCCCGGCAAAACTAGTCCGGCTGACCAAAATGAGGATGACGTCGACAGCATCACAAGTCAGAATCAACAACAGTCTGACTGACGCCTTTGACACAAATGTCGGACTAAAGCAAGGCGATGGGTTGGCCCCTCTGCTGTTCAACCTAGCACTTGAGTACGTGATTAGGAAGATTCCTGTCGACACAGGGGGTACGCTTCTGTATAAGTCGAACCAATTAGTGGCCTACGCGGATGATATTAACATCTTGTCACGTTCTTGCACATCCGCCAAAGAACTCCTGTTGAAACTTGACCAGGAAACCAAATAAGTAGGCCTGCAGATCAATCCGACGAAAACAAAAATCATGACGCAAACAAGAAAGAAGACCTCCATTAGACGAAGTATAATTTTGGACGAATATAATTTAGAGAATGTGGACAAATTTATGTACTTGAAATTGGCTCAACATTGACAACGAAAGGCAGTGAAACTGATGAAATTAAACGGAGAATACAGCTCACTAATAAACCTTTTTACTCCGTTCTGGCCCTACTGAAGACCAGCTGCGTACACAGGAAAACGAAGCTCCAAGTCTACAAATCAATAATCAGACCTGTGTTGTGCTACGGATGTGAAACTTGCACCCTTACCCAAGCATCCGCAAATATGTTGAACGCCTTCGAAAGACGGGTCCGCAGGCGTATAATTGGAGCTAAACAAGAGTGCGACCAATGGCGGATGGGGTACAACCACGAGTTGTACGAGGTTTTTGACGAGCCAGAGGTTACTACAATAGTGAAACTGCGGAAGCTGCAATGGGCTGGTCACGTGCAACGAATGGACGAGCATCGAGTACCTAAGAAGGTATTCGACGGAAGGGCCGAGGGTCGAAGACCAGTGGGAAAACCCAGAAAACGCTGGTCGGACTCTGTCGACGAAGACTGCGCAAAGCTGCTCGGTTTTCGAAATTGGAGGACGCGGTCATTGGACCGAGACAGCTGGAGGCGTCACCCGCGAGAAGCCAAGGCCCGAGAGGGGCTGTAGCGCTACGACGAATGAACGAACGAAATACAAGGTTTGAAAATTCTAGATACGAAATACTAGGTACGAAAATACTAAGTACGGAAATACTAGGTACGCACTGAAAGAAAAACTCTTGGTTGGTTCAACTATTTTTAATAGTATTGCAACGATTCATTCAAAATCGTTAAACGAACTACGGAAAATAGTTATTTTTATTATGTTAATATAGTTAATTTAACGATATAAAAGTAGTTGGTTCTGGTTGTACAAAAAATATCGCAACGTTCATGAAATCAACTGTTTTAATTGTTTCATAACCACGAAAATTAGTTGATAAATAGAAAAATTTTCATCCATTCACTCAAAACTTCAACGTTTCGAATTATCAACTGTTTTTATGGTACTTAAACTACTTCGCAATAGTTGATTTCAACAATTGGAATTACTCTACGCAAATTAGAATGGTTTCAACATTTGGATGTTTTTCATGCTCCGAATGAAATTGTTTATCAACCACGCGTCATGGTGCATAAAAGTAATCAACAATTTTCTTATGGTTGTTTTAACTATAGCCCTAGTTGATGCAAAAACAACTAAGGCAAACTGTTAATTTTTCATACTCCTCATACTCATACTCCTATTCTATCATAGAAGTTTCATATGCTGCATGGCAAAATTGTGTTCGGTTTGCTGTTCGATATAATTCATATTCATGTTATGCTGTGAAGCCCTTATATTTCCCTTCTTCTATTCACAAAATATAAGTCTTCTGTTTGCAGATCACTGTTATAAAACAGGGAGTCCCGAAAACGAATACGATTGTCCCAATGCCTGAAATTGTTTAGCAGTTTCAATTGTTTTCATAGATGCTGCAGCTTGCAGCTATGCATATGAACTGAATTTCACGTCTCACGTCCTGTTTCTATTTAAGGCTTGGATGGATTATGTTGCTATGGTTTATGGCTTATCAATGCTCCTCTAATGATACAAGCATTTAGAGAAAAATATACCAATACATCGTTACCGCCTGAACCAGTACTTTTTTGCACCACGGACGTTGTTGATCAACCACGCGTCATGGTGCATAAAAGTAATCAACTATTTTTTTATGGTTGTTTTAACCATAGCCCGTAGTTGACGCAAAAACAACTAAGGAAAATGGTTGATTATACCAAGATTTTTCTTTCAGTGCGTAATACTAGCTAGTACGATTCACTCATGAGTTTGAAAGTATGAAATACGAGTACAAAAGATCTAGCTAGTATGAAATACGGGTAAATATTAATATTGGGATACGATTACTTCGCTGTTTGAATGAATTGAATCAAATGGAGGAAATTTATTAGGTAAATTCTTGATTACATGTATAGCTCACAAAAATACTCGTACCTTGTATTTTTGAATTTCCTTTGAATTTTCATTTTGAATTTCAATTTTGAATTTCCACTAGGTACTGACTGTTTCCAAAAAATGCCTGTTCCATATACCTGTTCCAGTATGTACGCCTCATCTCTAATATGCAGCGCATAAGAGGTGCCCAGGGTGGTGTTTGCCTATAATACTTAGAAGAGGTGGACTCTGTAGAGAATTTCCATTACAAATACCCAATGTGTGCGCGTTGGGATACTACATGTATGAAAAGATAGCCTCTTATTTTTTCATCATTCCTGTTCTTTATTAAGAGATCCGGGAAACTCTGGCAGGTGTGAGTAAAATGGACTATTATGGCCTGGTTCTTTTAGAAGTGCCAAGCGCTTTTCCCTCGACCCATGTTCACACACCTCTCACTATTTTGCCGGTCGTTCACCGAGCTGCTTGTTGTTCCGTGAAATAAATATATAAATGTTGTAAATACGAACGGATATACCTCACAGCCTATGAGGAATAATGATGATTTATTGCAAATGGTAATTTTATGTAAACTGTGTAATTTATGTCAACCATAGCGTTTTAATACCTGATTTCACCAATATATTAGGTGAAATGAAAATCAATGGTTTTTTAAGTTAAGGCTGCAATTAATTTTTGAAATTCTATAAAACACAAATGCCGCTTTTCTGTGAATCACCACCTTCATTGGTATGCCCCATATTTTATTTTCCTGAAAAAATGAATATAAACTCAGCTTTACGGACCATCATTCCTTGTGAACTATACTAGCAAGAAATTGAGTATGAACTACAAACTGTGAAATGAGTACGAACGATATTAACGAGACATCAAGACTTCAGTGGTTATTTTCATCAAATACTCATAGGCATGGTTTTTCAAAGTTCGATTGTAGTTTTGCGGTATTATTCAGTAGAAACAAAAACCTTTCTCATTAGGACCACTTTGTAATTCATTCCTCACCACCTTCTTATCAGCCTTGCACGAGTAATGAACGCATGATTGAGTCTAATTACCGCTCGCTATCTCATTCACAGTAAACTAGACTTAACAATCAATCTCTGTCAAGTTTGATAGATATGAAGCTGCTGCACCCAGTCAACCATGTGTTTTCGTTGATGATCATTAAAACACCAATGACTGTAATAATAAGTTGCCAATAAAACGAAACAATTGAAAAAAGTCCGCAAACTGGATTTCATCCAAACTTGCAGGCAAACACGATTAAGGAACAAAATGCTTTTGTAAGCAGTCAGCCAATTAACAAACAATGCTAAATGATTTTCATATTTGAATAAATCTAATGAATTCGTTTGTCTACTCCCGGCACAGTTTATTTTGGAATTGATGCCAACACGTGCCAGTTGCTCGTCTAGTTGTTTTGTTTATGACGCTGTCATGATAGTCATAATTTGTATGGGCTAATCAGGCCTATTCGAAGCACTATGAACTGAATTAATCTTCGCAACTTACACAGCAATTTATTTGTCGATATGAAACAAATAATTTATTATTTCTGCATAACTAATACGCCCACTGACCATGCCTGTGCAATGTTTCGTGTAACCAGAAACTACGTTGGGTGTTGAATGCTCAAGAGTTCTTCACATGTTTTTTCAGTCGCGTGACAACTCGAAATTAGATCAGAACGAACAAAAAACATCCCAAGTTTTCAATTGAGAGTCGGGTTACTGAAAAGTCATGGGAAATGTTTTCGTGTTTCCTTTTCCATTGTAGTTAAGCCCGCTGGTAACGAATTTCGCGCGATGCCATTGAATAGTTTGCCATAATGGGATCGAGATACGAATATCTACTCATTGGGGGCCATTCATTATTTCGGCTTAGAGTATATTAATTTAAGCTTTAAGTCGCCGTCTGCCGAAGCAAAATGCCGATTGGAATTGGAATTGGGCATTGAGAGGCAACCGCGACTTCAAGCAGTCGTGTACAAATCTTGTCATTAATTCGAAAAATTCAGGTAATGATTGTGCTTGCGAGTTCAAAGCCATGACGGTACGGTGTCGTGCTGGTTGGACGTGACACCAGACTTCGTTTATCGATTAAAATTTTTAGTTTCCATCGGATTAAAGTTTTTATCCGATTATATTATCAGTTCTTGCAGAGGGATGAAATTGCCAACTCTTTACGGAGTGGATGACTGATCAACTGTGTTTCCAAATACAATCAAAGTAGGAAAGAATGTTACATTACATACCCTGCTATCGAATTTTTGATGCGATTTTTATAATCTGTGTATTTACATGTGGTGCATTTAGTTTAGTTATTTTTTTGAACCATTTCAAATCGGTAGTGGGCCAAACAGCACATAATTCATTCAAAGTCCCGTCACTTTTGCAAACTTCTTAAACTCGAAACGTTAGTATAAACCACATTGGTAACACTAAATAACACTTCTTGCGATGGTATTGAGTTTGAAATATTTCGTTATTCTTTTTGCCTCGCAAGAACGATTGATATGTACGACTATAAAAGCGAAAGGTAACAATAATCTATCTCTGTTACAATGGCGATCTATCTTCTTCAGAGTGCTTGGCGTTGCTGGCTGATACACTTTTTTGAATTTCTCGACGAGAAATCGAAATGGAATGAATTTGATTGAGGTAATAAGAAATCCAAAGCTTCAAGCAGAGAGGCTTGTGATGTTTTGCAGGTCCGAAGGGATAACAATTGAGTTAATGATGGTATCGCGTACTAACCCAGAAGGTATGTATAAAAGCGAAGGGTAAGATTGCTTCGATTTAATCCGAAGTGGTTGGAATAGAGTTGATAATTCCAAAATGAAATTGTTTTTGAATACATATGAAAAGTATTTGCTTTTCACACATGTGTTGAATCAGTAATTTAGTTTGGTATTATAAAACTGGGAGGATAACCAAGACAATTGACAGAAAGCTGTAACTTTTAGAATGTTACTACCTACATTTGTCGCGATGAGGATTTCAAAGAAACTATTTCAAGAAGTACATTTTTCTTTTCCGAATATTCTTGATATATGTAGTTCGGAACAAATGTCCTGCCCTGTGGGCATAGTTCTTTCAAAACACGATAAAGGTAAATAACTATTGATGTGCTAATGATTCTTTTGATGGAAAATAGACAACGTATGACTTTCAATCCTAAGATTGATTTTATAATTATGAAATAAATTTTGAGCTTCAGGAAAGGTCGCGGATAGCATTGAGACAATAATAACGACCCCACAAATGAAACATGTACGCGTTTGGATCCTAGAGCGCTATTAAAGCATTGTCACAACAGGCCAGCAAGTACAAACTGAACATGCTGGCAATTGGCAAACGAAATGGATTGGCAGTGAGGCACGATACATAAGATCGCACACAATATTCAAAAGAGGGAAGTCTGTAGGAAGCCGTAAATTTAGAGTGGAATTCATCGTAGATAAGGAGTTCAAACTATACGTGAAGGACTTCAAAGCAACAAGCGAACGATTGCGTACGATTCACATCAAAGCCAAATTATTTAAAATATGGCTAATAAACGTTCTCGTACCAATAAAAAAAAAACTAAAAAACAGAAGACGCATTCTATAACCACCTGGAACGATTATTTGACTCATTGCCCACAAATGAGGTCCGAATACTTTGTCGATGTTAAAGTCGGGGATGAAGAAATACATCGGAGAACAACTGGGGGCACAGTCTTCAACTCCTGATAGACTCCGCGTGTAATAGAGACATAGTCACAAGTTCGACATGTTTCTCATATCGATGCTTTCACAAAAGAACATAGGCATCACCAGATGGCAATACTTTCAACCAAATTGGAAATGTCTTTATTCAGTGAAGATGCGCTTCTAGCAAGCTTGACATCCGTATGTTTCGAGGAGCAAATTATGACTCGGATCAATACGTGGTAAAATTTAAATGTCGGTGTCGTATGCCATAGGTACCTGTCGTGCCAGTCGTCTTCGGAAGTGCGACATCGAACAAATCCAAACGACTTCAGTGTCTGAAAACTACGAAAAACCGTTTGAGACAAAGCTAACCCCTACTTACAAAATAACGCAGCGAGACTAGATGACGAAGTCTGGATGAAGATGAGATCAATAACCAAAACCGTTGCAGAAGTAGCGGTTGAGTATGAAGCCCAGCGCAAAAGAAATGATTGGAGGAAAAAATAGGCCCATAGACAGTTCCTTAACAATTGCAATTGAAAAAATGGGCGAAAACTTAGCGAGTAGTAAAAAGAGACAGGATTGCAAATTAGGAACAATTTAAAACGCGGATATTAGCTCAGGACGGAACTCTGACGCGTATGGCACGTGCTATTCTCGTCAAACGCGTAGCGCTATCATCATCCAATTTAGGCTTGTGTTACACATACGGCTTGGAGCGTCAAGGATTTTGTGATTCCTTACGTACAAAGGGTCTTAAATTTAATTACAAGTAGTCATCGAATGATAGAACAATGCATAACTTATATGTATTTTTAAAGCATAACTTATATGGTAGCTCTAATGATATCATATGTATCCCTAATTTCAATAGTAAGTGACCACAGTAACATTTAAATTGAACTCATTGAGATACTAATGACAAAACAGTTTAAAGTAATTAAATGATAAATAAGTGATTGAAATGAAAGCAATTAAAACACTCTTGATACTATCAAATGATGTCTACATTGATAATTATAGGGGAAAAAATCTATTTTTCGAAATCTTAATTTTTGTTGTTTGTTGCCACTACAAGATCATTACCATGTGAAAATTTACTGATAAAATCGCTTAGTAGAGAAATGATAAAAAAATTACAAAATCTACCATAGTTGTCAACCCTTTTTTCTTTACTAAACTTGTTTTTCGCAAGTATTTATTTTGCACAGAAATATAGAAGTACTTATAAATTTACTAAAATGCCTGCTGTCGCCAAATGGCGAAAGATTTTCCATTGTAAATCAAAAGGTTTCAACGATGCAAGGTAAATTTACAACCAATATTTCCTGAAAATTTCAGCTTGATTGGATAATGCAATCCGGAGAAAATCTCAGAAAAAAAGCATGCTGATAATATAGCTAAATATTAATTTCTCCTATTTGGTCATTCATGTTACAAAAACTCGCGCTCTTTAAGGTCACTCTGCACGCACCACATGCGTCTCAACTTGCGGTTGTCTTAACACGAAATCGGCAATATCATCACCGAAGATAGCTAGATTAAGGAGACAGAGGCTCGGTCTTTTAAAAACTTATCAGTCCTGCACATGGCTCAATATTATCACAGCCAACAGACGTCTCCAAGGAAGTCCCATTAGTCCCTCCAACGCTAGAAGAAAGTTAAGTCTACCTGAAGAAACCAGAGGAATAAAAGAACGGCGGATATTGACGAAGTTCCGGTTGAATTATTGAAATGTAGTGGAAGCTGCAACACGCAAGCCAAGGTGATCCAGCCCATCTGAGATTAAGACGAAACACTGCAGGTTTGGTGCGTTTCCATTATATGCCCTATCTAAAAAACGAATATCAAGGAAGTGACGCAAGGTTCAACAAGGTACGACTTAAGTGCTAGCTCAACAAGATCCCAACAGGACGACCTGGTCTGGCTGTACAACCTACCACGCCAAATAACCTGTCCCTGAGCATCAACGCAATTGGGAAGGACCGTACTAAATCATCAGCTGGATAAATGATGTGCATCGCATAATATCGACAATAAAGATTGTGCAATTGAATCGCCTAGACCCATATTACGAGCATGACACCAGCGGAACAGCTGAAAGGCAGGGGTAGTGTTACAAGTCCAGGAATTTTTTGGGCCAATGTTTCAAAAATGTACAAAAAAATTCATTCATTCATAAATCCAAGAGTCGAATGGAATGAACAAAAGTCTAGCGCATCAGAACCGCTAGAAAACTAATTTTCGGAGAAACTATCTTTGAGGGATTTAAAAATGTGTGAAGACGTTATACACTTCTTTCGATTAAACTATGTCTGGGGCTGCCATCCGAAAAATTTCCAAAACTTGGAAAATTTAAATATCGGTTGCTTATTTTATTGTAAATGCTTTGCTTATGAATACAAAATGGAAACACCTGTTCCTGTAATATTTACGAAATTGTCTGGTGCTGGAAATCAAGCGCTAGCACCATAGCTACTTCACGTTGTATTAAACTCACCCTATGAATTTCGTTTCGTTTGAATGGCCTCGCTGTAAGTTATAGTAGTAAATATAATTTTAGGGTTACCACCATCCAAACTTTTTAAATTTTTAAAACATAAATATTTGTTGCTAATTGTCTTTGCAGGATCATTCCCATTTGGAAATTTTATGACAACATCGCTCGATCAAGAAATGTCAATAAATTACGAAATTCATCATAGCTGGCAACCATTTCACGATTTTTCAACGAAATTCCTACAGAATTAGAAATGCAACAAGATCCACTTATCACATGAATTTCGATTTGATTTCGTCACTGCATCGGAAGTTGTAGGGAAAAAACCTTTATTTTCCTGAGCAAATTTACAATATTTAGGAGACAAAAATGGCAATTTTTGACCCTATTCTAATTTTTCAATCAAATTTCTATGAAATTTACTTTAGAGTAAGGTTCACCTACTGCGTGAGTTTTGTTAAAATCTGGTGGCTAAATCGGAAGCTATAGGCCAAAAACAAGTTTTTTTTCTCAGTGATTTTTCCAAATGGCACCACTGCCACAGTGTTGCCCGTATTTCAAAATAACTTTTATCAGACCTGGTCCTAGTTAATACCAACGTGTCCTGTAAATTTCATATTGATCGCATTATCCGATCGTCAGTTCTCGTGAACAGAAATTTTAAGAGCTGAAAATAGAGGTAATTTGATCAAGGGTTGCCGTTCTTGTTTACGGCGGAATTTTGGAAATTTTTATTTGACTTGGTGGACAAAAGTCAAAATTTATCAGTAATTTGAATTTATTTTCAAAAATCAAAAATTTTTCAGGAGAATCGATGATTTGAAGGATTTTTTTATCAGGAGCCTGCTGTAGCTACAGACTTGCCAGCACAACCTTGAAAGTCCATGTGTGTTAAATTCTAGTCTTCATCAATAAGCTCTGAAAATTTTACGACGATATGTTGTTTTTCTTAGAAGCTATGACAGATCGAAATTTGAAAAATAAATCCTTGCCTACTTTTAGGCACTCAGCGCTTACACTAGGCTCAAAATTCTCAATTCTTTATCATAAACTAAAGCGGATTTCGAAAAGTGAATTTAAAGCTAAATAAAGTTCATTTTGAGGATAAAATCGCCTGTTTTCACTTTTTTAAATTACTCGGCGGTATTTTCAAACCTCATTGAAGATGAATATCCATTAGCAGGTGTGACCCTTTTGATGAGTGTAGATATTTGCAAACGTCACACGTCATTGCATGCTTGTACATATATATCTGTAGATAATTACATAGGTATATTTCCGCCAATGAGTTCACATCCGCATGGTGCATGTTGTACACGCAATGAAGCATCTAATTTCAATTTTACTTGGTGCAATCAACAACGTACGTGCTTCATAGACCCTGAATGCACCCATAAATTTAAGTCGAGAACAAAAACCATTATACTGTATAAGAAACCAGAGGAAACAACTCGTAAGTATTTCATGCACCTCTAAAATTTCATCTTATTCCCCTTTTCGACTGATACGTAACACCAACAGAAGCATTTGGACGCCAATACGGGTACGTACATACATGAGTACGGTACATAACGTAAAATATATTTATAGCGAATCGACAACGATGTCGACGATTCAGTACAATCAGATCCTCATTTAAAACTAATTACCCGTCTCGAATAGATTTCCGCCATTGAAAGCGTCACGAACAAATGGTGTGGAAATTTCAAAATGAAAAGAACCACTTTTAGATTAAACATTTCTTCATCATTTTTTCTTCTTCGTGCGTCATTTCGATTCTTTTTTTCAATTTTTCAATTTAGTTCAAAGTCTCTGTTAATTGCGGTAAATCGCTTTTGTTATTCAGTTATTTTCTAGCTATGTTCAACTGTCAACGTTGCGTAATGGAAATCGAGCGTAATTATGGGAAGGGAACAGTAGAATTTTCCCAAGTCATCGAAATGAGACAATAAAATGCCTCTATCAGTAATCACATGAAGTTGCAGTTACTGGTTACTTAATTTTGCAAGATAAATTTGTTGAGAGAACTACGCTTCATGGAAATGCTATTAGAAACGACTATGAAACACAATAGATTGTGTTGAATTTGAATAAATTGCAATTTTATTGTTTGATTAAATACTGTTATAGGAAATATTCACCGATATGCTCTCATCGTGGCAATTATGATGTAGAAATCACGAAATTATGTAGAAATTACTGCCATGTCAGTGATGCCCATTTTTGAGCAAGCATTTTAACGTAAGAGCCTGTGCATACTACACACACAATTGTATGCGCAAATGTTTTCACAAACAAAAACATGTGCAAACAATTATAACTACAATCGCAAGGGGCAAAAATTTGTTTTCATTGTTGGAAAATACATATGTACATATATGCACAAACTTATAATTTGCTCTCTCATATACAATTATTGTTTTTATGCCTACTATGTGCCAAGCGAGCTGCCATATTTCATATTTATATGACGATTGTACTTTCTTTTTGTTTACTCAACTGACGAATTTTCGGTCGAATTTCGCTGGCATACTTTTGGCAATGCGGCTTGATATCAGCAACTTCTCAAAAAAGTTCAACCTGTCGATTTTGATCAGTGACTCCAAATTAATTGCCATATTCGTCTACAAGAAGCATTAAAATTGGCATTGACCTTAGTTTAACCATAATTTTGCCAAATGCACATTCATAGATTAGAGGCTTTTTACTGCTTCCTTACCTTCATATCACTTCTCGAATCCTGGCACTTCAATTGAACAAAACTACCCAGGGAACCAGACATTCGTCAATTATTTGCTGCTTCCATTGCATTTTTGATTGCTTCCTGAGTATCGACTGAATGCATGTAGTATAAGATTCATCTTCCGACATTACGTGTATGAAGATATTAAAGTTACAGATGATATGAATTGAATGACCAACTGTTAACCAAATCATGACGAACTAATACTACTGAGGAGAAGTGCCAATTCACGTTTGCGTATGCAGTGTAAGCCGATTATGCATTTCTTGCCGAAAGGGTGAGCCGATCACATGGGAATCTCTATTGATTTTGATTCATAGAAAATCGCATTTTCATGGGTAAGGATTTCGCTTGTTGAATGAAAAGCAAAGATAAGAGAGAAAATAAATGATATATCTCTGGTTTTTTTGCGCCAAAATTGCACCAACTTGAATTTCTGTTTTTTATAGATAAAAATGCTGAATTTTAATACAACACGCGATGTATTGAATCGGCATTTCGCATTCGATGTGCCTACGGTATCAATAAGATTAAAAAAAAATATTATAGTTACATAGCATGCATCGTTGATTTTCCTCTTTCTTCTTGTTTGTATCATCTTTGAGAGTTCAAGCGTAATAATGATTATAATTATTATAATATTCAAAACCTTAGATGTATAGTAATATACTGCCACACATTCGTCATGAAAACCAGCTATGGAAACGATATTTCCCGACCAAAACCACCACCAACCACCCCTTGACATTATTAAGGCTGTCAGGTGAAATTATGAAGAGGCAATTTTTATCTCCAGAAAACCGAAAAGGCCATTCAAGCGTTGGAGAACTTATCGCACTCTAAGGTTGGGATGCCAATATTAAACAACATAAACGGAACTTTATGTCATGATGACGATAAACCTGCGGATGTACTCGCACAAGAGTTCTGTAACTCATTTTTAATAAAGGGGCATTTCACGTGAAGCGGACAACGAAAAAAAGTCGAGGTTCTGAATTTCGTTCATATTGTGCATAATGGTACTTCTAGAAAATATGAATGTGGATGCACAAGTTTTTGTTTTTATGAGGTTTAGTTGCCGAGTTATGGGCTTCTGAATAATTGACGAAATTGACATAAGGTTTTATTGGAAGCGGATTTTGAGAATCAAAACAAAATCTAAAAAAAATTAAACATACTGATTGGTATAGAAAATTAGCTGTTATTTGGAATTTTGAAATTAGATTTGAAAAACAAATTTGTTTTTCTGTGTGGAACCGGAAGTAGACACTTAAACTCGTAATTTGAATGATTTGGACCAGGTTAATTTTGTTTATTTTTATATCAAAACAAAGCATTTAATTAAAATCTGACGCACATTTGTTCGGTTATATGAAATTATTCATACTATACTTCAAATCAATCAATAAGACTCATGAGTTTCATCCACCTAACTTTTCTAAAACCATAATTTAATGTAAAACTTATGAAATCAAACAAAAAAACGCAAAAGCGATTATGAAATATTGATTGTTATAACAGTATTTTAAAAAGGCATGGTCGAATAGTTTTATGCTATATATTAGTTAAAATATAAATAACAAGAACATTAAGTGGTAACATTCGTGCAAATAGCAGAATTTGTTAATATAACGAATGAAAGACTATTAGCTTATTTGATTGACTTGCATTTTTAAATGAACTTGAAAAGCAGTAAAGCATTGCTTTGAGGTGTAGTAATCCTTGTAAGTTCACAATTAATCATAGTCTCATTTATGCTCAGCAAACGGATGCAATGACATAGTTAGTATACCATTACAAGCAGATCGACGCCCTCCACAAAAAAAGAACTAATACTTTATTATATATATGCTGGTAGAATTTATTTACTATATTTTTAGTATATCAAGAATGTCATGAAACTGTTTAAAAATAATTACAATCAATTTGTAAAAGAATATATCAAGATTTCTATGAGTTAGATTGGAAAGGCATTATGAATATAGCCGCTGCAAAGTAGAGTAACAAAAGTAACAAAAGCTATGCATAACTTTCCTTGGAGAAAGGAGAGAGGAATCTCTCCTTTCTTCTAGCGATCTCCAGTTTTATTTATTTCTTCTTATTCATGCCCGTTGTAACTTTTGTTTCCACTCTAAGCAGAAAAATAAAAATGAATTTGTAAAATCCACACGCTTGGCCTTCTTATTGGGCGAAAGCCTGTGAAGACCTTTTTTTCAGGTTTCGCGATGGACTGGCTGGCCGAGGACTAATTAATTGCTTTAATTCGTTGTGCATGGGTGGGACCTTGGCCAATTAGTTTTCTTACAAAACTTAGAAAACAGCAAATCCTGCAACTTAAATGAAGGAAAACTCCAGTGCTTGCAACACTTCAATTAAAATTCGACCGCAACTGTTTCCCGTCAAAATCAAGATGCCTTATGAATCTCGTTTCCATCCGATGTCTTCATCGAAAGTTATAGGGATAGAAAGATGTTTCGGGTTGCCATCCAAAAAGTTTCCAGAGCTTCGAAAACGTAGACACTGGCTATTTATTTTCATTGTTGATTTTCGTCACATGAATAATTAACATATTGGTACGATAATGACAAAAACGCTTCGTGTTGGTAGCCCTTTGCTGCCACCAAATCTAAAAATATACCAAATCTTCTTCACAATCAAGTCAACGTACCCTGCGAATTTAGTTTCTATCCGAGTACTGCGTTGGAAGTTACAGGGGTACAAAGAAATTTCGGGCTACCACTCTCAGAAGTTTTCAAATTTTCGAAATCTTAATATTTTTTTTTATTGTCATTGCCAGATCATTACCATTTAAAAATTTTACGATGAAATCGCTTACTAAAGAAATGGCAGCAAATGCGAAAACAACCATAGTTGGCAGCTCTTCAACCAGATTCCTACTGAATATTGCCTACATTAAAGTCCATTGACTAAATGAATTTTGTTTTGATTTTATGATTGCAGTGGAAGCTATAGGGCAAACAGTTGTATTTTGCTTAGGAAACTTTCAAAATGTTAGAGACCAAAATTACCATAGCTGGTAGCCACAACCTAATTTTTCAACCGAATTTCCAACAAATTTGTCTTAGAGTAAGATTCAGCCACTGTGTGAATTTCGTTCAAATTTGGTGACTGAATCAGAATTTATAGCGCGAAAACAGTTTTTTTTCACTGATTTTTCAGGATGGCACCACTGGCACAGACACACACTTAAAATCATTTCTATCAGACCTGGTCCTACTCAAAACTAATACATTCTGTGAATTTCAGCTGTATCTGATGATCGGGTCGTAAGTCCCCGTGAATAGAAGTTTCTGATTCCAAAAATATAGGTCAATTGGGGAAGGGTTACCGTTCTTGTTCAATATAGAATTTCAGAAGGCTTACTCTGGCTGTGTAGACAAAGTGTAGGATTTATATAAGAGTTACTTTTTTTCTAAAGAGCAAACATTTTTCCACAGACTCGATGATTTGAAGGTTTTCACTTTCAGTACCTGCCGTAGTTGGAAGGTTAGCTGGATGTTCATAAAAAAATACATAGGTCTACAATTTAGTGACATTAATACATACATATGTCTTGTATGTTTCGTGAAGATTTGATAGCTCTATCAATAGTTACCACAATTCAAAAATTCTCAAATTTTCTCCACCTTATTTTAGGCACCTAGCGCACACATGGGGTTAAAAATTTCCAAAATGTTATATTCACATTTAAAACACTTTTTAAATTCATTTCTCAAATTTTGTTTTTTTGAAACTTATTTGTGGATAGTATTATAGGCATATTTAAAATATCACTATAATGGCCGCCGGCGCCAAAGAGTTAAATTAAAGCTAACTAACATTTGATATATATATATATATATATATATATATATATATATATATATATATATATATATATATATATATATATATATATGTATATATATATACATATATATATATATATATATATATATATATATATATATATATACATATATGTATATATACATATATAAAATATCAATGACTTTACACTCAGAAAAATTTCACCACTGAAAATTTAATTGAATCAAATTTAAATCAAAAGTTGAAACACTTTTAAACAAAAAACGAATCTTATTTGAATTAAATAATTCCCCACATTCAATAAAAATGATTCCACTTTATTATAAAAATGTTATTTTCATATCAAAATTTTCATCATTGAAGGAAAAATAAAACATTGAAACAAACAAGACACACTTTGATACAGCGTTATTTAAATGAGGTCAGATTATTTGAATTAAAAAGAAACGTATATGGCGCCAAATCATATTTGAAAATTTTTGATTTGGCGTCATATACGTTTCTTTTAAATTCAAATAATCTGAACTCATTTTAATAACTCTGTTGAATGTGGGGGATTATTAAATTCAAATAAGATTCGTTTTTTGTTTAAAAGTGTTTCAACTTTTGATTTAAATTTGATTCTAAAAAATTTTATGTGGTGAAAATTTTCTGAGTGTACTAATGTTCTTTGAACATTAGTTAAAATCAGACTATTGTATGGTAATTAAAAACAATTTGATCAATGTAATCTCAACTGAGGCGAAAAACTTCTTGGAAACTTAAACTTTTTATCCTTGATTCAGAAATTTATCCAAGTGCTTCCCACATATAGCTATAATACGAAGCTTGCAAACGTATAATATTCATTCATTTCACTCAGCCCGTAGTATTGATTGATGCAGAAATCAAAATGCAATTAGCAATTAAAACTACATTAAATGTTCAATTTGATGCATGATGTATCGGATATAATGCATCTTGAAATGAGAAATGAAATTCTGTAATTAAAATTGAATTACTTATCTCGGGTGTAAATGATCGAAAAATGTTGAATGTAATTGGTCAATTCCAAAAAAACAATTTCCATTATATTGCGTACATTTGTTTCTAAAGTTTCTGATTTTGCGTCAATAAAATGAGCATTCATGCAGTTTTGTGATCCAAGATTAATGCGAAAGAATGAAATAAAATAATATTGCATCCGATTGCTTAGCGCGCATCTATTAGCACCAATGAGATATTGAAGTATTAAAGTTGATGCAGCGAAAATTTCACTTAAAGCTTAAGTGATAATAAAGAGTGAATTGTCGAAGACCGTTAAAGACACATGTGCCTACGCACTGATGATTCAAAAGTAGCTATAAGATTGCTTTATCGTTTAAGAGAAAGAAAACAACTTCAAATACCATACAAAGTACGAAAACGTGTAATCAATACCAATTCATATACAATAAAAACACATTCGAATTAATTTATTTTAGAAAATTTCATTACGACCCTGTTTTCAATGAATCACAGAAATCGACGCAAGCAAATTGAAAGACCTACGGCACTACTTGGAACGAATTAAACTAAAGAACAAATAAAATTGGATGTGCATTGTTGCTGTCGAGATATAAATCGCGTTGATGTTTACAGCTCAATATAAATAAGCAAAAGGTGTTGCATCGATACGCTCTCAGAAGTTGGAGTAATGTGAAATAAATCAATCAATCAGTTGAATGCACTCCAGTGTAATTGTTTCGATACAGTCCACCAGTCCATTATGTATAGTCCATTATCTATAGTGCATTGATCTGACTTTATATATGTTTCCATCTACATATATATACCTATGATTTGTGTCAGCATTTATTGTTGGAAACACGAATTTCCAAAGCAAGAAAAATTATGGCGTTGAAATAAATTTTCCACAACAGGCTGTTGCGAAAATTATAATGTAGTTTTGTTCGTCTTACATGAAGAAATTTGCCATTTTCCACGTACGTATGTCATTATTACGACATAATGTGAGTCTATCAGGCGACTTGTGTAAAAGATACTCAGCTATATTTTACTATGTGGATGCCAGTCTGTGTTTTTCTTCCATCATAAGTTCTTAGCTTTTGGTCTCGCATTCATGTACATACTTGGCTCTCACATCCGCGCTGCCTTAGCGGCTCAGGCCACAATTTACCAAAGCAATGACACAGTTGACCTGAAGCAATGGGCTCAATTACAAAGTACTTCAATCATCGAGTTCAATTACGAAACATCTTGGGGTCACGACTGGCAGTCGTAATTTTAGCATCAAGTATTTTGTTTTTCTTGTTGCCGATTAAATTTGAGAAAACATCAAGGAAAACATTGGATTGCGCACGACATTGAGACGAGTGGGCAATGATGATGGCTTACTGAATTAATTTCCTATCATGTGGAAGTGCTGACTTGAATGACATATTTTTGTTACTAATTAACATACATACTATAAGGTATCAATACATAGACTGGTAAAT
Source organism: Nemotelus pantherinus (assembly GCA_963978885.1). Lineage (NCBI taxonomy): Eukaryota > Metazoa > Arthropoda > Insecta > Diptera > Stratiomyidae > Nemotelus > Nemotelus pantherinus. Next base: position 46,053,356 of record OZ022264.1, read on the forward strand.
ATAAAAGGTGGAGTAGCCTCGATCGACAAACACGCCTACCTGCTAACCATAGCATCAATTTACTAAATTCATTAAGGCTGGTCGAATGTAGCACAAAGAGATTTAAGCGGTCATTTTATTCGATACAGTTTGCATGTTCAACAGATTTGCACGGTATTCATTTGCTTTGATTCAAGACGCAATGAGAAAATTCTCAAAACACTAATGAGAAAATCTATAAGCTATATACCACGCTTTTGTATCACTTGTAATAATATGTTTAAATGTTTATTTCAATGAAAGTTCAAGGTATTTGTTTCAAATCAAAAATTTTCCTTAGTTGTTTGCGTCAGCAACGGGCTATAGTTAACATAAGTGTTCTACCTACATTTTAGTACTTTCGAGAAATTCAATGGTTTGTGTTTTTCTAAATGCTGCTGACACCTTCAAATGGGATGAAAGTTTAAACATGGATACCATAGATGGATACAAATACGTTTACTTGAGATACATCTGAAGTAAAAGCTTTCACGTTGAAAATGGTTGTGGAACATTGGTTTAAGCAGATAGAACTTTTTTGTAGTAATATTCAACAAAATAATGGCAACATTACTAAGCATAAACGTTCTATCTACACATTACTAAGCATAAACGTTATATCTACGGTAGTTAGAACGTTTATGTTTAGTAGTGCGACGTTTTTTGAGATGGGGGGAGTTTTCATTATTGATTTGAACATGCTTCCACAATAGATAGGATTTTTATATTTTGGGAATAATCTAATAGAGCATGTAGTTTTCGTATCCAGAAAATATGATGAAAAAAATGTAGATGGAACAATTATGTTTAGTGGGGCAGTTAAAATAACCATGGGAAAATTGTTGATTACTTTTGATAAACAACGTCCGTGGTGCAAAAAAGTAAGCAACCACAAACTATGGAATTCCAACAACGTACATAGTACGAAATAGTAAATGACTATAATCTGTGGTGCCCAAAAATAATTAGTGATTCTGTGTTCGACAGACAAAAATAATTGTTCAACAGCTAAATTGTATGCATAAGAGGGATGTGTTCCCTCAACAACAAATGATCATTAAGAACTATTGGGATGATTTGAGTGTTGCAATGAGTGTTAAGGGGTTACACCACAGTAGAGAGCGAAAATTTAACGTTTTTCTGCGATTTTTTTTTAAGTGGAAGGAAAAGTAAAAAAGTAATTCTCTTTAAGGATGTTGGTTAAGCATGTTTTGAAGTTTTTTAAAAAAATTGGTTAATTAAAAAATATTACAAAATGGCTGCCCAACAGCCGTTTCTGCGGAACGGTTTTTTTTGGAGGGGCTCCGCGGCACGCAGTAGAAGTGCACCAAAAATTAATCTGGAACAAAATAAAAAAATTTTTCTTAAAGAACATTAGTATAGCTAGAGAAATACGTAGGGAATTTTGAAAATATTTATTTTTGTAAAATTGGCGAGCATTTGAAAGAAAAAGTGTGTTTTCCTTCAAAAAAACCGGCACTTATTTGTAGCTAAAAAGTCGAGATATTTACTTATTAAAAATCGGCTACGTATTTCTACGCGGAATGTTGTTTTAAAGACGTGATATTAATTTGGAGTGAAAAAATAGAAAATTGTTTGAGTTATGCTGCGTGCCGATTTGAAAAAACGTGTTTCGAGAAAAACGCGTTTAAAGTTTTGACTCGTGTTTCAAGTATGATAAAATAAAAAATTTTGATCATTTAATTTTTTTTACCTTCAATCAATAACCAAATTTACTTTATACATCGATAACGTCAGAATCCACTTTCAATTTTTTTGCCAAAGCGCTGACACCGGCCGAATCTTCCTCCGCCTTATAACTGTTCAACAGTCGTCGTTTCGTCACATTGGTCCGTCGCCGTGTCTTATACGATATTTTTGAGCTTTTAAGGCTTGCATACACTTTCTTTTCACTCATTGTAACTTACATAAATGTAAAAGCTACAAATAACGTGTGAGAAATTAGCACTGCAAAAAAATCGTAATTCGAATAACTTCCACGAAAAATTTACGTCTTCTCTCAACATCAAAGGACACTGTACTACTGAACTTCGTGTTCAACATGCTTGAAAATGTTTCTACCGACTTATATTAGTGTATTAGAGAAGTTGGAAATCGTATGATAAGACATAATGCTGTACCCAATGAGCAGGTGTCGTATCTATCGCAGGTAGTCATTTTCGAGCAGTCGGGAAGAGTCGAAAAAGTGCTCGAAATTTCTTTGAAAACGATTTCCAGCAGGTATGAAACCGTTTGCCTCTTATTCTAGAGGTTTCAAAGGATTTTTTAAGCCAATAAAAAGAAAATCAATTTTCTGAAATTTCTACTGTGGTGTAACCCCTTAATAAACTATTTTAGTAATTCTATTGCAATGTAATCCAGCGGAATTCGAAACCTCGACTATTTTGATTCGAAGCTTTAATCATGTTCATAGGAAGAGAGAAAGATACATTTGAATTGACAGTTCTCATAAAAATGGATAAAACATATGAATGCAGTTTTAAAATCACATACAAATTCATCAAATATATCAAGTATATATAAATGCGGAAATGTTAGATAATTGTGTTTGCAAATTTTATGCTTCGCAGATTTTTTTATTGCACTTTTTATGTTTTAAATTACTAGTGTGTAATTCACTATATCGTACTACAAGTATAATGTGAGCATATGAATATAAAATCTTACTCGCTTGATCACTCTGACTCTGACGGCTATAGATAGTGAATATGCAGCAAAAAAATTATCTTGAATACAATATCAACCGTAGGTATTAATTTTGGAATTTTTTTCAAAACTCCGTCGTAATGAACAATGAAATGATTTTCTTTGCTAAAATAAACAATCAAAAGCTACAAAGGCTGCAAACGCTGACCTGCTTAATGAAATCACTGTGACGCCACACGCCATAGTACATGGCGTGGAGGACTATAGTACATGGCGTGGAGGGCTATAAGCATAGCGTCTGCTCCTATGTACTTTTCGGCATGTACTATGGCGTGTGGCGCTATATTTTATCACAATCCCGAAATTGAAGTCCAGAAGTCCATAAATTATGGCGTCTGGCGCTATGTGTTTTTTTAGTGCAAGTCCATTATCTCCATATGGGCAAAATTGAAGAAAATCCGCCATTGTACATACAAAACGCAATGTTCGTAACTACATTGAAGACTGTTTTACCACTCGAAATGGATTTTGGGGCCAATGCCCAGACAGTCGAGTTGAAACTTTCGTTACTGTTTTGTGTATAACCGTCGATGCTTCGAGTTGGCAGATCGAGTTGGCTCTATTGCCAGGCTTGCGCCTGACGTGTTTAGGTTTATTTGACGTATTTTTCATGCAGAAAGGGTTCTCATTCAAAGCCGCTATCTCAAGTCCGATTGTAGTCACCTTGATGATCTCATGGCCATCTATGCATGCAGGGACGCCATGCAAGAGTTGCTACAAGCCCTTATGGGGCCAAGTGATCATGATCTCATGGCCATCTATGCATGCAGGGACGCCATGCATGAGTTGCTACAAGCCCTTATGGGGCCAAGTGATCAGAGCCAGATCGCTGTTAATCAGGAGTCCGCCTCAACTGAACCTACACCACCAACTTAATGGCAACGATACTGAGAACGTACTCTGAGGATATCATTCCGTCGCTACCGCGCCTGAAGACAACTAGGTCCGGAATACTACGCCCACCAGCCCAAGTGCAATAAACGAAATCGTAGGTCAAAGAGAAGTCCAAGGACGAAAGCTGTCGTGAAGAGAGTGTCTAGATAATTTATAGTTTACATCACACGCAAATTTGCATCGCATTACAATATCAGCCTAAAACTGTACAATGAATCGGACGAAAAAACGGTATTGAGAGAATTCAAAAAACTCGAAGAGTGCTCCAACATTATTCAAATTCGTGGATAATCTCTTTGGAAAATCTGTAAGTACTGAAACCGTCCGCCGCGTTTGAAGAAAAAACAAGGTTTTAACAGAAGAATAGCCGGGCGAAAAACATTCATCAGTAAAAATAAGAATTCGTAAATGCTCATACAAATTACCCATTTGATTACTGGAAACGAGTATTTGTTAATGATGTAAGTAAATTCAGACGGAAAATAGCAAGAATAACAAAACCTTTAATATACATTTAAACATGGTCAAAAATCTCTTGTTATATGGGGGTGCTTCCTTGCTGCTGATAGGGGAAACTACATTTTCTTCACGGTACTTTAGATAAAACGAAATCTATAAGTATTCTTAAAGACAATTCAAAGACCAGTGCCGAAAAATAAGGACTCCAAAGTAAGTTTAAATTTTATCAGGAGAACAATTCGAAACATAAAGCTTTTGTAACCGGACAGTGGCTGTACACAGCTGCCTAAAAATGCTTGATACACTTACTTAGTCCCTAGATAATAATCTGATTGAGCAACTATGGGACAGGAGAAAACTTGGGGTGAATGTGACAGAAAATAGGGCAGACCAATGTTAAACCGATTAGCCGAGGTAAAAAGAGAAAAGGTTACTCGAAAAAATATTAGTCGTGCTCTAAAAACTAACTTTAAGAGCAACTCCTTTAAACAAGAATAATTTTACAAGCACAAATGTGAGACAGAATTTTGAATTACTGTTCTTTTTTTGTGCTATACTTTAGTCTTCATCATCTATTCAATCTAACCTTTTAGTGAAATTAATGTTTAGAGCTCAATGAGGGTAATAATGAGAGACATTAAAGTAAAAATATCAAAGTTTTCAAAAAATTTTCATTTCGATTTTTCATTCGATTTGTTATGGACGAATACGAGTGTGAGCTACTGTATTCAATCCAAAGAGGTGTCTCTACACCAATCAAAATTTGCAGAAATACTCACCTAAAATATTAGTTTCCTCTCGTTCAAAATTCATATTTTTTTCTAGTCATAAGGACAATCGATTATGTTGAACTATTTGGCGAATTTCACTGTTTTAAAAAGAATCTTGGTATAAAGTTGAGTGCCAATCCTCCTCACTACTGCTGCGAGTATATACATACTCGTCTACAATCATTACGAATATTTCGCACTGTTAGTTGGGGACGCTTAACCCAAATCGAACACACCCATAAAATTGGTAAACTGTTAGTTAGATGATTTTTGGCTAAAAAATAGTCTATTGATGCTAAATATTCAAAGTGGTTAAGACGAAAGTTTGTTGCAGTGGAAGCATCTCCAACTGCGCTAATGAAACTTCTGGTAGTGCTGCAAAGCAAGTGAAGTGAATGAATTCCGTGGGTGACGCAGACAGAAGAATTAAGGCCACAATCAGAAAGTTGATGCCGAGAAAATTGTTGCAAAAGTATTGGAAAATGAATGATTAATTTGATTCCAGAAGACGATTTTCGACGATAATGAGCATTGAACGATGGTAAACTTTTAGAGAAGTTGTTAAACTTCTTCTACAGTTGTTTTTGTCAAGAATCTAGTCATTGTACATAGATGCTGGGCAAAATATGCTATGGATTTATTCGGCTTCATTGAAACGTCAGTTTATATGTGCTATTTCCAACTCAAAATTCATGTTTATGGTTTATCGAATAATTGATTTATAGTTCTAGCGGATTAAATGATCCTAAGTTACACAAAATAGCAGATTCTTTAAATCAATATAATGGGGCTTTGAATATTAATTGAACTGAGAGAGGAGAATATGTAGCCGCCAGTGTCATTCAACCAGTTGATTACAAGTTTGCAATCACACATTTTCATTAGTCATTAAATGTATCTCTATATCGAATTACTGACTCTATCACTAATGGCTTCTTTCGCCGCCTGGCGTCTGTCATTATCAGAAAAATATTTCTCATTATAGGTACATAGCATATAGTGCGAATCTGTCCCGGTGGTTGTTTGATGTGGGAGTGCTAGTCTTTGTGCATTTTTACCATAGGCTATCATCAATAATAGACAGGTGCACTTCATAAGTGCTTTCACCAGCATTCGGTAACTGATACTATTAGAATTTCGTAGCTAAGGGTAGAATTCATTGTTTTCAGGATCTGTAATTTACGTTCAGAAATCAATGTACCTATTTCATGAGTAAAATACTGTATGAGTATTTTTTTAGGGTAGAATATGTATAAGTTTCCAATGCATAAATATTGAAAACACTTTGTTAAAAATATCAAAATGCCTTGAGAGGGTCTTCTTTGTAAATTATAAATAAAGCGGGTGTATGCGAAGGAAATACTTTTATTTATTTGTTAAGGTTTATTTTTTTCATTGTCACAAGTGTAACAAAAGCGCTGGTCTATCATTTCCTACGATATTTTCTCTAATTGTACTACCATTGTATTCTCATTTCTCTGATCATTTTAAGCCTTCTAAGGGAAAATAGTCCATCTTCAACTATGGGCCAACTCGAAATAAAAAAAAACCCTAACGCATCAGAACCGCTAGAAAAACTAATGTTCGAAGAAAGGTAGAGGATTTATGCAGATTTTGAGTGTATATTCTACCACTAGCTACTTAAAGTAACAATAGACCCTAAACCAATTTAATTTCGATGACTTCATAGAAAGTTACAGCGATAGAAATGTGTTTGGTGTTGCCATCCAAAAAATGTCCAGAGCTTAGAAAATTTAAACATTGGTAGGGTTTACAGCGGTTGTAGCGCGGACATAAGCAAATTTAGTCCTAAGGTGTTTACATCGACCTGACCTAAAATTTGGTCAGGCTCAATTTATTTTCCTGAGCGAATTTTCAAAATTTAAGACACTAAAATTACCATAGCTGGCAGCTCCAATCGAATTTTTCAACCAAATTTCTACCAAACGTGGCTCAAAGAAGGATTCAGCTACTGTGTGACTGAATCAGAATTTATAGGGCCAAAAGCAGTTATTTTTCTTAGTGATTTTTCAAGATGGCATCACTGGCACAGAATTGTCCAAATTTCAAAATCGCTTCTATCAGACCTGGTCTTACTTAAGGCCTATACATTCTGTAAATTTCAACGGTATCTGATTGGGTCGTGAATTCCCGTGAACAGAAGTTTTCGATGCTAAAAATATAGGTAAATTGGGGAAGGGTTACCGTTCTTGCCCGTTGTAAAATTTCAAATGTTTTACTTTGGCTATATATATAAAGCATAAGATATATATGTGAGTTGCTTTTTTGTTCCAAAAAGCGACAATTTTTCAGGAGAGTCGATGATTTGAAGGTTTTCACTTTTAGCGCCTGCCCTAGGCAACACAAATTCACAACCTAATAATACCAATATGTCCTGGAAGTTTTAAAATAATTTTATAGCTCTGTCAAGTTATCGCAATTTAAAAATTTTCAAATTTTCCCGATCTTTTTTTAGGCACCTAGTGCACACATGGGGTTAAAAAATTCCAAAACGTTATCCGATTCACATTTGAAACACGTTCAGAACTCATTTCGTTAGTTTAATTTTTGCAAAACTTATTTGTGGACGGAATAATAGGTAAATATCACTAAAATGGCCGCCGGAGCCAGAGGGTTAGAGATAATTGACATTTGGTGTAACCTGGACCTATTCCGCATATACACCAATGTATCCTGAAAGTTTCAGCTCAATCGTATGGCGCGTTCCCGAGAAATAGTCACTGCATTTTTTTTGATGAGATATATGTACATATATATATATATATATATATATATATATATATATATATATATATATATATATATATATATATATATATATATATATATATATATATATATATATATATATATATATATATATATATATATATATATGTATGTATATATATATATATATATATATTTATATATATATATATATATATATATATAGATATATATATATATATAAATATATATATATTTATATATATATATATATATATATATATATATATATATATATATATATATTTATGGAAATATGAATTTTTGGCCAAATCCATTTTAATACTACTGTTCTACGAACATTAGTAAAATTTGCGATGAATACATTTACATTGACACCATATTTCACAAAATTATGTAAAAAATATCAAAATCAAACCAAATCCCCAAAATTAGCTTAAACCAACGCATAAGCCAAAAATCTATAATGCTCATCATGAAAATAAACCATGAAACTTTTGAAATGAATCTGCTTGTGGTTAATTTATTTTAACGCCACAAACCATCATCAATTGGCTCGAGAATTCGATTCAAGATCACAGCCGGTCAAAACGGCGATGGCTCGACAGGCCGTGTCTGCGTTTATCTATCAAGCTATGTTAGCCTGCTTAAATAAATTGTTTATTCGACTGGAACTGAAAATTATGTAAGGCACCTAGTGTTGCCGGAGGAATGATTTCAATTTGCATTCATCAGCATGAATCAGCTCTGAGCGGTTAACAATTTTCACCGAAACAAATTACAGGTAATCTGAAATTTCTCCTTGAAAACTCGAATTTATTTATGAGTCTAAGCGTATTTTATGTACGTAACCCTTCCTAGCGGTAAATGAAACTTATAAGCGGCTGCCAAGAGAACAGTAAGATAAAATTATTTCAAAATTTCAAAGATGTGATAACCTGTAGAAAATACTGTAAAATAAATTGACATTAATTTAAAAATATCTAAACTCATTCAGATACCACTCTACGAGATTTAGCTAATACGATGCATCCAATAAATTTGAAATGGCACAAATGCAAAAAAGCCATAAACTTTGATGGTGGATATGAAGTGTACTTTTGGCACCATTGAAGGGATTCAAAGGTTGCAAAGCCGCTTATAGTCTCTTAAACACATCCGGTGGAAAAAAGCCAACTCCGAAATTTCCGACATGAAGATACAATCATTATAGCTCATAGTCATCAGGAAATATCAAACGCAGACCAAGAATAAATAAACTTGAAGGCGAAGAGCACATCTATGAACTCTAGAGAAAATAAGCAATGCTCGAATACGACAACAACGATGGTACTTTGCGACGGACGATATAAATTATATTTCTAAGAGGCTCTCGTCTCAATAAATACGATCAAAAGCCATGCGACAATACGATGAAAGTAACAAACGGATTCTTTCCACCATTAATAGACAGAATATTTGTACGTTTCATAGTATACATATCCTATAGTGCCTGTGTCAGGAATTAAAAATGCGTTTCTTTGTGTAAAAATGGCAAGTGGCCAAATGGTTTTGAATAGCCCGATTTAATTTATGTGTTCGAAATTTAAAAACGTTTCATTGAAATGTTATTAGAGCGGTTACATGCGTACACAAGAGTGGCCAAGCATTCAAAGAAGAGTGTGTACTGTGCATTAATTGGATCCGGATATTAATTCGAGAGCGTACAACATCAAACAAAGCTATAAGAGACCACATTTGTATTTCGTTGTTTGTCAAATAACAGTAGCAGTGCTATTTAATAAATGTATGGCATGTCATCATTGTGATTCCACAGAGAATGAGTTTGTTGCGTTATTACGAATTATTCACAGTAGTCATGCAATTAGTGTCACCAAGTATGATTAACAGCATTTCTAATTGTAAATTAGTTTCGATAATTGGGTCAGATATGAGTACTACTCGCATAATTAATGTATTCACGATTCATTAGTCTTGTGTTTTGAGTATATGGCATGTAGGTTTACACGTGTGGATCAAAATAAATAAAATGTATCTGATAACAACTAACGAACCATAGTTATTTAGCCTTAAAACTCGAAATATATCTCATAATATTTCATTGTTTCAAAATATTTTTAAACTTTATGTTAGTGACTTGGAACAAAATTACCAAATCTTTACCCTGAGAGTAATGGTTCAATGATGATACGCAAAAATAATCTATTTTTCATGTTGTTACCTTCTCTACAAGGCCGGGTATGTATCTGATATATGGTGACTGACAAGACCATAGTCTTGGACTTCCTAAAGAAACTTGACCGGAATAGTCTTGGTTCCCTCTTCTCGGGCACCACGTTGTCATGGTGTGCCTAAAAAACAGTATGAGCATTCGTTCAAAGGATTGTATCTTTGTAGGTGCACTTTGTACTTTCCACTTTCCACTTTGATTAATTCTTTGATAAAAGTAAATATATTCATTTTTCAGTTTAAAATAACGAATCACAATTTTTTTTACACATTGGATGTGCATTTTTACTTTTACGTCATATCAGCAGAATAGTAAATAGTGTTTTGTAGACCTTAGCAAAAAGAGTGTAAATTTACTACTTTGCTACTCTCATTTACACCAAAGCTGTAAAATTGTATCATTTGCTCGAATTTCACTTATTATTGCTGTAACATTGTGATGAAAGACGATGATTTGGCTAGACTGAACGAGTCTGATATTTCGTGATCGTTGCTTTGAATAGCAGCATTTAAGTGTTAGTCTTGTCGTGTAATAAGTGTACAAGTGTAGTTAATTAGAAGTGTAGCAATAAGTGCTATAAGTTAATCTTTATAATGTGTATATAGTGTATATATCAATTTAAAATAAATTATAAACTTAAAGGAATTGCAAAAAGTTTTTATATTTGACAAGAAAAATATTTATATTTTACTAACTTGATTTGATAGGACTCTCACCTTTTTTACCATTTAAAGTTACCTATTTACAGGCTTTTGTTAATGATAATAAATTTTGTGGTAATATTTTATGTTGTGGCAGTTACCTGATTTGAGTGGCTGACTTTTGGATCATTAAATTTTTTCAATTTTATCGAAAATGAAACTTATCTAGAGGTAAGCTGAAATTCCTGCTTAAGTAGTGAAAACTTCCTAAAATTGTTCGCAATAGATACCTTTTGATGTCAATTGTTTGATAAAACCTTCTTTAGGTGCGTTTTTTTGCACTCTTGGGCAGGGTAAGTTACCTAAACTTACCTTAACTTACCCTGCCAAAGAGTACAAACAACGCATATAAACCAGTTTCCTACTATTATAAGGGTGAAATTCAACCAAAATTTTTTTGAGTGTGGCAGCCAGGCTGGATCTCGAAATCCAGGCGTACTGGGCTCATTCAGTACAGCAGGGGCTGCGATTTTACAAGTTCCTACCTCATGTATGACTGCAATAGATGACCCTGGTCTTAGGGGAAAATCACAGGCTACAATTGTGGAAGATTTCAGGACCAGCGAGTTTTCAAGCTTGCTAATAGCATCTCTTGCGTTTACAGACTCCGAAAAGGCGAATATAACGTAGTGCCAACTACGGCTATGCTTGGGAGGAAGATGCCTCCTCCCGAATCCTCACAAAAGAGGAGGAGGATAACACTGAAGAAGACAGCTCCGGTTAGTACTAATAAGACACCGCAAAAAGCATAGCTGGAAGGATTGCTATGTGTGCTCTACTCTACGAATCTGTAGAGGCAGCTGACGAAAAAAGCTGTAAAAGTAGGAAAGCTGTCCGCAAATGTGGACAGTGATATGAATACAACAACAGCTGCAAATAAACTCGATTCAATTGATCATTGGTGCAATGAAAACAAGCTCTCTTTCCACATTGCTAAATGCCAGGTTATAAGTTTTTCCTAAAAATGCACCGCCTTACATAACACGTTCTTCTTTGGCAATAGTTTGTTAGTTCGAGTTGAAAACTTTGTTGACTTTGGTGTTATCTTGGATGAGAAACTCCGCACTGAAAGAAAAATCTTGGCAAAATCAACAATTTTCCTTAGTTGTTTTTGCGTCAACTACGGGCTATAGTTAAAACAACAATAAAAAAATATTTGATTACTTTTATGCACCATGACGCGTGGTTGATAAACAACGTCCGTGGTGCAAAAAAAGTAAGCAACCACAAACAATGGTATTCCAACAATATACATAGTACGAAATAGTAAATGACTATAGTATGTAGTGTGGAATTATGTTTGTTGAATTTAACAATTGTAGAGTGGTTCGCTTACTATGAAAATTGTTGATAAACCAATATTTTGTTGTGTGAAATGAATTGATGCTTATTTTCCTATTTTAGCAGAGTAGAAAGAACCTTTTTCCGTAGTTCATTTGACAAATTTGAATGCATTGTTGCATTACTAAAAATAATAGTTAAATCAACCACAACTTTTTCTTTCAGTGTGCGCTCACTGCTATGGCGCTGCTCTGCATCGCAATGCGTGTCATGTACATACATATATTAACTGCATTAAAAGTGTCATACAACGTAATATAAAGGCTTCACAGCATAACATGAATATGAATCATATCGAACAGCAAACCGAACACAATTTTGCCATGTAGCATATATACATGTAGCATATATACTCGCCATATCGGATGAATTCTGACTCTCTGAACACCGCTTCTTAGTATTCTCTTTACTTGAGGTGAGGATCCAACACTCGTGGAGAGCAGAAACCATACGAAACACTGATTGGGCTAAGTTCACCCGTTTTTTTGTAGACAAATGGTGTCTTTGTGGTAGGATAAAGTCGCTGAAGTCAACAGAATCCCGATGAAGCACTCTAAGCCATATTAGACAACTATGAAGAAGCCTCTCCGTTCAGTAAGAGCAGATGCGGCAATACGATTGAACCGAGAACTACAGAAGCTCAGGAAAGGTACCTGAATACTCCTCAATCAAGCTTGTAAAAGCAACACACCAACTGGTTAAAACTTATAAATATATGGTAAGGATGTTCAAAAGGGAATCTTTCAAATCTTTTTGTGAGGAGCTGGAAGGTTTCAAAAAGTATTGAGACCGCACATGGACCCAGAAAAGGTCCAATCAGCTCTCTTAAAGGTCCAGACAGTAAATTAACTAAGTTCGAGTTTTACAGATTAACCTTGAAAATTACTCTCTGTGAACTCTGGTGATTGAAACCCAGAGGCTTTAAGTGCAGGAAGGTATGTGGTTGAAAAGGTCGGATACACAATAACGTCCATGGAAAATTCCAAATTGCCGGACCTAGATGGCATCCATCCGGCTATGTTAAAGGGGGGGATCGAGTACCTGGAGGCAAGCCTAAAGGCAATTTTTGGGCATGTCTAGTTCTAGGGTATGTCACCAGGTTAGGTTTGTCTTTATACCAAAGCTCAGGTGAGACGAATTTTCATATTCAAGAAACATATAAGAGATTGATACACATACATAAAAGTGATTGATTTAAAGTATTCGAAGCTGTATCCTCTTCCTGAAGAGTACACTTTGATTAGGTTAGATTTATTTCCGGTGCTAATGCTGCTCCACTGTTTTTTCTATTTATGTCCAGCTCTGTGTATTTCACTATCTACTCAATTGAAAAAAAGAAAAATTGTTGCCAAAAAAAGTTTTTTTCACAACCTTTAAATTTTGATGCATTATTAGCATAGAATTTGAATATGCTTTTAAATGAGATTCATTCTTCTCCTGGTCATCTCCGTGTTTGAACCACTTTCTCTTTCATCAAATTACAAGGAACGTCCCTGTGTCTTTTAATGTTGGACGGTCATGATTGGGATCCAGCTGCCTTGATCTAGTTGCGTTCATTTGTTATGATTAGCTTCGTCTATCTTATCAGTTTGGCTGTGATATAAAACACTTCCTTGCATAATATCTTCTTCTACAGCTAATTCACTTCTAATATCGTATTCGTCAACAAAAATATCCAAAAAAATATTCTTTCTTTACTAATTTTCGAGCTAGAATATAATTGCTTTGAACTTTATTTATCTTCCATAAAAATAAATCTGCTCTCTTTTGAAACCGAAATTTGAAAGTCGGTTTTACGTTTTTTTTTGTTTCTCGAAATTTGCCGACCACCGCAATATCGTCTTCGTGTGTTGGATTAAGATGTTTTTCCCGCTCAGAAACATTTTCCTGTAGTTCTTTCCTCCCGCGTAGCCAATGTTTGCATTTGACTTAGGAAATACTCAGCAGGGGCAATAACATGGCGGTCGTGAGAACGGTGACAGCTGATGGGCCTTTCTACACTTGTATTCTTGATGCACTCCTCAAACTTGTTTTACAACAATCACCATTTCCACACTTGTATTCTTCAGCAACGGAACCGTTCATATACCGATTATGCATATGAATGTGTGCGTGTTGTTGTTTCCTCATTTCGACTTGAGTGTTTCATGAAAAATTCCTGACCCTTGAACATAGATATAAGAAGAATGGATACGAAATAGGCCGAGAGAAATGAAGCAATTTTCGACCTCTGGTCGCAATGTGTTTGTGTAAAACAACAACAAATTTCATTCAGAAAAGTTGATGTATTTGGAAATTTGTGTCCATGTATTGTTTTCCCCGTTATCCCAACCACCCCGTAGATCGGATGGATTGAAATGAATGTTTACATAGAGAGTCTACAGCGCTGAGGGGTGGAGCGTGCGGCATTGAGGGGAAAGCTGTTTTACAGAGAGTAAAATTGCATGTGTAGCAAAATTGCTTCATTCACGTACGGGTTCATGCATTGTGATTGCGTGTCCATTCTTTATATGGCTATGCCCGTGAACTATGTTTATAGTTGTGTTAGTGATTTGCATCAGTTTCAATCAGTTTCAAAAGTGATGATAAATTCTCTCCAAGTGCATCACTTTTTGTAGAGATTTCCCCTCGATTCTTCTGCCTCTTGCCCAGAAAACCGGTTTGAGGACTGCATCAAGAATACAAGTGTAGAAAGGCCCGATGTCTGTTTCACTGCTATCATCGGTTTGTCACGATATCTCTTGGCCATCCTGCCACAATAACATCACAGTGTCGAAGTCAATCCAGCACCTGAACGACTCCTTTAGAATAAACAATCAAATCTACGACTACTTCTGGTGCAAAATGTTAAGGCGCAATTACGCTCTCCCCGAACGTTTCGTCGAACAACTTGTAAAATTACTTCACTTCAAAACGGGGAATAATAGACGAGGTGACCATTTACACTCTCAGCTCACCAACATTTGCCTGTGTATAATTTCGGCATTAAACTCAATTTGACGATGATGATAATAATGGAGACTGGAAACATACAATCTAGCCTGGTTTTGTGAATCCTCTTTGAGCTTTTAAATTTCCTTTGATATACAAGAAATAAAGCTCAACGAGATCCACGAAACCAGATTCAATTGTATAATACTGGAGACAGAATACAATCGAATTTGGTTTCGCGAATCTCCAATTAGCTCTGAGATTTAAATTTCCATTGCTTGATACACTAGGGTCAAGTTCAATGAGATTCGCGAAACGAGATTCCATTTTAGTATGCCTCCAGTATTAAATTGTAGGAGCCTCTTCGATGATATTTCACTTTGTGTGTGCGAAGGGAGCAGTGATGGGCTCGAAAACGCCAAACAGTTTGAAAAAAACGTTTGGCTGCAAAAAACGAACGAACAGTTTTTCCAAATAGCGACAAACATTTTTTCTGAAAGGAAATTTTTTTTCGAAAACGAACAGCATTTCTGAAACGAACCGTTTTTCTACAACGAATAGTATTTCTAAAACCAATTATTCCAACTATTCTACAACGAATACTTTTTCTAAAGCCAATCGTTTTTCTAAAACGAATCGTTTTTTAAAACGAACTGTTTTTTTAAATGGATCGTTTTTCTCAAATGAATCGTTTTTTCTAAACGAACTTGTTTTTTTAAACGAGTCGATTTTCTGAAACGAACCGTTTTTCTAAAACGAACCGTTTTTCTAAAACGAACTGTTTTCTTCAAACGAATCGTTTTTCGTTTTTCTAAAACGAATCGTTTTTTTTTAACGAACCGTTTTTCGTTTTTTTAAAACGAATCGTTTTTCATGGTTTTTCGTTTTTTTAACAAACCGTTTTTCGTTTGTTAAAACGAACTGTTTCGCAATGGAAGTCTGTTTAGCTGCGGAAAACAGTATTTTCGTACTTGCAAGTATTCAAATTTTCAAAAAGTTTTTAGGGCAAAAGGAGCTGAAATCGGACATTATCGGCCAATTTTGGGTTAGAGTGGTTTGGGACATAACGGGCCAAGACTAGAGATGTTCATTTAAAATATATATCGATATTTTTTCCGATATGATATATCGAAACTCTATATCGATAGTTTGCAATATATCAAAGTGTAAATATCGATTTTTTGATACATCGAAATCGAATCAAAAGTAATATATATTGGATAATTTATTTTCTTTATTGCGTTGGGCCTTTGGTTGATTTGGTTAGGTGGTATTACTTCCTAAATATAAGGGGTTGATATTGTTTCTATGTCTATTTTTCTCGTCAATATCTGCCACAATAAAATTTAAATGCTCGTTCAGATAAATTATGTCCATATTCCAATGAGCACATAAATTATGAAATTTCTGGAAAATTTTCGAAAAGTACAAATGTTGGCAAAATATGAAGCTTACTACTAATACTGGATAAAAAAGCAGAAAATATCCTTGGGATAAATTCCACATTCCTTAACTTAGCAATATTCATTCAAATAGAATAAATGAAAAATAGTATTAGTGAAATTTGAAATTTGCTTTGAACTCTGGTTTGAAACAAAGAGAACAAAAGGAAATATTTGTCCACGTCATCTATCATTGCTTTGAATTCTCTTCGCAGCGGTCAAATTTTGCTCATGAAAATAAAGATATTTATTTTATGATGGACTGGCTCATCTCAAATTATAAGTTTAAGGGGAATAAAGAAAGAAATAGATTTTATGATGCAACGAAATAATATATCTAAAGTTTTACAAGGGTTACAAGGTTTTACAGGCTATAACTATTTCCAGAGATGATATTTTTAAAGCTATCTTGGAGCTTGATAGTAACAAAGGCCCTGGACCCGATCTTCTTCCTCCGACTTTTCTTATTAAATGTGTTGCGCAGTTAATCTCTCCTCTTCACATCATATTCAATACATCTCTTTCTTCTGGGCACTTTCCATCGTATTGGAAAACCTCCTACGTTACACCAATATTCAAAAATGGTGATAGAAGATCAATTCAAAATTATAGAGGTATCGCCATTTTATCAACTATTCCTAAACTGTTTGAAAAAATCATATGTGATACGCTATCCCCCCTGGTCGATGCTCGACTTAACGAACAGCAGCATGGTTTTAGGAAAGGTCGTTCTACCACTACCAACCTAATGGTGCTGGTTTACCATGTTCTTTGCGAAATGGAGAAAGGTGGTCAAATTGACGCAGTCTACACTGACTTCAGCAAAGCGTTTGATCGTGTTAGCCACTCCATTTTGATTTCCAAGCTGCAGCAGTTCGGAATTGCAGGATCTTTACTCAGATGGCTTAGCTCTTACCTCCAGAACCGCTCACAATATGTGAAATTCCAAGGGCTTATCTCTAAAAAAATTCATGTCAACTCTGGAGTACCTCAAGGTAGCCATCTTGGCCCTTTGCTATTTAACATTTTTATATCAGACCTGTCGGAGGTTTTATCTGATGTACCTCATCTACTCTATGCCTACGATCTGAAAATTTTTCATACTATAAAGTCGTCATCTGATGACAACTTTTTTCAACTAAAACTAAATTCCCTGGATCATTGGTGCTGCGTAAACAACCTACCTCTCAATATCGCAAAATGCCATGTGATTAGCTTCTCTCGAAAAAGTACGCTCGTACATCATACTTATCTTTTAAGCAATACAACACTCAGTAGGGTTAACAATATATTAGACCTCGGTGTGGTGCTGGATGATAAGCTCTGCTTTAATTTGCATTACGACAAAATAATCTCTCAAGCAAGTAAATGACTAGGCTTCATTAAGCGGCGAGCCAGGGAGTTTCAGAGCCTTTGGGTTACAAAATCGCTATACACCGCGCTCGTTCGCCCTCTTCTTGAGTATGCTTGCATTATCTGGAACCCGGTTTTCGAAATTCACAGACACAGATTCGAATCTGTTCAAAAGCAATTCCTGCTATTCGCTCTTAGAGGTCTTTACCTTCCCTGTGATTTTAGCAATTTACCGCCATATGAATCTCGCCTTAGACTTCTAAATTTGTCACCACTTGCATCCAGAAGATTAATGTTATCTGCCTGCTTCAGTTTCGATGTCATTAGAGACGCTGTTAATGTCGACTTCATTCAGGAAAGATTTGTGCTTAACCAGCCCGTAAGAGTCACTAGATCCCGACAAATACTAGTTGAATATAGACATAGCACCGCATATGCTGATAATGAGCCAATAAATAGATGCTGCAAGATATTCAACAGCATGAGCCAACACTATTCACCCACAATTTCGAAAGCGTCCTTTAAAAACAGAGTTACCAAGGCTCTCTTATCCTACCCTCTCTAGTCTACCGGCCTAGTACCCTTATCATGACTAACAAAATATTTAATTTAATTTCCTTTTTGTATTTAATAATTTTGTGCCCTACATGTAATATTGCTGTCATATTTTTTTAATAGAATGTTAATTAATTAATTTGCATTGTATTTTTACCTGTTATTAATCTGTTTTGTTTAGTTTTGTTATTTTGAATTGTAATGTCAATTTATATATTTTTATCTTATTTATAAGTAATTGTATACCTTGTTTGGTGAAATAAATAAATAAATAAATAAATATTTTTACATGTGAAAAATTGTATTTATTCTTAAACTCATAATGAATGTATTCATTTCTGGGCTTAACGGTTTCCTAACCCCCACACGGTTAGAAATTTTGGTATAAAATGTATACGATTTAGCATTCATATGAATCCTTCCTAAAATTCTTATTAGTTGTATACTATAGGAGCGGATAAGTTTGCTTAATATGAATCCATATAAAACCAATAAGAAAATGATGTAAAATTATTTTGTATGATTTTGGTATACCTTTTATACGGAGATAGTAGTATGCATGTATATGATAACCGGATAAAATTTAGAAGATATTCTGATACATGGAAATATCGGAGGTCGTATTCAATATATCTTATTTGAGTATAGAAAGTGGCCTAGTTCCATAGGTTATAGGGCTAGATTACACCCGACACAACCAGCATTTATTCGAACTCCGCTATTTTAAAGCATTAAATGAAAAAAACTTATTATCGCTGTAATATGTTTATTTATCATTTTGTTTTATTGAAAACCAAACGTATATGTTTAAAGAAAACTAAAACATATTCTTTGTTAACAAATATTGTTTTCCGTCTTTTCGAGAGGAAATGCAGTCATAAACCTGCCATTTCTTAACCTGGTGGTAGAAAGTCTAAGTGACTATTGAAAAAAACCAGACACAAAAACATATAGCTAGCTATAAACTTAAAAGACGAGGTTTACATGATATTGACAGATTTCAAGATTATAAATTACAATAAAACGTAGTATTTATATCAGAATTTCTATATGAAAATTTTGGTTGTACACTTACATCAGGAGTAATATATAAACTGCGTCCAATCACAACATTACATCTTCGAGGAATTCCGTGTGTGGCAGTTATATCTGGAATTCCGTGTGTGGCAGTTATATCGCTGGAACTATTATTAAGTTTTACTTTTAAATGAAAGCTTGGATGGGTAACAAACTGTTCGACAAAGTCTAAAAACACCTCCGGCTCAATCGGGTTGTCAATGGATGTCGTGGAGCATTCAACTTCCCTCTCCTCTAATTGAAAAGCCTATAAACCTGACCAGTAAATAAATATACACAGAAGTGTGGTATATTACATGTGCCTCTATCTATTTATTCAAACCCTTAAACTTTTTCCAAAATAATTGCAAAAGTTTGGTTCAATTAAACACTTTAGGACAGTATTGCAGCCAATTGCGAAATACTTTAGCTGGAAATATACTTACATTCATTTACAAAATCGGTGAATTTTAATTTCCAATCTGCAGCCAATATACGCACTATTTTCTTGTAAGACTCACAAACGATTTGAACAAAAACACCGGAATTCATATTCATTTTCATCACCGACAACATTTCACAGCATGAAACTCTAACAGCAACTGTGAAATCATAATGAAAAAGAAACCACAGACAAACACATGCCATTAACTGAACGCTCGGATAAAATTTATCCCAATTTCTTATAAGTTGAATACTGCATCAAATAAGTTTGATATTTCTTGTAGATAGATATGTTTATAATTTTCTGAAGGATACAATTTTATACGAACTTATGATAAAAAGTTATACGTGTAAGATAAATTTTAAACCACTTTTCTGAGATTGAATTATGGATCTGAATTTCGAATAAAGTTTATACTATTTCCTATAATGAACCTTTATACATTGGAATATATCGGGGTTTATACTGAGAATCGCATACATAGTTCTATAAATTGGAAAGTATAGAAAAAACACCAAGATTTCTAACCGTGCACCCACAGTAAAGAGTTGACTATAGCGGCCTCGAAACCGTTGTTTGTAGAAAATTAATGCAACAAACGTAAACCTAAAATAGCGCAATTCATAAGAAAAGGTAAAACTTCACTAACAGTAAATAGTTGAAAGAAGAAATTTAGCACAAATCATTTATATTTATTATATGTAAAAAAAGAAATAGAATGCAAATCAATCATGATATAACGATTTTTCCAAAGTTCCCAATATTTTTTGTTTAAACCTTGGATAAACGAAAATTTGTTCACCCGTTTAGCTTGTAACTGATTTCTCTGTTGAAATAAGACCTGCGTAGGCTTCGCAAATAATCTTTCAGAAGGCGCAGCACTAGCGAGCGACCATAGTCAAGTACTTGTATGCAATATTGTATAACTTCGGAAATTGTACTTTATAATCAACCCATACTGCCAAAGGGCTTTCATTTAATGTGCTGAGTGGAGTCCTCAAGTAAAGAGATAATTCATCTGAGATACCTTCATCAGTTTTATTTGTTTTCCAATTTCGTTGAACTAAATGATTATGATCGCTCCAGAGACTAAAATCGGACTGAGTTTTGTCTGAGCCATCCGAGTCTGATCCCGCAGCTACACATAATTCATCTTCCTGATATTTTTTCATAAGTTCTGTGATTTTAAGTAACCTTACCGGGGTTGTAAAATTTGCGAGACCGCGGGAGGTAAGGTGCCCTTGGACTAATGTCCAGCCTTACAGAAGAGGTTGGCCCCCTAGTGGGTGCATGTTTAATAAACGAAACTTTTTTTTATCATTTCTTAATAAAATTTTCGACAAACTTCATGCTTCAGTGAGGTGAAGTGGAAATCCGACTGTTTTAGATTAGCCAGGAAAAGTTTGGTATCAGAGATCGCTCGATGAAAAGTCTAGATGACAACAGGATTAGTTGGTCCTATCTTAGTATTTTTTCTACTTTGGTCATTTGAACGAATACAGGTGGAGTTTTTTGCATATAATAAAATGAAAAACAAACTAAATTGATTGAATTTGATCGTTTTCCTTTAGATGGCCCCTAGATTGGAGAAAGACTTGCCAAATAAATGACCGACCATTGGAAAGTTACGGACAAGCTGCACAGACTAATGACTGGGTATTCTTTGAAGGTCATCTTGCACCACCACCATTCTAGCTTGGGAACGTTGTGTCTAGAGGGTGGGAGAGGGCATATCAGTCCGTTTCATTACATCACTGCAAATCGTATGCATTTTATGTACATATGTACATATTTTAAACAGGTATTTGGAACAGGTATTTTTTCGTACTCGTTCTAGTTATACCTATTATGTGAAAATCCAAGCACGACCCAACTCTAATTGTCGTACAGCATTAAATTTGTTTCTTTTCGTTGATTTAAACTGTTTTTTTCAAACAGTTTCAAAAAACAGTTGTTTTTTTGAAAAAAAAAAAAAACAGTTCGTTTTCGTTTTTTGAAAATAACAGAAACGCCCATCACTAGAAGGGAGGCAAGTGTCCGTCATCATTATCATCTTGCGTTAGATCGACTGATGTGTCTTGTCGAAGATTTTTTTTGCCGTTGCCGGCCCGGTTCTTAGAAATTAGGCTTAAAAGGCTGATTTGAACCACTTTTGTATAATTACATGTGCGCATCAAACAAGGAATCATTTTTGAGCGAAATTTCTAACTTTGTTTACAATACATGCATGCGCTTGAATATATCTCCCCTAAGGTAGTGATGAAATATTGTCGTTGTCGCAGAGAAGAAAACAAATATTTTCATAGTTTTTTCGAAGTTCTTAAAGTGAATGGGCCTTTCTACACTTGTATTCTTGATGCACTCCTCAAACTGGTTTTACAACAATCACCATTTCCACACTTGTATTCTTCAGCAACGGAACCGTTCATATACCGATTATGCATATGAATGTGTGCGTGTTGTTGTTTTCTCATTTCGACTTGAGTGTTTCATGAAAAATTCCTGACCCGTGAACTATGTTTATAGTTGGGTTAGTGATTTGCATCAGTTTCAATCAGTTTCAAAAGTGATGAAAAATTCTCTCCAAGTGCATCAAGTAGCAAGAACTCAATGCTAATACCTTTGTACTCGTAATAAAAATCCAGTGTTACATAATTGGCGGTCTAAATGATCGCCAACCGGTTTGGCTAACCACTCATGATTGTGTTTATTTTCCTTTTCAATGTTCTTATATCTGCATTAACAAAATTAAACAGTTAATTATTTTATTTTAATTTCATGTTATGGGCAGTGACTACTATTGCTAAGTAATAGATTATGTGTATGCATATTGTTGGGATTTGTATTTAATGTCATTTTGATGTAAACAACAATATTGCTATTATAAACCGAGTCTATCTAGGGTGTATATCAGAGTTTTGTCTTCTTTTCGAATGATTTTTTTGTACTCAACTGATCTTCAATTTAGAAAACATCAACAATCATTAACTTTCCATTTTCCTTAAGTTTTTCGCAGTATTTCCCAAAGGAAACAGTGTTTTACCAAAGGAACCCTTAATTTTGTTGTCCTCGAAACCTTCTCCTCTGTTATAAACTCCATTATTTTAGATAATATATATCTGCTTTTGCTCTGAATAATACTCCTACCAAAGCACCTTGGAACTCACTTGTCTTTTTTAGTAACGAATGTTTTTATACGAAAAATAAAATATTCTGAAAATTTTCTGACAAAGTACCCGTTACGAGTGTCCTTAAAAGAAACCAATATTCCTTTTCACGGATCTTCAAAGCAAAGAAACTTTCTTTATACAGCAGAAAACAACAAGCATGAAAAATTAAGGTAAAGCATTTCGTAAAAGTTAGCACAACATCCATATAAATGAGCATATAAAATGTACTTGGCAAGGTAATTCTTAGAGCACCCGTCGTCGTCACTTGGCTGCGAGCAAACGATAAAAGAAAAGTATGAAAATGGAAACCAGTGGAAACCAAAAGTAGAAA
The DNA here is from genome assembly GCA_963978885.1 of Nemotelus pantherinus. Classification (NCBI taxonomy): domain Eukaryota; kingdom Metazoa; phylum Arthropoda; class Insecta; order Diptera; family Stratiomyidae; genus Nemotelus; species Nemotelus pantherinus. Next base: position 46,076,530 of record OZ022264.1, read on the forward strand.
ACATGGACTTTGTAGTAAAAAGTATGAAAAAGTATCCAGAAAAAGGTTGCACATGAAATATATGTCCGCAAGTTTTAATGTTGTGTTTACAAGTACAAGATCTCGGCACAAAGGAATGCTGATGGTGTACAACAGTGGATGGTATGAGAAATATCTTGCTTTATTCACACAATTAAAGTGCAGCGGGCAGAGACAAGAAGTATGATGGCATTGACTCGAATAGTTTTAGCTACGGAGCCCCCGCAGTCGTTAAAGATTTGTCTGTGAAGAGTTGATCTATGATTTCTCAGAATGCACGAAAAATTTGCAATTTTATAGGTTTATTTTTCACTGATTGAAAGTGGTCAGTAAAATATCTCACAATCACTAAGGGAATATTATGTTATATTGGCTACATTGGGATTCACTATAGTTTATCTATCTACGAAAATCATTTTAAATATGAGCATCAAGCAAACCTGCAAAAATATCTCTGCCACATACTGTTATTATTGAAACTATCTTGTAATTCATTGTGTTGTACATCCGCCAAAGGAAGCGAAAACTGTAGAATGTCCTATTTCGCCAAGTTTACGTGATAAATATGTACGTAAAAACTGCATGCAAGAGATGCTATAAAATGAAGCACTGTAATTTTTCTTAGATGTTAAGTTTACATTAGAACAACAATACTACAAAAGGTGTATAGAAAGCAATGACTTCACTTTTGAATCGATGAAAATACAAAAACATCTCAATGTGATCAGGCAGTTATGCATATTCGATATAAGCTGTGCTTGAATGATGTGAAGATATATTTCTGAGATAGAATTCATAATCAAGTAAAGAGTTGAATGGATTCAGTTTCAATTGCTTAGTTATGTGCTAAGTGGATTTGGATTTTAAGGATAAGATACTTGATGAGATGACTTAATATAAAACAATTTGTGCCAGACATTTGCACTCAATATTTCGCATCGATCAGTCCTGACACTCACCGACTTTCTGTTTGTCTCATAAAGAGAGTGACCTGTCGGATCTCTTCTTATAGCAGAAATAACCTGGCAATAAGCAACCATACAGTACTTAATTTCCTGCTTGAATGCTTCCTCCCATAATGACAGCATAAAATTAAAAGCTTCTTTTTGGCGTTTGACTGATTAATTGGATTCAGATTAAATTTCCAGATGATCTAAATGATTTAAATGTGGGAAGAAAAATTATGACAATAGCATAGCATCCCAGTAATTATCTTAGAAAACTATGTGCACGCGTATGGTTAGTTTATGTAATAATAACCGTTGAGTGCCTTGAAAGCTAGGATTGAAATAATGTACGTGAAAGCGGCTTATATCTTGCGTCAGTAATAATTCCAACATAAAAAAATTGAATTCTTATGAAATTAATGCAGTAGACCTCGTTGACTTCGTTAAAGACCTTCCTTATTCAGGGGAAAATACTATTTTCAATCAGTGATTTTATTTCGATAATGAACTCTAAGTGTGATTAATCTATTTGAACGTATCGAAAGCTTATTGCTTGAAGAGTCATAGAACTTGAGCTAATAATTAAGTCAAAATAAAATTATATTCAAAAATAAATCTAGGTGCTTAAATTTAATGCATGTGTTGCTAAATAATTTTTCTGCAATTCACAAACAAGGGACCTCATTCACGTTTCTCGAAAAGATTATAAACAGTAATCTTCAACTGAATTTCGTTTGCTGTCAATAAGTCGATGTAAGCCCATTAAATATGACTGATTTGTTTCACACTTAATCATACTTACGTCGAGTTTCGACCAGGTTTGTTTTGTGTCCGTGTTTGTAGAAAATATTCGTGCTTCTTTCGCCATATTGACTTGTCTAATTTAAACAGGGTAAGAGCGCTCGAAATTTAATTTAACTTCATATTGTTAAAAATAATGAAGGAGCATGTGTCAACTCAAAGTCCAAGACCATTACACACGACGAAGGTAGTGGAATTGATGAGCTCTTACTGAAGAACATGGCCATCATCGGCAGAAAATATGGCTTTAAAGATCTTCCTATGTACAGCAAAGAGCAAGTTCGATGTGGTGGCTAATGCCTTTAGTAAAAATTGGAAACACCAGTGGTCTCAGATGCGACCTTTGGGATGCTATGGATGTTGGAATAAGCTCAGATTTTGAGATATCTACCCTTACTATATTGTAACTAGTAACATAACCAAAGACAAGCACACCAAATATTTGAAGTTTTTTTGGTCAGAAAGCTATGTATGATTGATTTCGTAGAAGGTTTTGCTTAGATCAGGGCACATCGAGTGAGCATGGATCAACGTGAGGAAGTATGTTATAGTGAAAGTTTTGGTAAGTCATTAGATTAGTTGATGTAAATAAACTTTGCTGAGGCCGTAAAGGGCTGAGTATGTTTTAAAATTAAATTTTTGGGTAATGTGGCCAATGATTGTGCTTGCAAACATTTGGAGCGTGGTAGATAGGATGCATCTACGATTACAGTTCTCTTTCATCCTTTTTAATTTTCTTGACTTATAAATTGGTATCGCATGTCCGAAAAAAAATTCAGTGAAAACTGGTAGGTAAAACCAAAACATATATACAATCAAGCTAATCAAGTAACTTCAATTGATGTGATGTTATTAGCCACTAAATATATACTGGGGTCAAGTAGAAGTTAGGATACTGTGCATTTTTAGGTACTTATGCATGTGGGGATCACGGCGAATCATATTCAGTGGTGGAATTTGATGCATATAAGTATTTTGAAAATAATAATCTCTGAAGAGTGTGATATAAAGATATGAAAACAACAGTGAGAATCGGAGCAAATTGCTTGATTCCGAGCAAAATTTAATGGTCTTGGCCCCCGCAAAAAGAAAATGCCCGCAATGTACACTGAGATTTTAGGCCATATTAACACGATTTCGGCGAGCTATAAATAATTTGGAAAATGTTCTATGCTAAAGTTCGCAGAGCTTAGGTAGTGGAAAAACCAAAGGGAAAGTCTGAGGTAGTTATGCTCTATATTTATTCTGTTTATAAATTTATATCTTTCTTAAATTTCGTATATGTATCCGTTTCAATTCCTTAAGTCTCTCTGTTCCAATATAATAATAAGCAACCATAAGAAACAAATTTAAAGCATCAGAAACACTATAATTTTGAACGTTCAGGGCGAACAGCTCCGTTTGATTTTATCGTCACATAGAACACAATTGTAGAATCATGAGTTATTTTTCCCATAATGGCTTTATGATAAGCTTATCACTTATAAGGCATATGTTATTTTAATTCCAGCTCAATATATTGGAGATTGAACTCAATTCACAACTAAGTTTTGGAACTGATAATAAAACTTCACTGAAAGATGGGATTTTAACAGGTTGAGACAGCCAGGTTTACGCATCGGTGGTTCTAATGAGTTTGATTACAAAGTGCCAATTGAAATAAGATAAATTGAATTTGTATTCTTTTAATTTCTGCTTTTGTTTCTTTTGATTTTGATTATGGCTCGCTTTGTCTGCGAAAGCGTAGCAGTCTGGGCCGAGCATATGAATATGGAGTAATAAATTCCACGGTTCTGCCTATAATTCGATATAAACATGTTGATGAAGACAGAAAATAAATGAGTAAATAAACAATAATCTTGAATTTTTCTTCGTATTCTAGGTAGTAAAATGCAGTAATACATGAAGAATAGAGGGAAATAAATATGTTAATCTCCATACTTATTTTCCTATTTATATGATATAAGTCAGTAAGTATTAATTTATGTTGTTTGATAATACGCTCGCTTTCAAACATTTTTTTAAAAATATGTACCGTTTGTGCAAGGAAGCTTGAGTAGCCTAGTGGGTAGAGCACTGGTTTTTTGTGTGAGGGATCCCTGATTTAAATCCAGGCTCGGACGAGGTAGGTAGGTACCTGAATTAATCAGGGGTAAAGTAAGTTATGTATTGATTGTAAATTTGTGATGAAACTCTCGACCAGCTTCAACCCCTTGGCCCGTACGAGGGTTATCGTGATTTTAATCTATCTTTTACCGTTTATGAAAGTGTCTGTGGGATAGTAATCGTAGAACTGTAGTGTATTTTAAAAAGGACACATTCGTCCGCGACATGAAGGAGATGATTTCCAGAATTAAAAAAAAAAACCATAACAAACGCACAATAAGGACATCTGAGTTTCGGGAATAATGAGCGTGTCGGCAAATCTGTGTATCTAAAGGCCTTGAATGCACGTGTAATATTGTTTATTATTTATTGACTTACCAATAACACTACAGATATAATCTAGTTACAGTGTTAGCAAATGAAAAATGAAGCATTGTAAAAACTAAGAAACTTTAGGCAAAAACTGAGGAAGAATTGATTAAATTGAAACTTAAGGATAAAAAATTTAGACAGTGATTAATTGGAATTCAAAGTAAAAATCTTTACTTCGTTCTTGATTTCTAAAAATAAATGCGGAATATGACTAAGCTTAAGAGTATTTTGTATTCTTGGCAGGTCGGTGGGTTTGCTCGTTGAGGCGCCAGTTTGAGGTAGCGTATACTCAGCGTTGTATTTGTTCATTTTGGGTTGTCTTAAAAACCAGCGACTGGGGGCATAATACCAGCGCTCCATTAATTTTCATCCAATGTCACCAACAAGGTGACTAGGTATAAGACCAGCGCCTTAAAATGAAAAGTGTGGCACCCAATTAGTACGAATGGAATAATAGAATATTGGCTTATCCTACATGTATCTCTCTACTACCATCTACTCGTTTAAAGAGGGTAATCCCCTGAGAATCAGCATTATCATAAAAAAAGACGCAACAAAGGCAACCAAACGTAAACTTTCGTATGTGGGACAGGACTAGATAATAGCTGTGTTTAATGAGCACGAAAAAAGCAGAGCATCTCAAGGCAAGTTATAGTAGCGCGGCTGTCAGAAAAAGTCGAGCAAACCAGAGCAATTGAGAGGCAGAAAAAAGTCGAGCAGGTGAGAGCAGCTGAGAGGCAATTCTCAAAATTTATTACTTGTCAGAAGGTCAACCTGTCAATTCACTAACAAAAAACTGCACTTCAGTAATAATTTTTTGTTGAATGTCGGTTCCGTGACAGTTGGAAAACAGCTGGCTGCTTGCTCGAACTTGCTCTACCAAAAAAAAGTAGAGTAAAAATCGTGCTCTAAAGTGCTCAAGCTCAAGTTAGAGCAGACTCATGAAACACAAATCAGAGCAACTTCGGGCAAGTTAGAGCAGCCGAATTGCTCATTAAACACATTTTGTTGAGATATCTCAACCTACCTCAACCTAGAGCAGCTCATTAAACACAGCTATCTCCTATGATTGTCAACGACAACTTGATTCAAATATGATTATTTGGGAAACATGATCAGGCCAAAAAATACATTGAAAAACTCATAGAAGAACAGTTTCCGTGCTTCAAAAGAGGTTTTTTGACAAATTGAAAGACGTAAAAGTAGGGGCAGTTTAACTTTTGAGACCCTGATTGTGGATCAAACAACACAACAAGGTCTGTAAAAAAAAACGAACGACAAACAGAGAAATACCAAAACAGAAACTAAAAAAGACATATGAGGAGCATTTTTATATGATGAGATGTTTACAGGTGAAAAGTTATGTTTCACCACTGAAGCACTGGTTAATCGTCCGCATCGTCAAAAACCTTCGAAAAATCTGTATAAATTGCATCAACTTGACGTTGAGAATCGAAAGCTGAGGCGACGAAATTACTGAACACTATAAGGTTGGCAATTATAGAGCAGGTCTTGGTAAACCTAAGCTACTCAGGAAGAAAAAAAGTTTCTACAGAAACTTAAACTCTACTATAAACATGACGTTCAAGGCGTTTACTTTAATAACAGCTGCAAATATGACGATACTTGGAAACGATGGATAGACCACCAAATTTAGAATAGTAAGGAAGATATTGGTGGTTTATAAAGGGATTACACTAGATGCGAGGCTGATGTTAAAAAGGATAACTTTAGGAAAGCAAAGAGAACAAAATATTGATTTTAATATTTCAGCAGCTAGACCGCAGCTAGTATTAGATTTTAAAGTATCTATCAGAGTGTTGACTTCCAAAACACTGGTACTAAGCAATGACAGGGAGGGTGAGATACGGGAGAAATCAGAAAATATGCATAATTTTATTTTAATGCAACAGGCGATAAAGTTAATAAAGAGATCACAAATAACCTGAGGGTAAGTAAAGATAGTGTCATAAATATGCATAGAATTAAAATAACGAATGTATGTAGGACAAGAAGAATTTTCGTTGAGTGAATTTTTCAAGTTGAAAATTATGACTTGCCTACTTGAGTACTTTTTTTGCTTGAAAAGGTAAACGGAATTTCTGACGATCAGAGCGTAAAATCGTCTTTTCTTTAGCTTTGAATATCGAATATAAATGAATATAAAATTTAAATTTAACATCAAATGTCACGCAAATGTCCTTGCATTTATCGGTTAGTTATAACTAAATAATGAGCCAAAGAGTGGTGAACCAAAGTTGAACGCGAGAGGAAATATCTTACATGGAGAGAAAATTTGGATTCACTTCACAATGCTTAGAGTCATAGAATTAGTCGTGCATCGGTGCTAACCTTGAGGTTCGGTTTTGTTATTCTATCGATATTTCTAATGAAATTTATAAATTTATGTTTTGGGAATGTGTTTCGAACACGTTTAAACAAAGCTTGAATAACAGGATAATCCAAGAATTTGGGTAGGTGGGATAGTTTCTTAGCATTGCATCAACAGAAAACAAGTCCGAGCGTCGTTTTTCATTGGGTTTTCGGAACTTGATTCATGTTATTTTAGAATGGAATCACTGTAATAGGTTTTTTAACGACGATAGAAACCCACTGATTTTTTATAGACTGTACCGTATTGTATACTAAAATCACATCATCTTATACTTGAAGATATTACATCATATATTATTGACAAAACATTTAGCAAAACTAGGTAGTGTTTTGATCACTCATTTGATAAGTATGTTAGTTGAACTGTAAGATAGTGAGGTAATTGTCTGCATCAATAACTTGCAAAGCCCATTGAATTCTTGATTTTATTAGAAGACAGTATAGCCGAATATTCGAATGCAGTCTTTTCGAATTGGCGGAAATGAAGTTGCCACAAGTTTCATTTAATAAATATATTTGCGGAAACATGAAAACATTTTATTTATTTCATTTTCAGTGATTTTTTTTCTATATATATCCTGGACTACCTGTGGCACTCTAAGCCCAAAACTTTGTCATTATACAAATTCCATTCCATTTCAAATTTTCCCTGCCAGTTATTTTGTTATGCGTACATGACATCAAAGTTAATTCTTCACTGAAAACGTTCCGTGAGTGCATATGACTACATATAACTTTTTTGGCGATGATTCTTGTGTTGAAATGATTTTCGTTCGTAAATTTCATCAAAAAATATAAATTATTACGCTCAATTTAACAGAAAGAATATATGAATTTAATATTATATTATGATTTTCATGACTAATCTATGACTTAATATATTTATAAACGACTTGACATCATCACCTTGTCATCTCCTCAAAATGAAAATATTAGCAATGACAAATCGTTTCAATTTGAATAACATCAATCAACGAAAGCATTGATAATGATTTCTAATTTTTCAATGAATATGCTTAGATCGTGATATTTACAATTTTTGTAGGAAACTCCAACTGGAAACCTTGATATTTGTATCCAATTTACAAATAAATGTCTAAGCAGTCATTGCAGATACATTACTTCAAGGCAGCCTAAGGAAAATTCATGAAGCCGGCATTTGGTGTCAATTATGCTTTACAGACTCAAAGTTAGCGATTGTGATAATTCACCTTCTAACGTCTCTAACCCCCACATTTTACACAAATTGTACTTGACGATAATATTGCTACTATTAATTAGATTTCATTGTGCACGCGTAAAACGCACAATGTGTTGTGATTAAGGTGTTCATGAACTTTTCAATTCAAATTTTAATACATTTCCATGCTATTGATATGACGGGTATAAAAGACTATGCTATCGTACAAATGGTATCTGACAGTATGCCTCATATAATGCAAAAACATTATCATGCGGCGGCAAATAGTTATTTCGATATCAACACGAATCAAATTGATTCCGTACCGGTCGCCAGTATTACATTAAAATCAGTTGGTTTCATTGAGTGCTATATTCTGTTTCATATCATGCCTCAACATTTTGACTTTCATTCGAAACATGCATACTTTCAATGTTACTTTTAGTTTGCTTAAAAGCCGTTGCGTACTGATTTGTATCTGTGTTTAACGTAATGTTTCCAGTACTACAACCGTAACAACATCATTATCGCAGTCGTATTGGCTTCTATGTTTCTCAAAGATGTTGGATGGTAATTAAACCGGAAAGGCAAAGCTGCGTGGAACAAATATCCTCATGGAAAAGATTAATATTTGCCCTAGTGCCCAAGAAGAATTCAATTAGAATCAGCTGGAAGTAATTTTGATTTCAGCCATTCATCTGTGAAACCTAAAAAGCGAAAAAAAATGATTCTACTAGTTTTTCGTGTTCATGCATCTATTCAATGCTTGCTCACACTGAGTATGCGGGAACCAGCAGCTGAAGATAATATGTACATGGAGTGAGTACATGTACTGAGTCTGTAAAACGTGATTCGTAACTATCTCGTTCACCTTAATTACTTCATTCATTTCAGGTTTTCGCGTCTTAAGCTGGGATTTAATTTATGAGCTTTAACACATTCATTACGGAATCGCAGCGCTTATCTCCGCATAGTAATGAGTTCCGTGGGCCTATGGTACCTTACGTCTGCAATTAAAATCAGATCTAAGTCGGTCCGTGTCGAGCGATGCGACGCAGTACGAACGAATGTAGGTTAAATCGCTTAAAATGCAAATTGACGTTGTGTTCATAAAAACATGCCAATTCGTCTTTGCCACGCATTAAATAAATAAGACCATCATCGAAATCTTTTCGAAATAATACTTGAGCCTGAAACAGATTGGAAATTAATCGCGTTCCTATAAGGGATTAATGCCATGGATTTCCCATCAAACGTGAAATTTATGTATTGATTTTGATAGTTCAGTGGAAAATACACCTATTGAACATGAAGTGGTATTTCTTGTTATTCGAATGATTCAAAATCGGGGCTGAGTCGATTTCAAGTATTTACATTCAAAAGGTGTTTACCAAATTGATATCATGAAAAAAATTGTTCATCCTAATTCGATTCTATACAGTTTCTTGCGAATACTAATGGCATCACATTGTTGTTGACGTAAAATGTGACTGCAATCAGAATTGGTGTGTTGACGTGTTGTAGAAGTGTGGAGATTCAAGCAATTTTCTCAGAAACGCGGGAATATCATTTAATTTTTTTTGGTATAAGCACAGTGGAGATGTATCCGAATAATCTGTAACAAACTAAATTTTAATGGCTTTTGCTTTGGATTCTAGCTTTTCTTGATCAACAATGTTGCTGCTTTGCTGTTTTTAAGAGGACGTGTGGTCAGAACTCAATATATAGCAATCGTTATCTGTAGTGGTCGATACTAGTTGCATCACTACTGGGCTTGAAGATAATACTTCCTGTGAGAGATAAAATTTGTCAACGTTATAAGTATACCTACTTGTTTATATTCAGTTAATTTGAGAACCGATAACTACTTACATAGAAATACAACTCGTGCATATTTTTTATTACCAAGTGAATATTTTACTAGGGCTTTCTCTTTTATTACTAAGCTCTTGTAGTGTAGTATGTGGAACACTGGCTCCTAGTCTGTGCGGTCCCTGGGTCGAACCCAGGTTCGTCGAGAGACCCTGCACCGAGATTTGAGTTCACCTAGTTCTGAAGAGGTTTCTGAGTTGTATTTCATGAGTAAAGTGATTACAATCGTATTCACTTTAAATTTGTGAATGGCAGCTTCAACCCCTAGTCTCAAAAAGGGGTTGTTGTGGGTTTACTTTACCCATTGTATCCTCACATTGTTTTGGGAAGCCTACGACTCGAGTAGAAGAATAGATTCCTACACTGAAAGAAAAAGTCGTGGTTGATTTAACTATTATTTATAGTAATGCAACAATTCATTCAAAATTGTCGAATGAACTACGGAAAATGGTTCTTTCTACTATGCTAAAATAGTTCATTTGACCATACAAAAGTAATTGACTTTGCTGATACAAAAAATATTGAATTATCAAAAATTTTCATAGCAAGCGAACCACTCTACAATTGTCAAATTCAACAAACATAATTCCACACCACAGACTATAGTCATTTACTATTTTGTGCAATGTATATTGTTGGAATACCATTGTTTGTGGTTGCTTGCTTTTTTTGCACCACGGACGTTGTTTATCAACCACGTGTCATGGCACATAGAAGTAATCAACAATTTTCTTATGGTTGTTTTAACTATAGCCCGTAATTGACGTAAAAACAACTAAGGAAAATTGTTGATTTTACCAAGATTTTTCTTTCAGTGTATTTATTTATCCATTGTATTCTCACCATATAGGCTAGTATGTATTTTTACTTTTAGCTTATAGGTAGCTGGCAAACTGATAGTTCCTCTCCGATGAATTATGGTGCTATTGATTATCTCTCTGTATTTATACTAAACGAAGCTATGAATCAGAGCAGAAATCACAAAAGAAGCCATGGCAGGTGGAGCTGTTCAATGTTGTAATTGTGGAGGAAAAGGGATTTTGAGAGAAAAAAGATTTACTATTAGAGAAGCTATTCTGATTAGTTCACATTCAAAACCAAAGTCTTTCTAGAGTCACACTAGCTAATGCTTTGATAATTGCTAACTGCGAAATAATTTCTGGTTAGTAATATTCATCACTATCAACGCTGTAACAACTGACAGTTTGGTCTAGGTGTGCATTATTCTTTTGAGCTGCTGCTAAATTTTTTATAAATTTTAATTTAAACCTGGATACGCACCAGGTTTTAATTAAAATTGATAAACTTTTGCCAGCTAACATACTGATGAAAATTTCTATTTTCCGTTTCATTTTAAAATAAATTTTCACTCTATTATAAAGAAGCATCGGCCAAACCTGAATTTGAGCCGGGGACCCAAGACTCCAAGAGACGATGCTCTTCTCAATAGATTGCACGAGTTATTTAATCTTAATATTTTATGGCTTACGATTGTAGTATGCGCTGAGACTATGTGCATAGAAGACGGGACTCTATGCATAGGAGTTGAAACGTTATACATGAGTTAGGTTAAGTTTCAGGTCACGCAGAGATCTGTACCCCGTAGTGGTGATGGATAAGAAGGCCTGGAGCTCAGAGGTTCAGTCTAAGCGACCATCAAACCACCCAATCTTTTTTTTTTTGCTATTTGAAGGATATTCTTCAGCTTTTGTTCCACCATGTGCGTCAGATCCAATAGCAAAACTCAACAAAATTGTGTTTTCTAGTTTTTTCCAGTGGCATAGGAAATTTTGGATTGTTTCTGTAACTGAAGACTCCTGAGACTTCTTACAAATGCTGCTGGCTAAAAATTGCATTGCGTATGCTGCTACAAGAAAAGAGGGACCAGAAATGATGAAGATCAGCAGCTTGCAGTCAGTCCGTGTTAACGCATGCAGGAATTTCCTAGCTTCGAGTTTTTATGAGCCCCACAATATTTTGCTTATCCTGCAGGTCTGCTTTTTAGCTTTTTAATATAATATACATATGTTTCCTAGGCTAACACATTCGCTTTTTCATTCCCATCAATGTTCTTATGGCTGGGAACCTAGTAGATTCTGACTCTTCTCTTGTTGCTAAGTCTGTTCATTCCGCATTCTAACAAAGACGTCAAGCCGTGGGGTAGTGGCAGTTAAGCAGGATGATTAATTTACACTAAAGAGTCTTGCCTAAACGACTTGTAATGCAGGGAGCAGCCCATCGCTAAACTTTCATTGTTAAGTCAGGGGTTTAATCCATTGCTGTTTCGGTCCGTCTTCCACTGCTGGCAAGAATGGTCAAGCAGATGTCTCACTTTTTACCCAGGATCTTACTTCTGACGAATCTCCTGTTGCTTTTCTTCTGTACTGTTTCCTCTTTCCACCACTTTACTTGTTCTTTGTTGTCGAGAATAAGACCCAAGTACTTAGTGTGTGACTTCAGACTTAATCTAGCACTACTTAGTCAGTTAGGTTTTATTTCAGGAATCTTTTGTTTCTTTGTAAAGAGAACAAGCTGAGGCCTATGGTTTTCACTCACTCATTAATCAGCCCTAGAGTAAACCCGAGGAGTTGGTCTAGGGTGTGTGCAAACCTGTACAGGGCTATAATCGCAATGTCATGGGCAAAGGCTATAGCCAAGAGTTCCTTCCACTCCAACTTATTCAAAATTTCGATCTTCATTAAGTTCCACAAGAGAGGGAATAGAAGTTCACTTTTGGTCGTGCTTCTGATGATTTGCACTTCCATCCATTCGACTGATATGAGGCTATCCTCAAGTTTGCTGTCTATTCAGCTAGAAATGGCGGAGTGGGTGTTGGCTGTGCAGAGGCATTCCATAATGACTGCTGTAAGCACATTATTGAAACCACCTTCAACGTTCTCTTTATAATAATTTCTTTGTAATCTTTCTTGTTTGAGAACTACTTTCTGGAGAGTCGTCCCAGCAAATTTAATTATTTTTTTATGCACGTATTTTGAGCACTTGCAAGAATTTGCTATCATAGTCTTTCTATGTGGAGATCTAAAAATCTTGCGAATACTTTGAACAGGAAGGCAATCAGGCTTATCGGCCTGCAGTCTTTCGGATATATATGGTTTCTTTTAACTGCTTTTGGTATAACTGTTACCTTAGCGGTTCTATAGACTACATGACTTCGAGCTTAACAACTTTTGTAAGTTGGTGAGAGACGGTGAGCATTCCTGTGCTCTAGAACATGGCAAGTGAAATTCCATCTGGGCCTGAAAATTGGAAATGCTTGAAGGTGCCGACAGTGCAGTTGGCAGTTTGTGCCATTAGCGATAGCTATGTATCGAGGCTGATGCATCTGCACTAATGAACGTTTTTCCGCATTTACAGCTGGGGGACTGAGGAGGTCGTCCAATTCGGAGATCCATATGAACACTAGCAGGGGCTAAATAAGATTGACAAATTATGATTTGTGGACGACAATCATTTTTCTTATGTTAACGTATTCATCTAATAGACTTCGATTTCTAGCATCGGAAAACTTCGAAACTGTCTCCTGACTTCAACTTACTGGCTTTGTTTTATAGTGTCCTCCAGTATACTACTCGAATGCATATCTACTGCTAAATGCATTCATTATTGGCGACTTAACTTTTGCCTGCTGCTAACATAAGCATCGCGGAAAATTTTTGTTTTTACCGTTAGTTATCAATGAAAAATGTTTCGACTTCAACCGAATTTTTCGTTCAATATAAGAAAGTTAAAATTGTACAAAATCTTTATGTTTTGTATTTTATATTTTCAGCAAGCTTTGTTCTTTCTGGAGACAAACATTTTACAGCGGTTGTTTTTTGGTATTTTAGTATATCTAGGTATCAAATCATTAGATGCCTATACAATATTTCTAGTATTTAATAAAAGACCCGGGTTGCTTTACAATAAACGTCTTTATTGTTCGCTAGTATATTGAGTACTAACTACAGGTTTCAAATAATGTGTATAAATTCAAAAGTTCACACATACATTGAGCCTGTGCATGTAAATGTAATTCCGGTCAATCTTCTTTTTCAACATCCTCGGCCGCGGGCTCGGATTCTCCTAGCGATGCTGGTTTTGTAATTTCCAGTGGGTACAACAGCTGCACTGGCCGTCGCGTCTTCTTGCCATCTTGAAAGCGAATTTCACAGGATCTCACCTTGCCGTCTCTACCAGGATAAATCTTTTGAACGATGGCAAGCTTCCAAAACAAACGAGGTACATTAGAATCATGTACCAGCACTATTTCGCCTTCCTGTAGGTTACGTGCAAACCCACCTTTGTTATGATGAAGAGACCTAAGCTGCTGCAGATACTCCAACTTCCAGCGGTTCCAAAAAAAGTTTGTTAGCCGCGATCGCTCGATCCATAACTGCCTTATGTTACTGTGAGACAGGTCGGATGACTGCGCCATAGGAGATGGTAATGAATAGGGCTGAATTCCCAATAAAAAATGCGAGGGAGTCAACGGTGGTAAATCCCGCGAATCTTGTGATATGTAGGTCAAAGGCCGCGAGTTCACTATCATCTCCGCTTCAATCAAAAATGTGTTCAATTCGTCCAACGTAAGTGTAGATCTTCTTATTGCAGCCTTCAGGACATTTTTTACGCTCCTAACCATGCGCTCCCAGAATCCTCCCCACCATGGCGCTCTTTCCACTATAAACCTCCAGGTTATTCGCTGTTCATTTAAAAAAGTATGAAGGTTTTCAGCAATCAGGAAATTCTGCAAAACAGATAATTCCTTAGATGTGCGTTTGAAGGTTCTAGCATTGTCTGAATATATGTATAACGGACAGCCTCTTCTTGCGATAAATCTTCTCAGCCCAAGTAGGCAACTTTCAGTTGACAAATCCGGTGTCAATTCTAAGTGAACAGCTCGTATAGCGGCACAAGTGAAGAGCATAATATATACCTTTTCTGAGTTGCAGCTGGAATTATCTGGTTTCATATACAGTGGCCCCGCGAAATCGATGCCTGTAGTTTGGAAGGGCCGACAGGCTGTCATTCTTTCGATAGGTAAAGGGGCAAACGGAGGTGAGACTGGTTTGCCATACATTCGCTTGCAGAATACACATTTTCTGATTACTTTACGAATTAGCTGTCTTGCTCTTACAATCCAATATTTTTCCCTGATACGCGATGATACAAGGTTAACGCCTCCATGCAGAGTCCTCTCATGCATATCTAAAACAATAAGCTCGCTCATGTAAGATTCACTTGGCATAATGATCGGATGAGTAGATGCAAAGCTGTCCAGTAGACGTAAGCGAGATGACATACGCAGTGCTCCCTGGTCATCCAGCACAGGATTCAACTCGATGATTTTTGAATTTGAAGGAAGTCTTTGATTGTTGATAATCGAGTGTAGTTCATGCTTAAACCAAATTCCCTGAATGTAGGTAATCCAGTAAAGTTCAGCTCGTTGAAGCTCAGATGCTGTTAAGAACTTAGAGTTTCGATTAGCCGTAGGTAGTTGTTTGATTTTGTCCACAAATCTAAGACAGTATGCCGTGATTCGCAAAAGGCGTCCCAATCTGCTGTATTTACAATAATCGAGCAAAGGCTCTTTGATAGTTAAAATCTCGCTTTCAACATTCACCTTCAGTGAAGCAATCATCATACAGGAGTCTATTGTGCTATCAAATTCTGGCCATTTTTCATTAGGGCTTGATAGCCAATCTGGTCCGTACTTCCAATTATTTGATTCAAGTAGATGCTCGGCAGTTAACCCTCTAGTCAGATGATCAGCTGGGTTCTGATTACCTGGGCAATAGCGCCAGTTTTCTTCATGGCTTAGCTCACTTATTTCTTTGACACGATTTTGGACATAAGATTTCCATTTGCGAGAGCGTCCTTTGATCCAAAATAAGGCTATCTTTGAATCAACCCAAAAAAACTGTTGAAATTTAAATCTTAAAACTTTATGAAGGTAGGAACATAAACGGGCGCTAAGCAGCGCAGCAGTCAATTCTAAGCAAGGCAGCGTCAGTGCCCTTCTTTTATCATCTGCGTTTACGGTTTTATTTTCTTCTTTGAGGGGAACAACTCGACTCTTAGCAATCAGCATTCTTACAGAAACTTGCAAGTTTTTATTTATAACGCGTAAATAAGCCACACAGCCGTAAGCGCGAAGACTAGCATCAGAAAAAATATGTAATTCATAACTAGATGCATTTGATTCACATAAAATAAACCTTGGAACCGCCAATTCTTTCAGCTTGGGCGCATCATTTTTAATGCTGGTCCACTCAAGATACAAGTCGTCCGGTAAGTCCGCATCCCAGTCTAGGCAAAGTTTCCAGGTTTTTTGAAACAGAATTTTCAGTCTAATTGTGTACGGGGCAATCATTCCAAAAGGATCATATATTCTGGAGAGCGTCTTCAAGACAATTCGTTTTGATGCAGTTTGCAAATTCTCTATAAACTCGATTATGGGTTCGATATCGATTGAAAGTTCATCGGCTCTAATAAACCATCTGATCCCTAGCACTTTTGAAAATTCGGTTTGTTCACCTTGTTCAATAAAAGATTCGCTGACTAACGCATTGTTACAGTGCCATTTCCTTAAATTCATTGACGCTCGCTTCATGATAGCCACAGCATCTTTGTAAAGCCTTATAGCGGCCTTCTCGTCGTCTACACTGATCACTAAGTCGTCCATGTAAAAATGTTCATTAAGCAAAGTGCAGGTTTCTGGAAAGTTTTTGGCTTCAAACTGGATATGTTGAGAAATAGTGGCATTGAGAATAAACGGACTACAAGTAACTCCAAACGTGACTCTAGTCAGTCGATATTCGGTTATTGGAGGTAATCTTGGCAATGAGTCTAACGTTTCTGTGAACCAAAAGAAGCGATGAGAATCGCGTTCTTTTTCATTAAGCTGTATCTGTAAGAAAGCTTTTTCTATATCAGCTGTAATACCAATTCTCCCTAGTCTAAATCGCAGTAATATTTTGAGCAAATCGGGTAATAAATTCGGCCCTGTAAATAAATGATCATTCAATGATAATTGATTCTGCTCATGAGCTGATCCATCAAAAACTATACGAAGCTTCGTCGTATCTTTATCTTCTCGGTATACCGGTTTATGGGGTAAATAATATAAATGTGTGCTGTAGGATTCAGTAGACACACGTTCAGCATATCCGGCTGTTATAAATTCGCGCATCGCTTGATCATACTCCTTCAATTTCACATCACGCTGCGATAGCTTCCTAATTAAACTCATTGTACGGTGTAAAGCACCCTCGCGATTATTGTTCAGTTTAGATTGAAGAGATTTCCATGGTAATGAAGCGATGTAATGATCTTTCTTTCGAACAATGCATTTTGAACTGAAGTCTTCGCTTAAATTTTCGGTTGTGTGCATTTCGGTATTAATGCCAATAGCTTCTAAATCCCAGAATTTCTTAAAATCAATCTGCTCGACAGTAGCATCAGAGCATGGCATGGTAGGTATTAAGTTGACATTTACGACAGAGCATGAATTAGGTGAAGGCCCTTGAATCGTCCAGCCAAACACAGTTTCAATAGCTACCAAATCATCTGTCAGACGTTTGATCTTTCCGGTGGTAAGCTTCCAGTATAGATCTGCGCCAATAAGTATTGTGATGCCTTCTTCATAAGGAACCGCAGATAGGTTAATGTCAGCTAATTGAAGCTCACAGAACAACGAGCTTTCTTGATTTGGAGCCGACAAAATATCACAACAAATATTGGGTACCTCCACTACTTCTAAATATATGCGCTCACCACTAAACTGGCTTTTCAGAAATAAACCCACACGGTTACATAGCCTCATAGGTGTTGGTTCAGTACTGCCAAACGGTACTACACTCATTTGATGAGAGCCAATTTTCGGAAGATGTAGCTTTCGGCTAACATCTGCGCGTACAAACGAAATCTGACTACCACCGTCAAAAATCACACGAACCAGTAATTGTTTTGAATTGCGCTCCGACGACGCTAATACTTTCGCAGTTTGCAAGTAAACCTGTTTCAATGCTTGTCTCTTATTGCCACCTGCATATAAATTGATAGCGGGTTGTGAAACTGCTTTGTGTGCATCAGAGACTCCTTCCTTATTTCTCGAAATGCTTTGACCACTGCACATATTTCCTGATACAGGGTTGGATTGTGTGCGTTCAATATACTCGCACATTGACGAAGCATGCCTGCCTTTCTTACATATTTTGCAATATACTCTTACCTTGCAATACTTCGAAGTATGACCACTACGTGTACAACGAAAACACCTACCACTTGCTTTGAGCAAGGTTTTGCGTTGTGTTAGAGAGAGCATCGCATTGCAATCTTCCGCTGTATGCACATTTGTTTTGCAGAAAAAGCACTCACGGCTGTTAGAATTTGCGGTAAAAAGACCAGCCGCCGTTTTTCGCAACTTAGACGATGTCGAAAATGAATTTCTTGACGCCTCATTCGATTTTTCCAGTGATTCGACTTCGTTTTTCAGGAATGAAACTAGAGCTTTTGTTTGATGATCTCCATTAGACAACGAAGTAACAGAAGAAAGCTTGTGACTATCGTCGTCATTGTCAGCCATTACATCCTCAGTAGGATGTTTATAACTTCGATAAAAATCAACACGCATATCATTAGGCATACATTTGAGCAGCACTGATTTCAACATAATATAGTAGTGGCTAGATGGAACCCCGAGAGCCGTTAATGATCTAGTGCAACTTGTTATCAAGTTATATAGTTGTCGTAAGCCACAGACATCGTTCCTCGATGTGACTGGATTTATAGAAAGTAACTGTTGCATATGCTTATCTATTACTTTCTCTGTGCTTCCATATTCATCGCGTAGAAGCGAAATGGCGGCATCGTAGCAATGCTCTGTAGGCGTAAATCCAGCAATGACTTCTGCGGCTCTTCCACATAAAACCGATTGTAGATAATTGAATTTATCTATTGTGCTGAGCGTATTATTCTCATGGATAGTAGTACGATATTGCTCCCAGAACAGTGACCATTCTTTTAAGTTCCCCGAAAACTTTCGCAACTCCAATTTCGGTAAATGAACTCCAGGTTTACGTGCATCAGGAGTTTTGATAGAGTTTTGAGTCGCTGGATGTAGTGAGTTTTGTAATTCACGTACCTTGTTTAATCGCTGTTTCAGGCGGGCGATCACACTGACGGCCACATCTTCATATTCCGTGATTTTTTCACAATCTCGTTCCAACTCTTCCGCATTTAACGAGCTTAACATACCGCGCACCGCTTCATTCGCTTTTATTAAATTGTCACGCGCATTGATCATTCGATCCGAAAACACCGTTAGCTCCTCTTCGATCAAATCTAATTCATCCGAATTGGTATCGGTCAGTTTCGATTGAGACGAATTTAGATATTCTGTGGCAAGCTTCGCAATTTTCGTAACTTGCCCTCTACACGAGCCACGATACGTGTTATCTATTACGATTTATGTTCGAAATTTACCAATTTTCACTATAACCGTACTCTTCCCGGGTTTCGGCACCATATACAATATTTCTAGTATTTAATAAAAGACCCGGGTTGCTTTACAATAAACGTCTTTATTGTTCGCTAGTATATTGAGTACTAACTACAGGTTTCAAATAATGTGTATAAATTCAAAAGTTCACACATACATTGAGCCTGTGCATGTAAATGTAATTCCGGTCAATCTTCTTTTTCAACAATGCCATTTGATTTATACACTCAAAGCTCCTGCTTAATCTTTGGAGTAGCTTTTTAACGAACAATTAGATAATTATATTTTATTATCTCGCACTATATAGCATATTATTGAGTTATGTTATATTACATAGATATGTTATATTATAACACAAAAAATTAATCATTTCATGAAAAAAAAAAACTTATCATCAAAACCCGATGTGGTTTGTGGTGCGATTCTTTTTTGTTATATGTTATATAAAGGTTTATGTAAAGAAAGGCTCACTTTTTTATTAAAATCCTAGTCTTCCATGGAAATGACACGTAGGCTATTTAACTTGAATTTTATCCTTCGCAAATAATGCTGTTTTGTGTCCTTGCAATATACGTAGATACCATTGCAAAAATGGTGGAATCAGACACTAGAAACTTTCCAGCTTCATCTAACAGATAGTAGAGACAATAATAAATATTAGCTACGTAAATTATATCAACTTGACAAATGGTGACTTCAAAAAATAGAATCCAATGTTCTTTACAGTAAATAGGTATACTGACATTAATTTGTTTCCAAATTATTTAATTTGAATGTTAAAATGAAAGAAATGGCATAACAGATTGACTCTAATACCATAATGTGCACCGCGATGATCTACTTAAATTGAAGCCGGTTTATGTTTCCGTTCATTTCTTCGAAATTTCTCAGTAATTTTGATTAACAGCTGATATCATTGATTTGTGATCATGGTTCCCTTCTTGTCTATAAATCAGCATAGACAACGTATAGTCAAGTATGCACTGTGTGCTGGTGTCTGATGAGAATCAGTGCATGCTTTCGAAACCACTTTGCCACATAAAAAAAATTTTTCAAATTAAATAAAACTTTTTTCAATTTTAATCATCCCGCAAAAACAATTCAAGCTGGTATCATATTTGCAAGGCTTTGTTGTGATACTGACCAGGAAAGGGAACTTTAAAAAATCCGTCTTCGTTAAAAATACATCCTGTCAAATAATTTTATGGAATGAAGATACTTTTCATATTCATGTTGTTCACAAAATATTTACACTTAAAAATACATATAATGGTTAAAATTCAATGCCGGACTTTAAATAGGTCGGAAACCTCTACTTGATTAATCTACGTATGATTTTGTGAAAGTTGGTTGTGTTTTCTACTAACAACAATTATTTTTTGCATTAAAATATAAAAAATATTTTAGGCGGAAAGAGTTGTGGAAAAATCTAAAATTTTATAAATAAAAAAAAATGTAGAGCTTAATTTTGTAATTTGCTTTTACGCCGATGTTTTTTTGCGATTTCCGATGCGAAATGCATTAATATAAATACATAATATTTTAATGTGTAGATATATAATGGCCTGAATATCCGCTCTGTTACTTCAACACGAGTAAACTATATAATGCACAACATTATCTGCAATGAGGTCGAACATTATATTCAAGCATTGCAATACAAATCACCTTTAAAACCTTAATCAAACATAATGCGTTGCGTTGCCATATCATGTTGAGTGAATTTAAACCGACACGAATATGCTTAAACATGAATGCCTGGTGTGCATAGCTTTCAATGTATAAATTTCCGCTCGCCATAAATGATTAATTTTATTAAGTGCAATTGCGCGATTTGCTTGTATAGGCGGAAGTAATAGCCAACACAATAATTCATTTGTTAATTTCTTGCTCACGTATTCGAGCTCATGTTGAACTGAAATAATTATTAATCTATTGTTCGATTTTTGCATACTAAGGAGGACATCATTCGGTAGCAAGATAAATAAATAATTGGGTGGATTTCACATTAGTGAAATTTCAGTTAAGATGTTCATTAAATCAATTACTGCTTTAAATTAACAAATAATCATTGAAACATTTCCACCAATTCGTTTGGTGAATGTTATTTGCCGGTGCTATTTTTTTGAAATACATCAACTAAAGTCTTTAAAATAGAGGATTCATCGTCAACTACGAAAATACAGTGAATTGTAGTAAAATTTAAAATTATTATTGATTAAAATAATATTGATATTAATTATTATTAAACGATAGTAAATTTTAAATTATTTATCAATGCATTGTTTCATATTTTCCAGCGCTATGGTATCACCTAACGTAATTATGCCAGCATTAAATGAGTCATTTGTGATTGAAGTATCTGTTTCTGTTTTATAATTTAGTAATAATTCCGTGTGTTAATAAAGTAGGGCTCGGCTTGCGACCAAATTCAACATTCAACAGAACATCAAAACTATATACTAATTTTAATTCCATATCCTGCCTTTTACAACTGTAAGCAAAAACTGGACAGCCAAAGCTGACAAGACGAAAGGTCTATTATTGCATCTGGGTGTTAACCGCCATCGCAGACACACTTACCTCCTTTGAAATGTCGTGCCAGCAAATAAGATACCAGTCGACATGAAATGCTTGATAAATACAAACTGGTCGCGATACCGTTGTCATCCAAATGGAGACATCATAAATAACAAATAAAGAACATTTTTACCAGAAAGGCAAAAACTGCTTTTATAGGCTCCGAACCGACTTCAATCGTCAACATATCGTCGCTGTGAAATCAAACCGGCATATCTGCAAAAATTGAGTTTTTGAGTTTTTGGTATCAAAAAATTCCTTATTTTCCCCTCTATTTTTGTGTCGCACCGGCATATCGTAAAGTTGAATAAAAACCCGTCTAATGGTGTTTTGCCGCTTTGCATTCACGTGGAAATAGCCCACATGCGAAAACTTTAAAGCGCTCTAGTGAAAAATGTGTATTTTGCAGATATGCCGGTTTGATTTCACAGCGACGATATGGCCAGCATGCAATAGATAGTATCTTATTAACCAGATAACGAAAAAATACAGCTTCGTTGCCGTTTCATACGAATTTAATTGCAATGATTTTTTCCCGTTCAGCGTTTCGTTTCGCTGCTTTGTAAACAGGCAACAATAAATCATCAGTTGGTAGTACATATTTAATAGTAAATATTTAGCACTGATCAATATCTTGACGCCAATATAGTTGTATCAAAGAAACTTGGAGTTACTTTTCGTATTGCGTCATTTTTTTCTCAATTGTGAAGTTCTATGTTTGGAATGAATCATGTTGCTACTGTTATAGAGTAAGGATATGCAAGATTTTATGTTAATTTTGTTCACTGAAGAATCTAGCATAACATTTGATTGTTTTTCATTCTAACAAGTTTGTGTATGTATGGTTTTATAATGTTCCCTGTACTAGGATTAAAAACACACGATGAGCGAATAAAATAAATGAGCTACTCTAGTCCGATTCGTGTTGTTTCATTTTAGTGACCTTTCTTATTGGCGAATCGAATTCTTCGGAAACAAAGAACGTGAATAGATTTGAAATTTTTGATTCCGAGCATCAAAACTAAGTAAACTAACGCTACATCAACAGGAGCATTGGCCACAGTTATCAACAGTACAACAAATAATAACCACAGTTATCAACAGTGCAATAACCATTAGTCCGGTCAAGGCCTGCTGCAGTAAAGAATTTAAGATGTCTGGCAATTGTGACACTAACATTTGGTTCGACATTATCAGCATTTCTTCGGAATCACCCCAACGAAAAAAAACCTTGCTTTGGCTCTCTCCTTCCAATAATCCCCCGTCGAATTTCTGAACGGGATGTTCTTCACTCATGCAAGCTGGGTGTCCACCTACTAATCAATGATCTCATTCGTATAATTTGCTATTATAAAGGGGACGTTATAAACTTCAGTAGCCTAGTGGGTAGAGCACTCCTTCTGTGTGTGGTCCCTGGTCCGAATCCAGGTTCGGGCGAGAGACCGCGCACAGAGCTTTGAGTTCACCTAGCTTGGAACCTTGTCATCCTTAACCATCTGCTTGGGATGTCAAACGCTTTCATGGTGGCTAATATCAGGTACAACGGTTGGATGGTGGAGGCCATGATCATTAAACCGAACCTGACACTAATCGCCTTTCTCGTCGCACAGCAGCTCATCAAAGTATTGAACCCATCGCACCAGTATTCGAAATTGGTTCACAATCAGATTTGTCTCCTTGCCCTTCCAGATTTAAGCAGTGTCAAGTGCGATGCCTCATTCTGTTTATTTGTTGGTAAAACTTTCATGCATGGTGCGATCGCTCCCAGTAATGCTAAAGAACACGTCCCAGTTTTAAATCACAGACTTTCTTTTTTTGGCTCGGTGAACCCGTTACTTTCATTCTCGTAGATTTCGGTAAGGTTCTACTGTTAATTCTATACGGAATATTCTTGCGTTCACAAGCCTAGTTTCATTAATCTTCCAAGAAGTTGTTCTGCAATATTAGCCTTGTTTGGTTTACCTTTATCAAGAACAAAGTAGGATAGCAGCGTCAATAGCTAAAATGATTTTCATTGCCGATGCACGAAAGAGCTGGTGTAAGAAATAAATTAAGGTAGCTTAAATGAGTATTGTGAAAAGTTAGCGCAGAGTAAAGTAGAGTAGAATAGTTGAATAAACACAATGAAGCGGCAAAACAAGTATCACTAAATAATCCAAGGTTTGGATGACAACGATTTGACAAGTCGGATGAGTGGAATGGAATTTCAGTTGGTGGATCGTGTGGGGCCCAATAGAGGCGTTCGACCCCAACGGCTCCAGAAAACGGAGTGAAACACTTTTCTTTTTAATTTGACATCGTGAGTGAGCGGAGGAGGCGAAGTAGGAGGCAGTATGTTTAATTTGTTTTGCATATTTAAGAAAAGTATTCGTTTAGCAACAATGTTTGTAATGTTTAATGTTCTTTTTCATATTTAAAAAAAGTATTCGTTTAGCAACAATGGAGAGTACTTTTTGGAGCTAAAAGATTTGTAAGTGAAGCTGGTGAATGTAGTATTGGCAAAGAATTAAGCGAAAGTGACGAAACGATGACCAGCGGAGTGAAAAAAAGGAGGTTGGAAGATACCTTGAATATCGAACATCGAGAAAGGGCCCAGTGAGGGAGTAGTTCACCTAATGTACTTTGCTGCATTTGATGAAGGTAAGTTAGATATAGTATAAGATTGAATGCATGATTTATTAAATCAATAGCTGTACGATAAATGCTAACGCGCTAGACGCACAGTACTATGCCTTGAGTAGTACTACACTGAGAGAAAAAGTCGTGGTTGATTTAACTATTATTGATAGTAATGCAACAATACATTCAAAATTTTCGAATGAACTACGGAAAATGGTTCTTTCTACTACGCTGAAATGGTTCATTTGACCATACAAAAGTAGTTGACTTTGCTGATACAAAAAAATATCGAAACCTTCGAGGATTAAACTGTTTTAATTCGTTCATAACTACGATATACAGTTGATCTATAGAAAAATGAGCATCAAGTCATTTAACACTACAAAATATTGAATTATCAACAATTTCCATAATAAGCGAACTACTCTACAGCAATGGTTAAATTCAACAAACATCATTCCACACCACATACTATAGTCATTTACTATTTCGTACTATGTACATTGTTAGAATACCATAGTTTGTGGTTGCTTACTTTTTTGCACCACGGACGTTGTTCACCAACCACGCGAGTAATGGTTGTTTTAACTATAGTCCGAAGTTGACGCAAAAACAACTAAGGAAAATTGTTGATTTTACCAAGATTTTTCTCTTAGTGCGCTGAGTCTGGCCTCGCAGCGGAGGAGACTGTCAGTTTTAATGTATTTGAAGCGAATGATACCTCAGATACATGGTTGCCAGATTGGGCGAATTATCGCCAGATTGGGCGAATTATCGCCAATTGGGCTATCTTTTCTATCAGTTTGCGACATTTTATTTGGGCGTTTCGCTTGCTACTTTGGGCTTAATTTCAAAAAAGAAAACAAATATCCATTCCTCAGACTAAAATGTGATCAAACTTTTGCCGATTTGTTTTTTCCCCACCAAAATTACAACTACAAACGGAACTGTTAAACTGCAATTTTTCTCAGCTCGAGGCAGAAACCGTCAAAAATAATTGTTCCTTATTTTGCCGCTTGACGTTGAAAGAATTAATCAAAAGAATGCCGTCTCATTTATTCATTTTCAGAAAAGCATACATGTTTTCACTGACAATTTTTTTAGAAAATATTTCACTAACATTTTCGAAGCTACCTCTGCATTTCACTCTAAGTAATGAGAAAGAGTTCGAATTTCAATTTGAAAAATTAAGATCAACATCCATGACTGAAATATTTTCGAATAAAGTTCCAGATGATCCAACAGTTTCCTGGTTAAAAATTTATGCTCTGAGATCTGCTTCAGGTGTGTTTTTATTTAAAGATTTGTGTGAAATGGTATTGTCTATAATGACACTTCCTGCGTCAAACGCCTTTGTTGAGCGGTGTTATTCTTGCATGAATATAATCAAAAATAAACTTAAAAACAGATTACATCTAAAAACACTATCTGCTTTAATGCGTATACGGTTGCAGTTACGCCAATGATGTTGTGATTGCTTTCCCATATCTGAGAAATTAATAAAGAAGCTTATTTCAAATATCTATGATATAGATATCGATGGTGAAGAAGATAATGATAAGGAAATGTACCAATACAGCAATTTACTGTTTTCTGATGAATCGTAAGTAATATAATTTAGTTTTTTAAGTATGTTTCTAGCAAAGAGTGCCTTACAGATTTGAATAAATGTGCATATTGTATTGTTCAGTGTAATTTATCATGGTTTTAAGTAAAAATTAAACCAACTAATGTGTAAATGCGATTTTGGGCTGCAAATATGTTCAACTCCGCGATTTTGGGCTATTAATTGCCACCAACTGGGCGACTTTTTCAAAAAACTTCTGGCTGAGTTTCCAAGAATAACTGTAGCAAAATATCTAACAAAAAAATATTGACTATAAATTTTTCCCAGAGTAATCATTAAATAACTCAACAAAATTTTAGCCTAGTATTTTCTTTGGAACAAAAAATATTTTACAATTGAAATTTTGAGACAAATTACTGTTTTTTGTATTATATGCATATTAGATGCATGCCATTGTCAGATTTTCAAGCATTGATATAAATAATAAACTTTGTACAGCAAAATGCAACTCAATATGTTTGCTCCATACTACTTGAAACGATAGAAGAGTGGGGATAAACAATCTATCTAACAATACAATTCAATTAAATCAAAAAAGCATAGTTCCATGAAGATGTTAGCATGGTAATATTCAAATTCACTTAATCTACTATTAATCATTTTGGCTAGTAAAAATGATACTAATGATTCGTATTTGGGAAGTAGAACTTCTGAAAATTCTGAAAACAATAGTGTGAGAGAAATTCATATATTTTGGTCTTGATTTCACAATAACCAATTGGTAGACGATTCCGATTTTCTTTTTTTTTATAAAATACAGTTTCAAATTCTTGGATATGTACCATGGATACTTAATTTTTGAAAGGTAAAAAAAATTACAAATGCAAATCAATTAGTAAATACACAGGCGTGTTAGCTCTTCAATAGCATAAAAATCCAACTAAATTCCAGTACATTATTACCGGTATGATTAGACTTAATTACCATGGTGTTTAGTCATCTTTGAATACACGATCCAGATTAACTTTTAGTGTCCCACCTTGTAGCTCAACTAAAAGAAATATTCAACAAATTTGTTTTTCTTATTGTTGCGTACATAATGTTCATTCAAACTAAGCTTTATAATGCTTTGATGTTGTTTGCCTTTGTAGCACCGTAATGACTTCAAACAAAAAACGAACGTCGCATATTAAGTCTATAATTACTGTGCTAATAACTGGATGACTTTAGCAGTTTCAACTATTTTTGTTTTTGGACGACATCAACTCATCCTACAAAAGTTGTGCACTAATCTTGCTTAATTGCATGTCTGTCCTCGTAGGTAGGTGCATAGATTGAAGAGTAGTCGGCAGTGTTTTATGCCCACTTAATCTCAATATCATTTGACTTACAAGATTCAAAGTCATTTGTTTATCAGACTCCAGAAATAATTAAATTCATAGCTTACACTCGCTTAAAGTAAGGCGTCGTCTACATACTGGTGACTAGCTAATGCCGTTTTATGGTATAGTATTTGAAATTTAATTGACGGGCAACACATCGAGGATACACTTCGTATCTTGTCAGGGATTAACGAAATATTTAGTTGATATATTTTACTTCGAATTAGTTTGCTGTTGAATTCTTTTCGGATTGTGATATGCTAGCAACTATTATTTCAGAATATTAAATAGAGCCAAGCCTGTTTATAACGATAAATGAAAGATAAAATGTTCAAGTTAATTGTAGACAAGGAACAATACTTTTTGGCGATACTACACTCAGAAAAAATATATGTAAAATTGGGAAAGCTATTTAATCTATTTTTCACTATGAATTGGCGCCATAAATGTTTCGCTATGAATTAACTTCTACATAGTAATACGTACTTTAGTTGTATTATCAACAATTTTCTCATTGAATCAACATGGTAAGCTTGTAATCTTCAAATCGCGAATAGGAAATCCAACAGCTAACTTGTATCATTATAACATGCCATCTTAAAGAACAATGTAGCTGCATAGTGAAAATACTAACAACAACGTCATAAATGTACAATGTAGATTCTTGAAACAACAAAGGCACTCTCAAAATTTACTAAGGAATTAGTTAAATTCAAAACCCATGTTTTATTTCTACAACGTACCTGCACTTCGGCTACATTGTCACTCATTAAGTAATCATGCTAATTAAAATAAAAATGATTAAGGTAAGATGCATTTACCACTTTATTTCATATTCATACTTAAAGCTAATTCCAAAATATTGTTCACATTCGTTTCGCTTAATAAGTATCAAGTCCTTAAGCTATGGAAAGCAATAAATAGTATTTTTTTAAAATTGATTCAGGATTAATTCAGGATAAATTATTGCTAATTTTTAGTGTTGCATGGAAAAAATGCTTACCAAAACTAGTGTCATACCAAAATTAACTTATTATTCATTATAATAATACATTTTCAAAATGCATTTCATACATTTTTAATGCGTATTTCTAATGATTTTCATTTCATTTGCGGAATAAAAAACGTATTTTTTACTTTGGAATAAGCTTTCATAATAATTTGTTTCTTATGTAAGATTTACCATTGTTAACTATGTACCAGTAGACTTCGCCCACGAACTATTCAGTAGCGCGGTAAGATTCTAAATTTCATTAAATTTATTATTTATTCAGTTAGATTATAAGAAACGCTTACGAACTGTCTAGAACAACTGCCAACAGAAACACTTGACACTTGTTCTGGTAAGGTGAGAGGACAACTGCTAACGCTTTTCAGCCTATAATAATCCGCGAACCTATTGAATGCGTTCCATCGTCGATGCAAAATTGAAAAAAAAAGTAAAATATATAAACAAACCTTTTCTTTCTTTCATACAAAAAGTTTTTCACGAAACGTGGCGCGCAGGCCAATACTTGAAATTGCATCCCTGATATCTTCCTTCGAGAGGTATTACAGCCTCTTATATGTTATATCACTCCCTGTAACAAAGCATCAGATCAAAATAAAACGCAGTTGCAACAATATGCTCGGATCTATTGCTCTTGCATTTCATTCACTATTCAGTGCATTGATTTTCTATTGGTATAAACTCAATATTATCAATAAACACTTCTAATGAAATAAAGCAAGGAACTGTTTAAAACAAAGACACTTTGTTTTCATTTCGCACAAAACACTATAACACTCTCTTGTTTGTGAATTGCTTTGTATGTTATGCCGCGTTTACACGCGTGGCAAATGTTGGCGAGCACTTGTCTATTCTCCCTTTTTTTTCACATGCGAAAACATGGAGGGAAGTAATTTGCCAAGTTCCTCGACGAAAGGTTCGCCATTTGTGTAAACGCGGCATACCACGACTTGTAATATAATGGTACGAGAAAGGCTAATATTTACCTCGCAACGGCAAATATAGCGCTTCGAGTTTCCCTTCAAACAACAAACTATACAGCTCTGCATCGATTTCTGCTGGTACTATCACTACACTTTCCGTAACTATTTCAGGATCAATTTGATCACACATTACCACCACTTATTATTTGATAATAA
Organism: Nemotelus pantherinus; assembly: GCA_963978885.1. Lineage (NCBI taxonomy): Eukaryota > Metazoa > Arthropoda > Insecta > Diptera > Stratiomyidae > Nemotelus > Nemotelus pantherinus. The sequence goes on from OZ022264.1 coordinate 46,106,018, forward strand.
TAATAATAAACGATTTATCACGTACCGGTAATAACCAATTTAAATGAATAAAATCGAAGTGAACCAGTCATAACAAAACCAAACTATTTATCACTCCGAACGATTCGCTTCCACTGTACGCACCAGATCTTTTAAGCGCATTTGATGAATCTCGGAATGAATGCTGAAGGGATCTCGTAAACGATCAAACAAAAGATAAAAAATTACAGCGCATCTTGTTAAATCAACATATCGATTAGTTGGTTTGTATATGTAACTCAAATAGCCGCATAGGAACATGTTATGATGCAATTACACTCTCGCCGGGGAATGCCAAATATTGACGAGGTGAGTGTGTAAATGGTCTCCTTCTCTATTCTCGGCTGTTTTTTTCATGGCTTGCTCGTCGGCTCTTGTTTGTTTTATGAAGGGATAATGATCCTTTTATTGCTATGCCTGAGTGTTTATGACCGTTTCGTCCTACCTCGAAGCCGCTGGAAGCGAAATCGGTTTTATGTATCGAGTCAAAGGGATTCGAGAAGGTAGCGAATGCTCATTTACATTTTCGAATTTTTTGCCGGGACTTCAAACATGTCCTTGCGTGGAACAGATTGAAATAACTCAACGCACACCAGGCAGTTGCAATAGCCACAACCTGTACCTCAGCCATCGTTCACAGAACTGAACAAAACAGCTCACAACTGTCGAAAGGTGCATTGTGCAATATCCTAAGTAAACAATTCACCCTATGTCTTGCTGAGCGTCTTGTCGATTGTTTTGGTGGATGCCCTCACGAGACGTTCGTCCCTATGTATAAATGCGGCATTATATTTACTACATTCGTGTTAATTCTGAAAAATTGTTTGTATTTATGAAAGAAACTTCAGCGAATATACAAAGAGACTGAATGCTTATTATGAGCATTGTTTTAATATTGGTAATTCTTGATTTTACTATGCGTCTTTTTTCTGAGTGTACTGACACAACCTACAAAATGTTGTTACCTTAGTAACATTTTCAGGCTCAGGGCTAATACTGGCGAGGGTTAATGATCTCTTAAGCAATTTATTCTATTCCATAGGTCGAATATCATTTGTATACATACAATTAAATTCGCTTGCTAGTAAATGTGCTATTTCGATAAATAAAATCACTCATTGCATATTCTATCAACACAACGTTGTTAACGATTCGCCATGTAGGGTATATGTATTGTAAAATAGTACCTCGTTTATATTTATTAAATACCTATCGATTGGAAAAACACTAGAATTAATTTCGTATACGATTTGCAGAGCTGGTATATCCGATCGAATATACCAGCAAATTGTTTTTTTTTTTAAAGAAAAGCCATAAATTAGATTCAGACGGAAATATTTTGTCGATAAAAGTTCTGTTAAGTTGCTCTATTATATTGATATTCTCTACTGTTTTTTGGCCCTAGAAATCAAATTTGTTGACAAAACGATATATTTTTCATTAAACTTTTATTGAGTGAATTTAAAACGGAATTAATAAAGGTACGAGTTTCCGGATTTGGATTTATTGTTGATATTTGATCGGACACGAAACAAATATTTCACAGAAAAAATATCGCGATTTAGTCCATTACTAGCTTTTCATTATTTTAATGAATTTTACCTATTAACATTTTTGCTTTAGAAAGTAATACGATTGGAACTTAAGGCTTAATCATATGCAATAGCCGTTTTATGCAAATTCTACTGAACCATCAAATAATATGACAACACCATTCAGTTTTCTTGCAGTAAATTTTATAAATTTAGCTTTAATGGGTGTCAGACTTTTAGTGTTGGATAAGTTTTTTATCTAGCATCGAGCTTATCACTCGACACTCGTCTACATTAATTGTGGCTGAAGCCCCAACCAATTTTAAAGCTCAGATCCAAGACATAGTGCAGGTATAGCCTCCTTATTAATTTTATGGCAGCATTTAACTCGCTGGAAGCATACCTTAACATTATAGATGTTAAGAGCTATCACTCGAAAAAGGCATTTAGCGTTATTTTCATTCTATAGTGTATACGAGTATCATACACCATTTTCCATTTTATAGTAGCATCTCCTAGTACGAAATTGACTAGTGCTGGTAACTGTTGGTTGATAGTGTTTTTAGCACTTAACACCTGTATCGGGCGTTCATAATCGAAATTGACAACACTTTTCCTTGACTAAACTAAAACCATATTCATTTGCAGTTTCTTGTAAAATTTTAATCAGCAAATTTGGGAAAAGGCATTTAGAATAAACAACCCCAACAACTGATTACCTTAAGGTCAGCTTATTCAACTTCTAGGCATAGCGTTGTACACCCTCACGTAAAATTTGTGACTCTTTCACAGCAGCTTTTCATTTCTCGCATTGCCGACGACAATTCGGTCGAGACGATTAAGTAATTCACGGTTACTAAGCTTGGCTAAGCTGCATCACTTTCAACGAGCTGCTACAAAAAGACTCCTGGAATCTTGGCGTTCTTCTTGAGTAATTTATCAGGATACCTCGAAGAAAATCAAGAGGAACAACGAGCTATTGAGCTTAAGCTTGTATTGCCTTAAAATCTGTGGTTTGAGAACCGATCCTATCAAGTTCAGACTACTTTAGCTTCAAGCGGAACTCATAACGAAAATCTCGATCAGTGCTAATATTTGTGATTTTTACATTTTGGGAATAATTCTGAAATTTTGAATACAGTGTTTCCCGTGTGGTCCGAGATCATTTGTCCCATGGTTTGGCCTATGTTGAAACCAGTTATGGAGTTGTCCTCATTTGTATTAGTATAGCACTGAACGGAACACTCTGTCGTGATTTTCCTTAGTATCTTGCGGTTGAATGTTTATCATCTGCTTAAAATTTAGACATTCATTCAATATATATACCCAGTAATCTTCCTCTGTCAATTCACAAACGTGTTCTTGCGAAACCCACCTCGTACATTGTCAGTCGCTTTCTGTTTGTATGATGTGGAGTTTTGCTTCGTCTACGCTAGATTAAGATGCTGCAAATAGTAGCATCTCATTTTCGCATTTAACCTAATTTCTCAATTCGCGCCGGCTAATCATATTAAAAAAATGAACGGATATTTTTCTCCACGTCTTCCTCTGAAAAATAATGGTTTCATGTTAACTCTTTCGAAATCAAAATTCTGATAAAGCCAGTATTGGCTCCGGCGGTACTCTAAATATCTTGACTAAATCATTTTCATCGTCCCTATGCGTCCCTCTTTTCATCTTGTCTAACACAAACTTCTTTCGGAAATTGCCAACAACTTCCTAGTGCACAAACTACGTTTCAAACTACCACCCCATTTAACTTCTGTCCAGTTTAAGTATAATCAGAGGGTCTACTCTTTTAATCAATTTACTCTAGGTTTTGAGCAGAACTGTACTGTAAAAGGTAAGCCCAATCATACCAACCTTCTTACCTTCATACATGTAGTTGCATCTGCTCTTGAGCTTCAAAAGTGGTTCGACGTATATTCGAGTGAAATTCGACATAAAAAAGGAGAAAGTTCGGAAAAATTAGGGGAAACTGAATTTTGGTATGAACCTTGATACTGGCGTGCTGAACAAAATGTCAAAAGTCCCCATCGATCCGAATACTGCGTTACATTTTATACAGGGTCAAAGGTCACCAAAAATGACCTTTCGCAAATATCTCAGTAACGGTCACCTATATATACAGAAAAACAATATATGACGAATTTGTAGCTTAAAAAATTTCCCACAAAAAACTTATGAAAACTTTTTATTGTAACGATAAGCGTTTTTGAGATATTTTGATTCATAAACTGGAAACTTTTATATTTCTCATGAAACGTGCGCTCCATTCCGCACCACCTTCGAGGTAGAGTACAAAGTGGGGTTTTTTATGTGGTATCCCCAGCAGGTCTAATCCACATTTGGTTTTGTTTGCAAAATGCTTATTTTTTAATAAATTATGATTAATTCGTTGATTAATTTCTATTTGGTTTATTTTAAACAGGAGTTATTAATTTCAATTATTATTCCTCTTCGGACTCTATTTCTATGTTTATGTTTTCCTCTTCATCATCTTCTTGTTCTTCTGTTGTCTCCTGTATTTTCATGGACTCAGTCAGGAAACAAGCTGATTCTAAACCATCAGTAGGGTCGTAATCATTGGTGTTATTCATCTCGGGTGATAAATTTAAGCACGCCTGGCCATGACACTTACCACAAACTGGTGAACAATACAATTGTCCGGGGAAATCTAACATGGTGCTTCGGAAAAATTAGGGGAAAGCTGAATTTTAGAGTGAACCTTGGTACTGGCGTTTTGAACAAAATGTCAAAAGTCCCTATCGATCCGAGTGCTGCGTCACTTTTTATACGGGTTCAAAGTTCAAGTTTCCTATATATCTCAGTAACGGTCACGTCTTCAGAAAAACAATGTATGACAAATTTGTAGCTTAAAAAATTTCCAACCAAAAATGTTTATAGCTTTTTCCGGTAACCATAACCGTTTTTGAGATATATTGATCTAAACATTTGTTACTAACAGCATCCTCTCTCTCACGGCATGTTAATATTATCCGATTTTGATTACGACTTGGCATGTTTGTGAGTTTGTTTTTCTATATTTAAGAGGTGCATTTTTGAGCAGTCACGCTTTTTAATGGAAATGAGGCCAACTTCATAAGCATTGTGACAGTTTATTTTATCATCGCCGACGACTAAACTTTATATTGTCATTATCATCAGAATTTCTGAAAAAGGATTATAACATATTTATCCGTCTATCCTGGAGTGTAGTAGATATGTTCGTTTATATATTTGTTTTTTGGGTCTCTGAAACATAGAAAAATAAACTCACAAATATTCCAAGTCTGCTTTCACCTAATTTTTCCGAAGCACCATGTCAAATTTCGCTGGACTAGTATTGTATACTAACTTTTTCAAAGCTATTGATTCCACTAAACATAATCTCGTTCTTCTAAAGCTAAAGAATGATGGTGCTACCGGTCCTACGCTGGTTTACCTTTTACATCCTTGGAACTACTTGTGTTGCTACATCAATTACTTTTCTTCGCTGATTTCATCCTTCATCAGATGCTCCGCATGAGTATATTCTTGGAGCTCTTCCTTTTCTATTGTTCACTAGCGATCTCCCTTCTTTGATACGTTCTTTTGGTCTTTTGTATGGTATGCTGGCGATTTTAAAATTTTCCGAGTGATCGGGTCAAATGATAACTGTACTATATTACAAAAAGTTGGATCATATTGGAATCTTCTAAAGCCTTCGTTAGTTTTTCCATCTTCTCGCACCTCTTTCTTCTCTTTGCTTGTAGTATGTTTTAATATTGCTCTGAAATAACATTAAGCTTATTTAAACAGTTTTTCAATTTCGGCTTCTCTAATGTGCTTATAACGATTGGCTTTGGTTCTTTGGTTCGGGACGCTTTACAGATGGGTCCCCTTCGATTCGTTAATTTATAAGACTGTAAAATCTGACCTCATTAGCTAAGTCCCCGTCCACTAAGCAGTTTATGAAACATTTGTGTTTTCTTTCAACACAATGACCTATATTTCGGTCTTCTAACGCTGACGTTGTATGCATCACAAATTTTTCTAAAAAGTAGTTTTGTTTGCATCTTTACTTCACGACATAGCTATCTTAACCTCTAACTTTTATATTGCATATTACTTTAGTTTCTTTTTATTTTCATTTGAATATTCAGCAGCTGATTTATTTTTGTTTTTCTGTTTACTAAATAAATACTTATAAATGGATACTGAATTTGTTTCAATCATACATCATCATAGGCAGTATCTATGTAGTTGTATTGGATAAAACATTAGATGATTGGTAAAATAAAAAAAAAGTCATGGGTTTACCACACGGGCTAGTTTTATTTTAAATTCTCAACAGCATCTACGTAAATTATCTCTGTGATGAAAATTTTGGTGATATCTGTAAAATACAAATAGTAGCATTTACGGAGAAATCAGCTCCGTTAGTCTAAACTTCTAACGGAACAGGTACCTGACGTAGCATTAAGTTAGTAATGAAAAAGGTCACAAGAATGCCACCTAACTGAAAAGCTATAAATACTCATGTCATAACGTTTTCGGTGACGTCGGCAGCACAGCCTCGGCTATACTACTTAACTCGAGAAGAAGAAAGATGTAAAAATGATTGAATTTTTCATCTTACTACATAGTAAAGCGTATGATATTTTTTTTAAAGAAAATACAAAATAAATACCTTTAAAAATAGTCCCCATTACAATTTAAGACTTTGTCAATGCGATTTTGAACAATATATTTCTCTCCAATAGAAGTCGCATCTCGCCCATTCAAGATGTTTTCGCAGACCTTGCATAAAGCTATTAATCGTCCGGAAAAAATAAAAATGAGATGGTGAAATATAAGATGGTTGATGCCGCAACGTTTCCCAGTCAATTTCATTTTGACTGTTCCTATCCTCATAAGATCAGGATTCTCTTCCTGTTCATGAGCACTGCATGCTTAAGCTGTAGTTTCTGATGAACTCATAGCAGCTGAGAGCACACTTTAACTGCAATTGTTTGGCCAGGTTTCAACTGCTGATATTACATGATGCCTGTGCAATGGCACCATACGCACAAGAATATCTCCTGGCGGCCAACGCTTGGCCATAGGCTTGGCTTCGATATAGTTCCGGAAGGATCGTTTGCCGATACCCACTGATATATGCGTCGTTTATGGGCGTGCATAATCTATTTTTCATCGCTCGTAATCACTCGAGCGTTGCCAGATACTTACGGGACAAAATCGCCAAAAATAAGGAGCTATATAGCCAAAGTCGCCAAAAATCAGCCAACAGAAGAATAATTCTAAAGTTTTGATAGTGAATTAATAGTATATTTATTGCTTTATATGAATAACAGTAACAAAAAATAAAACGTTATTTTTACAGCTCTTAGCAGAATTTAAAAAGGTATATTATAAACATTTAACTAACAATAACAAAAAACCAAAACGAATTACTTTGCGCACATTGCTATATTTTTCATGGTACTCAAAGATTTAACAGTTTATTTTATATTAAAAAATTTTCAGTTTAACTATTTTTTTCACGTCGAAACAAGCATATTCAAAATTTCCCCCGTTAAAATTAGTGTTATAAAAGCAATTTTTATTTCAAAATTCTTACAATTAAAACGTACTATAGTATCGAACATTTTTACTGTTACAAACGACTTCTGTGTTACAATTAGAGCACTTATGGTCTGTACTTTACGGATTTAAATTTGAACTATAAATCAAAAATCTTCGCTACTGAAAGGAAAAAAAAATCTTCGCTATGAAAATTTCAAATTGGGCTATAAAGTCTTTCAAATATCTGGCCACATTGCCCGTGAATGCTCGGGATTGCCCAGCGATGCCCAAGTTTGCCCGGGAATATCCGGGGGCCGGGAATACCCGGATGTACCCGGGAATGCCCGGAAAACCGGCTCCTCACAGAAGTTGCATATAATTAAATATATAACAGTTCCGTGCAAAAGTTTAAATATTTGAGTAAAGTTTGCCCTACACTACCAAAGTAAAGTGTGGCGCCAAAATTTAATCTTTTGAGTAAGCTTTACAAATGCTGTGCAATAACTTTTAACGAACCATTGAAGTAGCCAAGTATGTAGCCAATCGCCAAGGGATAACTTTCAACGCCAAATGATTGATTCAAGTAGCCAAAATGGCGATAAATCGCCAAATCTGGTAACGCTGAATCACTCTATCGGTGTGGACCAAAATCGAAGTACATCCCCCGAAAAGCTGCATTACATTGTTTTCAGTGAGTTTATGTTGAATCCACTGACAAAGCCGTCGTTTCCTCTCCAGACGTTGAACATGGCGGCTTAAGGTTCTTGCGTCAGCCTAAAAGTTCACGTTAAATTCTTGTTGTTCTCTATGTCCGCAAGAAGCTCTGTGTCATTTATCCAAGGCGCCAAACCAGGATGATCTGCAATTTCAAGGTTTCAAGTCCCCAGTGCGGAATCGAGCAAATCATCGTTGAGCTGTATAATGTGATACAGCATCGTCTCCAAACGCGTCACATATCCTGCGGGCAGTTGTTACTGCATTCGTTTCTGATTTGAGCTCTTAGTAGAGACCACAAAGTTTCATTGATCATCTTTGCACTTAAATATTTCCCACAAGACATATAAATGATGCTCAACATTTTATTGGCTTCAGAAAATTCCCTTCAGAAATTTATACAGATTTCGGAAAAATGATTTGACGTTTTAGAATAAAGAGGTCTACAAATAAGTCATCTCTAACCCAACACTTTTAACGCAACCACCCAATACAGCAGCTGTATTCGAAGGAAATTTTCTGAAGGCTTGCACTTTTCCCTATATCTGGCTTGTTTTAATTGGCTGACTTACCCATAAACTTGCCCAACTTGCCCATAAATTCCACTCTACACTATACGTTCCAATACGAAATTACTTTTACGTTAGCTAATAAACATAATACCAGATACCTACAATAAAATCACAATTACTGTGCCTTTATGCGATGAACCACAAACAAAAAGACGTCTTTCGTACATCCAGTGCTGCCATTTATTTTTTTAGAATAATGCAAGATTCAATTTTATTTAATGCTAAATAGTGCTAGATCTTGTAAAACTATAATGCTAAATAATGTTTTCTTATTTATTTTGAAATAAACATGGTTCAATATGAAAACAATATGCATATTTATATGAAGGTTGATCAATAAGTAATGATAATCGGTTATTTCCAATTCGCATAACATTCCAAAAAAAAAATTTTTTTACTACTACATATACTCACTAAGTCAGCATTAAAAAAAAATACAAATAGCTAAATTCTTTTGAATACAAACAGTCGAAGAGAGAACATCAAAACCGGGAAAATGAAATTAAAGCTGTTATTAAGTATCTTTGTTTGAAAAAACTTTCTACCAGAGGCACACACGGCTACATGGTGGAAACATTAGGGGACTCTAATCCTCCATATTCCACCGTTACACACTAGGCCAAGGAGATTAAGCTGGGAAGAACATCCATTGAAGATGAACACCGCGAAGCACGTCCATCCACATCCCTCACTGAAGACAACGTAAAAAAGTCGAAGATGTCGTGTTGGCAGATCAAAGAGTGATCCTCAGGTATGTAGCTGAGGTCACAGGGATTTCATATGGTAGTGTTCGAAAAATCTTTGCCAAAAAATTACACATGAAGAAGGTATCTGCGCGTTGGGTAACGAGTATGTTAACGTACGAGCATAAGAAGAAACGAATCGGCATTTCAAAGATGAATCTCAAAAAGTTCCAGGCAGATCAGGAGAATTTTTTGTCACATTTCGTGACCACGGACAAAACCTGGATCCATCAATTTGATCCAGAAACCAAAATGCAATCGATGACCTGGAAGCGACCCTCTTCATCGACGCCAAAGAGATTCAAAGTGTCAAGTTCGGCAGGAAAGGTTATGGCATCAGTTTTTTGGGACGCTGAAGAAATTATTATGGTGGAATATTTGGAAAAGGAAGCCACTATATCAGGCTCTTACTAAACTGATGAATGAACAAATGAGAAGATTGCGAGAGGCAATGAAGGAGAAAAGACACGGCAAACTGCGAGCCGGAGTGCTGTTTCTTCAAAATAATGCACTGGCTCACAAGGCTGCAGTTGCGATGGATACAGTTAAAGAAACAGGATTCGAACTGCTTGAACACTCACCTTATTCGCCAGATCTAGCTCTCAGTGGCTTTTACATCTTTCCTCGACTCAAACACCACCTTCGGAGTAAGAAATTTGAAGATTATAGGGAAGTGATGGCCGCTGTTGAGGCATTTTGGGAGAGTCAGGATAAAGATTTTTTTTCTAAGGGTATCCTGAGTTTGGAAAAAAAGATGGACTAAATTTATTAACTGGTTAGAAGACTTTGTTGAAAAATATATATATCTTTTAAGTTTAATCACCTTGGTTTATATTCATTATCATTACTTATTGATCAACCCTCGTATGTATAACAAAAACAAATTAGAAGTTTAAAATTTACATCTCAAAATGATTCTATACCTATTACAGACATATCAGTTATATCTAAATCTTCTTCTCTTGTGTAAAGCTCATTTATACCAATATTTTTCAAAACATCGTTTGGAATCTCACAATCAAAACAGCAACAATTATTTATTTTTAAGTGAAGAAAATGTATTAGTGTCGGATTTTTCTCTAACGTTATCCGTGCGATTGCTTGCATTTGAATCCCTAACAAAACAATTCACTCACATTATTCAGGAAAAATATCTAACTAGAATGCTCATAATTTGGTAAACTTGAACTTGTAGATGCCCGAGGCTCCTGGGAGTCTGAAGTAGATATCACTGATTTTTAACATCATCACGATATAATGGAACGTGACCATATTTAAAGCAATATAGATGACTTTATAATCTTTATATTTTAGACTTTATAATCACTATCATTATTTCAAAATCAGACAAATGTCACTTCTGGTTGTCACTTCTAAGAAAAAGCCACGAGCGCGTTTTTGTATTTACACATGATTCAGGAAGTTTCTTTTCATGAACGCAACTGAAAGTACACGAACAGAGCTATTATTGAGAAAAATTCGATGGGCGAGATTGTAAATAGATGAGCGCCAGATTATTCCGAAATCTAAATTTAAATGCTAAAAATAATGCTAGCTGCTAACTTCGAATTTCGTATGCCGTTTTGGAAAAAATAATGCTAGATCTAACATTCAAAATGCTAAAATAGCAGCACTGCGCATATCGGTCCCAGAAGTTTCAATTAACTACCTACCTTTATCGGATATATTAATTCACCAAGTTTTTTCCCATGTAGTTTCCTCTTATTAGTCAAATTTAGCTTTTTAAGTTAAATTTTATGATTGATATAGCTGAACTACCTTAAGTAGCTCTAGTATAATACATATATTTGTATGTAAGTATGTATAAATTGAAGTAGAATACCCTCTTTTCAAAAGTTTATACTTATAAGAAGATCGATCACCAAGCATGTAAATTTGTTCAATGAAGTATCCAAATTTGTTCAATGGAATTTTAAAACCCTGAATTGAATTTGACTACTTTATTAAAGAATTTCTTTGAGCTTCCCAAAACATGCAAGCTAATTGAATTCACAAGAAAAATAGCTCATTGTATTTTCGAAGACGACACAAATATTTGAATTTCTGTTATTTCCACGACTGTTTCGATACTGACGCCCATACTGTGAATCAATAATCCTATAAAAAGCGTGTTGGTCATCTATCGACTGTTTGCAATCTTCAACGTGTGTTGATTCATTTTTGCAGCACTCACGCCTAATTTGCATCTGTTAATTAGCAAACGATGTCGATGGATCACTATCACTTCATACTCAACGGATTTGAGTAACCCACAGCTCGGCTACGAAAACACCATATTTGTTAAGACAACAAACCGATGAGACACACTTCCTCCCAAAATGAAAGTACACGACTTCCGTCTATTAAAATTCTCATATCAGCAAACAATCGGATGCGACAACAATATTGTCAATTTTTTTTTGCTGATATCGAATTGAATTGCTGATGCTGTAAAAATATATTAATGCTTGTAAATATTTTCAATATAATGCAGTTATAGATTAGATTTTGCCCAGCTATGTTTCATGATTTGTCAAATATTTTTTGTAGCTTAAAGCATTATATCATGATAACGACGTATTTCACATCGTTTTATTTTATCTTCGTAGGAAACGGTTTTCGCACAATGATATCGTTATTGTCAATGGGACAGTACTATTGCATTGGCAATATGAGTAAATACGAATATGTCATTATGAGTAACCTTTATAACAGAAATATATAAATTGACGCTTGCAATTTTATTGTTTCAAAATGATTCAGATCAGTGATGAATATATTGACATGATAACAAGCTTTCTAAGGTAAAATAATCTTACCGGAAAAAAACGTTATTGTCATATTCCAAGATTTAAAAAACTGTCGAAGTGCTCATTCCTGTTTCGTCCTACCTGTATTAAAGCAAATCAATGTGGTTGTCTTCATGTAAGGCATAAGGCGTTTCCATTGTAATACATGCAGTGTAATGGATCACAGATACAATATAATTGAATGACCTGCTGGATTATGTCTGATTCATTGATAAGATATGAACGTGATATATTTCTGTTATTAAATAATTCATGCAGTTTTATGTTTAGTATCGTATGATAGAAATATTTATGACAGTGATTAACCGATATCCGCGTGTGATAAATTTCGATTTGTGAGCGCAGATGGAAGCATGTTGGTTTGAAATGAAACTACAAGATAATTGATAGATACAAGCTTTTCGTGAGTAATATATACATATGGGTAGTTTGTTATATATGTGCTTATCTACGTAGATATCCTTGCATAATAAAACGATAGATGAAAATGCATAGCTTTCATTTTATTTCTATGTTTGTTGGTTACGTTTGTCGAAATCAGCTATATTTTAACCAAAAAATAGTAATTCCGCGTGTGAGTCAACCGGAAATTTTAAAAATCGAATAAGGAACTTCCGTCAAAACTATGGCAAATCAACGTAACGGTACCACACTCTGTCTAGTGGGATGCAATTGCAGCTTGACAAGGCATACATTTGTATTTATAATAAAATATATAAAATGTGTAAGTTTCATAAAATCAGTTATCTGCACATTTGATGGTCATGTGTGTAAGGGATAGAGAAAGCTTAGTTATTCTGTTCACGAATTTTTTTCTGCAGTTGAGAACAATCCCGAGACTCCTTGACTGCAATTCAATTAATTGTCTTTGGAGTCGTCTATATAAAGCAAATAAAGCAAGAACAAAGCAAAAAACATCAATTCAATGGTTAAGCCTGAATGACAATCACACTGTGATTGTCATTCGCTAGCACTGTGCAAAATAGGCACCTAAATATCGATAATAATTCCGTTAAATGCCCTGCTGCTTATATTATCAGGGGCGGATTTGACCATTCTGCCGCCCTAGGCCTCAGCAATATTTGCCGCCCTTTTCGTGAATTAGTATTGTTACATATCTTCGCTGGTTTTCGTTGCGCCCGAGCTAAAAAAAAGCAATATCAGAGCAAAACTGGCAGCAGTTTGTTCGTAAAAATTCCCTATTATTGCGCCCTTGCCACACAAATAATTATTAAAATACACACACGGTAAAAAACCTAAAAGTACCTAAAAAAAAAGAATCCAAAAATACCAATTTTTAACAGTTCAAAACCGTATACACCTTTAAATCGCATATAATTCCAACGTCTTTGCTCATATTTTTATAAGTAAGTATACTATTCCGTAATATACTATTCCGAATATTCAGTAATGAAGTACAATTTAAAAAACACGTCAAAAATAAAAAGATTCGCATGTAGTTGATATACCTTGTACCATAATAAATTAAAAAAAATTCTCTGAAAATTCAATGCACGCAAATATTTACCTCTGATAAGGTTTTCTTAAATTGAAGGGGGGGTCTTTTTAGGTCTTTTTAGGTTCTTTTTAGGTATTTTCAGATACTCTCTAGGTACTGTTTAGGTATTTTTGAGTTTGTTTGATCCTTTACCGTGATCGCATTTCGATATTTATTATAAGTCAAACTTTTTAATGTCCGAAAAAATTCATCAGAGGTGAATTTTTGCGTGCATTGATTTTTTAGAGAATTCGATTGGCTTGAGGTATTAGGCTCATTAAACTCAGATATATGTACATATACGACAGAAAAAAAAACTGCCACCCCCAAAAAAAAATCAAAAAGTGGCCGCCCCAATGAACATCGAAAATTTGCTGCCCCCGAAATTTGCCGCCCTAGGCCCGGGCCTAGTGGCAAATCCGCCCCTGTATATTATACTCCTTGCGCTGGCGTAGGTACTACCTCCGACTTAAACACAGAATTCTTAAGAAGCAACTAGGTTAAACGCAAAGCTGCCGTAAATGACATCACACAGGGGGATGAATTCCCTGATATATTTATATATATATATATATATATATATATATATATATATATATATATATATATATATATATATATAAATTTATGATATAGCTTCATTTATTCGAATTATACATGAGACAAAAATGCGGAAAAATACTAGAACGAAAAGGGATTGCAATTCTTCCTGAATATGTATTGCACTATATTGATTTCAAAGCTTATTTATAACGTTTTTTCATTGAATTCATAAATTCTTATGAAAATTTCTTTATGTCTTGAAATAAATTAGCGCAATTAAGTACGCGAGGCTGCCAATAAAATGAAAATCTGGCTGTTGACACAAAACGTGTGACTATACACGGAGCCAAAGAGTAGACCAAATTCGTCCCGGTACTTGGGGTCTTGGGGAGTATAAATAGTAAAAACTCAATTTTTAGAATTGATATTTTATATACCTAATCAGAATTAGGCTAACTTAAAGCTCGATGCATGGTCTTCCGTTTCTATCTGGATTCGAACCCTACATACCCACCAGGCCACACCAGCTACAATGCGTAGCCTATACTGATGGGGCCGCAGTTGACCTACTTTGAGCTTTTTGTCTGCCTATAAGTTAGAGAACAACAACAGCAAACCACAGCAACCCTGCCTCAGTTATTGTTGTTTTAATGCTGCCTGACCTAACCAGCCCTTGATCGTGACACAAAAAAATGTACCTACTATAAACTAATAAATAAATCCTTCATAGCTCGTGCTTGAAGCTATTTACACAACTAAACATTTTTAACCTTCAAACTTTCAGAACTATTGGCTTCGGCTACTATCCAAACCGTCGTGCTTCAGCTCAACTATTGCGTTGCCAACTGCTGTAACTACTGTTCTTGGTTTCTACTACAGCTATACATTAAGTTTCGGATTAAAAGCTGTCATTGACTGAATACTTTGATTGTTTGAATGAGGAACATTCAAACAATCAAAGTGTAGAAGAGACACTGAGGCAAGAGGAAGAGCTGCTTTCGTTAAAATGATAGCCTGTTCCAGGCTAAAATAAATACTGAGCTAAATATTAAAAGCGGTGGAAAGTGTCACGTCTGCAACTTTATACTACAGGATGCATCGGCCAGACTAAAATTACGGTGCCGTTGATGAAGATGAAACATTCCCTAATAAGTAGACAGGAAGAAAGGCTTACTTCTTTTGTCAATCATTTATGTCAGAGCTGTTGGTTCATATCTTGGGAGCTTTTCTAGATTTTGAAGGCGCCTTCAATAATGTGCACACAACAGCTATTATGGAGAGCCTCCACGCACACAACACTCATCCGCTATTTGTAGCTACATAAACAACATGCTTAAGCACAGGCTCATATCAGCGGAGTGGTCGGGTGCGCAAATCACAAGAAAGTTCCACAGAGGCACTTCGCAGGGCGGGGTTCTATCCCCTCTCTTGTGAAACCTTGTAACAAACTTAATTCTGAAAAAGTTGGAAAGCTTGGGACTCACGGTTGTGGTCTACGCTGACGCGAACTTAGAGGAAAGAGTTAAGCGGGCAAGCGATGCGATTTATGCCAGCAAGAGAGTGCTGGGTAAAACATGGGGTCTAAGCCCTGCTCTAACGCACTGGGTCTACTTGCCGATAGCTGGGGCGATCCTTGTTTGCACTGATGTCTCACACATACAAATCGATGTGTGTATTCGATTGCATTCAGGCCCTGAAGAGACTGGGTAACAGCAGAAGAGTCAGAATCTTCTGGGTTCCCGGTCATAAGGGCATTGATGGAAATGAAAAGGCGGATGCGTTAGTCAAGTATGGGGCTAGTCTTCCCCTTTTGGGATCGGTAGACATCCTTACTCCTATCCAAACGACTAAGTACTCAATCGACTCCCAAATGATGCAGGGTGCGACGCGCAGATGGGGCGCAACACAGACCTGCAGGGTAACCAAAATCATGTGGGGGTCATACAATCTCGCATCGACTAAGTACCTCCTCGAGTTAACGCGGATTGACTACAAACGACTCGTTGGTATTATTACTGGCCATTGTTTTGTAGCAGCACATGCTATGAAAATGGGACTCCTAACGAGCGACACCTATAGGATGTGTCAAGAGCCAGGGGTCTCAGAAACTATCCAGCATCTCCTGTGTCACTGCCCGGTACTGGAGAAAACCAGACTGCGACACTTCGGTGAGCCCTGGCTGGTGGATCTCTTGCACGTGGCAGAGCAAAAGCTGAAGGACATCCTTCAGTTCGTGAAAAAGTCCGAGGCCTTTGATGGCCGCTTGGACTGAACTTTCTTTCTCGAGGTCCATTTATCTGGTATCACTATGGACCAGTAGGTCTATGTGTGGCCATATGCCAGTCAGTACAACCTAACCTAGCCTAACCTTGGTTCATATAGAACTGCTTGTTTTGTGTTAATGCCTTGTTCGAACGAAACGATGATATTGGCTTTATTAACTTACTTAACAATAGTTTAAAGTAAAATAGTAGCTGTAAACACATATTTGCGTATCAACCTTAAAAATCGAAAGGTAAAATCAACAGGAAGATTTTGTGTTAAATTACGATATGGCAACATGTCTTTGAAACTCACGATCATTTCATTTTTATTTCAGGTCAGTTTTGTTGAATTAAATTTCACAATTTTTGACAAAAATGTAGCTCCCTAATTCAAATTTTCACGAGTGGAACATGTAGAAACTCTATTTTACAATCGGTTATTACAAGGCTAAAGTGATTAATTCCAGGACTCACTTTCGGAACAAACGCTGGTTTGATTTAACCTTTTCCAAAGGAATAGCAAATCAAAAACACTTTGAATGGCAGCCTATTTTCAATGATGAAATGCTGAATTCATAAGTATCCTGAGCTGAAATTCGATGGAAAATGATATTTCGTTTGACATGCAACAAAACGGTCAGCTATGAATGAAAATGATAGTTTAATAGACAACACGGATACCAGAAATAAGGAATAGTTGGAGAGTAGTTTCTTTGGTATACAATGACAAACAACAGTTTTCATTCCTACTTAAGACCAACACATCTTCGAAATTTCATATTGATCTGATTATCTGATCGCGAGCACTCGTGAACAGAAGTTTCGAGTGCTCAAAGTAGAGATAATTTGTCGAAGGGTTAGCAACTTGACAGGGTAAACAAAGGATAAACTTTATCAGGAGAGTCGATGATTTAAAGGATTTTTTCCACGTGTCTGCCATAACTAGAAGGTTGCCCGCACACTCATGTAAAGTTTGTAAGTGTAGTTTGAGGCAACATCAAAATGCCGCGAATATTTTGGAATGATCCAATGTTTCTGTCATAAAAAATAGAAATTTGAGAAAACAAATTTTTCTTTTAGGCACTCATCAATCACAAAGAGTTCAAAATTTGCAATTTTTTTTCATCATGAACATGCATAAAATATTATCAGTTTTCATTTCTGACTCTTGCTTTTTTAATAAAAAAAAAACAAACCACTCGTTCTTTGCCGCCTACATATTCTGGCGTATTCAGTCATATAAATATGTGAAGGTGATAGAACAGTATAAAATATATAGAAAATTCATTTCAAGCTACAATCAATTTTGCAGCTTCTTAAGAATTCTATCTTACGTCAAATCTACAAATATGGCTAAGGGTATTAGTGACTCAACCGGCAAAAAAGAGCACTTAAGCTAGTTAATTACCATTAATATTCACTGGCTGCCTCATGATTATTTCATCAAATTACGAAAGCAACTAAAAATTGTCTGAATGATATTATCCATCTATGACTGATCGTTTTTTTTTGTCTACAATCCATTTCCTAAGACTCACTCCAAATTCAGTTTTTGCTTCCACTATTATGAATATCTCTCCATCTGCACATTCAAAAGCTCATCTGTTTCTGGGACGGGATGATTCGTTAATCCTATAGGCGAAATAAATTCCAAAATTATTTCATAAAACTTGTGAATCAACTTATCTACTTGGAAATTTTACGAGTATTTTTATGAGCTGGTAATTTCTTCTTTGTGTTTTTGCATTGCGTAGGTGCTGACATATAAACTATAATCAATTTGAATAAGCCGTAAACACAAAGTGTTTGAAAATAAATTTTCCGTGTCAGAGTTTTCGTCCAGCAAGTATTAATGGTAGACACGATCAAAACATGACCAGCAGCACAAGTTCTATAAATTTTCAGGGATTTTGTGTTGGATGTGATAAAATCCGATTTGAATGATGTGTCGGGCAAAAGAATAATTGTTGTCGTATGAATGTCATTGAGTTACATATTTCGTTCCTGACTTGACCATTATTTATGGCTTTGATGATTTAATTTTGATTTTGAGGATTAGTGGAAAACAAGTTTGTATTGAATGTTTCGGGAGTACCTTACAGCTCTTGCCATTAAAAAAAGTGCATCGTTAAATCAGGAACGATTTTAAATTCTTTTTATTACCAACAGTGGAATTTATTGCAAGCAGTGTTGTGCCCTTCAGCCATTAATAACTTCGTCAAAATTTAAATCTGAAACATTCGCTTTTTGTGGTTTAATCTTGCGGATCAGTTCTTTATATCTTATGCGAATGTGAATGCGGTTTATTTTGGCAATCATCCGAAAAGTTGTCGCGTCACTGAATAGAAAGAAGCCGTAAATACACATAAATATTTCATCTTTCCATTTCAACAAACCACGTCGCGCAATCGGCAGTCTCAGAACTAACGCTTCAGGTATGCACGAATTGCACATCCTATTATGAAATTCGCACTTAAATGTAACCAATATGTTACTCTGCGGGTAGCGTAATATTAGCAAGCAGGGATACATGATATCCATTTATTTTTACTGAGCAAGCGAACGCTTCATCTTTGTGTGCCCAGATTTATGTAAATGACTTTTCAAGGTACATGTTGCTGTCATAAGTTCAAAATTCAAATAATTATTTTAAACTACCAAGAGTTGAGTAGCATCTCATTTATTTATTGCACTTTTGTGTGTACCTTAAACGACATAAAGTCTAGAATAGCGTAGCATAACAACCCCTACGGCAATCTTTTCAATATACATTGGCAGAACCATGTGACATGTCTGTCGCGATACAGAATGAAATGCATTTCGTAAGTACAGGAAGAGCAAATCTACACGTTTGGATTAAGGCCAAAATTCGTTCTCGCCAGCTGATCAAGAACTTTTTCATTGGCATTGGGTTCATTTGAAACTAGTTCAGTGCTTTTTTGTGTGATTAACGTGAAAACGTCTTTTGTGTTTCCCGCTTACTATCTAATATTTTTTTATTATTTTTTCTTGTGAAATCTGCATAGTTTAATAACATAACCAGGGTACTTAAGTGCCTTTTAGTAATAAATTTTTGATCTTATCGAAGAGTTTTTAAAACAGTATTTGTGAGTGAATTTGAATCAACATAAGTCAACAAAGAGTAAGTGATCAGTGAATTATTTTAATCTAATGCGACTTCGTTTAATATAAACTTATGCAGTGCTACCAGTGTCACAGAATTCTTATTATTAGTGTCATAAAAATTTAAGCTTTTGCGCATGTTGCATTAGGGTAATGTTCATATTTACAGAAGCATTTCTTAGATACCAAAGCAGATTAAGATTCAAAACAATGATATCAAAACGTATTCAATACATTAACATGTCAAAGCTATCACTTTCATCCGTGGGAAGTTTTTTTTCATTACACAAGTGCATCCTACAAGACTTGCACAAAAGTGTTTCGAGTCGAGAGTCGTGAAATGTGTTAAAAATGTGCTGAAAATCTGGGATGGATTCTATAAACAAATGCAGATGTTTTAATGCATTTGTGTTACGCTGAAGACTCCCCATGATCATAGAAGTAGAAGTAGAAGTAATTTATTTTGCACTATCTGCTGAGACCCATAAGCTATTTCATGGATAAGTAAAATCTTAAGTTGGATATATATATTTGCTATCTATCTAAGTCCATAATATATTTTCTACGATAATAGCAATTTACGCGACGCATACAAAGCCAAAATGATCTTTGCAAATTATGTATGTATATAATTTTTGAGAAACGGAAGAGTTTTTTCATATCCTGACTAGGTCCTGGCCTAATCACACATTATTTTCATCTTCTATTTTTAACTAGCTTAATCCAATTTAAAAGTAGTACATCTTTTAAATGCTGGCGACTGCTGGAGACTTTTTGCTGGCCTGCTTCTAGATTTCTGAGTATAACATGCAGTTAATCCGATATGTAAGGTGGTTAGGAACTAACTTCTTACGCTGTGGCGCAGTCTCAACTTAAGTTAAGAAAGTCCTGTGCATAAAGCGGAAGGAGAGTTGCCTTACTGACCCACATGAATCAAAGAAACAATATTACGTCAGTGGGTGATCGCTGTTCAGCGCTGCCCCCAACGACGCCACGTACCGGAGGGGTGATGTGACCGGTGAAGAAGAATTTAAATTAAAAATATTTAAAGAATTTAAATGTAGTTCTCCCGCGGTTTGTACTCTAACTTCATTAAATTTGCGTAAAAGAGGCAACATACACTATAAACACTTTCAATATCTCCATTTTTCAAAAACCAATCGCTTTTGGTGACAGACTGTCAGTGGTACTAGGAATGAAAACTTATTATGTTTTGAGTTTGCTTATGATAAAGAAGTGGGAATTTTGAGCCTTGTGTAGGCGCTGAGTACCTAAAAGTAGGCAAGGACTTTTTTCAAATTTCGATTTATCATAACTTCTAAGAAAAACAATGGATCATCGTGAAATTTTCAGAACGTATTGATGTAGACTAGAATTTAACACACATGGACTTTTAAAACTGTGCGGGGAACTCTGTAGCTACAGCAGGCTCCTGAAAAAAATCTTCAAATCATCGACCTTCCTGAAAAATTTTTGATTTTTGAAAATAAATTCAAATTATTGATAAATCTTGACTTTCGTCCACCAAGTCAAACAAAATATTTCAAAATCCCGCGGTAAACAAGAACGGCAACCCGTGATCAAATTACCTCTATTTTCAGCACCCAAAACTTCTGCTCACGAGAACTGACGATCGGATAATGCGATCAATATGAAATTTACAGGACATGTTGAAATTAGCTAGGACCAGGTCTGATAGAAGTGACTTTGAAATACGGGCAACACTGTGGCAGTGGTGCCATTTGGAAAAATCACTGAGAAAAAAAAGTGGTATTTGTCTTATAGCTTCCGATTTAGCCACCAGATTTTAACAAAATTCACGCAGTAGGTGAACCTTACTCTAAGATAGATTTCATAGAAATTTGGTTGAAAAATTAGTATAGGGACGCCAGCTACGGCAATTTTTGTCTAAAAATTTTTTTAAGGAAAATAAAGATTTTTTCCCTATAACTTCCGATGCAGTAACGAAATCAAAACGAAAATCATGTGACAAGCATATCTTGTTGCGTTTCTATTTTTGTAGTATTTTTCTATTTTTGTAGTATTTTTGTAACTTCGTCTGATGGATTTATTTGTGTTATGCAAATTTGGGTCTCTACAGAGATTTTCAGTGCTTGAATAAATAATAGAAAAATAATAGAAAAAGATAATAAGCAACACTTCCAAACGTAAATTCAAGAAAACATGCATTTAAGGTAAAAAAAAAATTTATTCATCGATCAAACAAAAATTTAATTTATCATCAATGTAATTCATCATCATTTAATTCATCTTTCTTTCAACAATTAATTACAAAGAAGGAAATTATTGTATAGTTAAAAAATAGTTTTGACTTGTGGTATTGATTGGAGTAAAAGATCAAGATTAAGATTGTTTTGACTCCTTTACTCCTGATAGAAGTATACATTCGTACGCACCAACGAAACGCTACACATAGTGGATCAGTTTTAGGATCTGATTCACGACAAGAACTTGAGAATAGAGAACAGATAGTACAAGTTGGCAATGAAACTTGAAAAGAAGACATTTATCAAGGAACAGTCTGCGTAATTCAAGAGAAGGAATTTGTAAACATGTTAGACGTTCACCGCTATGTATGGTGACGAAATGTTAAACTTGAAGAACAAACAATGTGTAAACGTACGTTGGACGAATTCCAGAGCAGCCACAAGGTTTTCAAAATGAAGACACGACAATTGGCAACAGTATAATAAATAAACAGTATAATAAATAAATAGTATAATATAAGTTGAAATATTCGCTAAAGGTTTTGAAGTCTTAAGTATAAAACCAGGCAGCAGTGAAGAGGAGGCTATTATAATATGCACGATATGCTGGCCAAATTTACGCCTAGGGTCAAAGACAACACAGACATTTTTACAGTTATCGACCACATCAAGAAAGAAGCCAGAAAGAAAATAAAAATTGCAATGTTGGCAATGTTTCAAACTACCGTCCATATCCCTCTTCTTCTGTTTTCTCTTTTCTTTACTTTTATATCCCTTTTCTTCTATTTGGCTTAAACGAATCATCCACAACAAGCCATCTGCTCTCTAAGGAATAGCGAGGATTGACCAAACACCACTCGATATCTACAAACTTAGTTAAGTTTGTATATTTTGCTGCCGGTTTGTTGTTACCAATGTCATGTACACGGATTTCGCTAATGCCTTTTAGGGTCAATAATGACTTTTTGTTGGATGAGCTTCGTCGATTCGGCATTTCTGATGCTTGCCATTCCTCAATTTCGTCGAATATTGTTAATCACACTTAACGTGTCATATTCAAGGTTTGTTTTTATCTGGTTTTCCGCAAAGTTCTCTTGTTTATATTATTCATGTCTTATTTACATTGTTCCTCTCTTGTTAATATTGTTAATTAATATCCTACCCGGTAGCCTCAATTCATATCCCTCCTTTATGCGGATGCACTACTGACTGTTTGCGTTGTCAATCGGACCAAACTGGTTTTGCGATCATGGACTCCCGTGTATGGAGCCCATAAATGTTTTGTAATGTCTTCAAAACCAAACCTGTACCAATCTGGTTTGGTAACACACTTTCTGGGAATCTGTTGTCACATATACGCGTAAATGCACATGAAAACTATGGCGCCTTCTTAGATCCTTGTTTAAAATTTGCAGAATAGCAGAATTTGTTCTAAAGCGTATCGTTGTACACTCAATATATCTGCTTGTGTCTGACTTCATAATTCACTAGTACGTAGCATTTTTGAATAATGGTCCCAAATTTAATTTCCTTTGCCTTTTCTACTTTTTTCTGCTGCAGTTTAGGTTTAGCAGGTGTCTCCTAAACATGTTTAATTTTTTTTGTCGAAATTTTAAACTTTTCTATGGTGAGTATTCGCAACTAGTTTTCGGATGAAAGTTTCCTACATAAAATTTGATATGGCTTACTTTGTCCATTTATTCTGATTTCCCAATTCGTTCGAGTTTTAGACCATCTTTTCAGACTCAGTCTACCTTTTCTGTTCCATTTGCATGTACGAAGATATTTTTTCACTCACCGTTGCCTAGGGTGCTTAGAAGTCACGATGAGTGTCAGTTTGGTTCTTTTTCCGATCCGTCATTTATTTTGAAAAGGGGTATTTTTCGAATTTTGTCTAAGCTTTATCACCTACAGCTTCATGTTTTAATATTAAATCCAAATTAGTTCTTATTATTTACCATTGTAATTAATTTATTGCTACTATTATTTTATTCTATACTTAATAAATTGTATGCAATATTATTGTTAGCTTTTAATGATTAGATTACTGAATTTTCATAATATTCTTATTTTTGTACAAACCTTCAGTTTCTATTTTGCAATTGGATCTCATAACTGTTAGGTGGATTTTTAATTAAATATTTATAAATATATATAACCCTACTATTAAAGAGACTTTGATCCGTTAAAAACGATTTTAATGAATTCGTCTAGATTTTTTTTTTTGCTTTTGGAACAGAACCTTAACCTTAAAGACTAGGTGCTGAATCAAAATTCAAAAAGAGCGAAAATAAATTCAGGTTACTATACAGAGAAATTGTCACGTATTTCGAATTTTTAACGAAAGTTTTATTTTATCCTTCCAATTATTAACTCGAGATTTTTGTGATACATAATAAGTCACTAGTAGAAATGATGGAGAGCAGGCAAGAGAGGTCGGGAAACCAGTTGCGTTGCCATTGAAATTTCTATGACTTGAATTAAATTGATGTTACATTTTCTAACATTGTTTTCAAATTCACTCGCTCTACGTTTCAAAAACCGAGCATTTCTATAGTTTAATCGGTCATCTATAACGATCAAATATTTTAAACAGCTGGTTTTATTGATAATCATGAAATGTTTACTGAGCCTACTCAGTGTAAACATCGGAAAATTCACGATAAGTTTGCTTGACTTCAAATAACTTATAAATTTGCTTCTTAAGCTTGGTGATACATTAATGAGGGTTAACTTCATCGCTTCCATGAGCACAAACAATGAAACTAGCCATTTTATTTCGCGCCTTGAGCTCGACTTTTTAATACTCACGTTGTTATCATGCTGTTTCACTACCAACACGAAAACAGCTTTATAATGCTTCTTAATCACGTTAACGCAGTTTACTGACGTCCAAAGTTAAAATGTGCTCTATTTGAACGTGAGATTATAGAGTTCTCAAACATGCTATTCAATGCCAACCACGAATCTAACTAAATTGATTGCTTTTCTTATATTCCGACAGTCGCCATTTACGTTTGCTGTGCATTAAGAATAAGTATCTGGTGGTGTGACTTTAAATTACTCTTTGATAGGATAAAATTCCAATCCCGTTCTGGCGGCCTGGCCGTGTACCACGCCGAGAATCTGATGGTGCTGCCTGGTGTTTATTTTTCTACTTGGCATGGCATATGGGTTATTGGCTTAATTTAATTTGTAAGCTGCAGATAGCTCCGGGGCTCGACGGGATTGAGTCCAAGCCTAGGCATTGAATAAATGCGAATGTTACTTTGATGTTGTTTGGTAACAATAACACCAAAAGGCCGTACAGACGAAGACCTGATAACCGCCTAACAACTATCGAGTACTTTTGGCGTCATTGTTCGATAACACAAGCTGGGTAGTGGCAGAGGTAGGTAGCGTCGACGGAATCGGATATACAAAGTCGCTCCCATAGTCCCATGAGAACATGTTTAGAACACACGCAACGCAATGTAAGCACAAACAGTCAAACAACAAAACAAAGTATACAATAAAAGCTATTTAATGTGCTCCACGTCGTCGTCTGTTTGAGCCCAATGAAAGGCATGTTTTTCTTTTTGATCGGAAATCCATACAATCAATATGGTATGTAAATATCATCAAACTCGTAGCGTAGAATTATGAAAGTTTATTTCAAATTCAATTTTTTTCTAGTTTCTATTGAGTTGGTGGCGCGTTGTAGGCATGTTATACATTTGGAAAAGACATGAAGCAAAACTAATTTGCAACGTTAATAGTTATACAACGCATCCATTTGAATGAGAATTGCCTTATTTATAGCTGCTTCCTATTATCTGATCTGGTTCGGGGAGAAAGTAAAGCAAACTTTTCGGGAAAGATTAAAAGCAAATCAGATTCCGCATTAAGGTTAAAGGTGATTAAAATCCACGATTGGTGTTGAATCTTATTTTTTATGCTCATATACATAAATATACTTGTTCACACATCTCTTTGAAGATGCAGCTACATATTTGATTTGCCTTCATTTGATAAGTTTAATATGAATATGCTAGGATTCAGACAAATATAAATAATTGTTAACTTGTTTTTTATTCTAAATCCCGGATAGCTATGATTTCATGTTAAAACTCGTGACGCATGGGTTTAAAAACAGTGGAGAGTGTAAATGGGAGAGATTAATTCAGCAAAACATTTTCTGCTGCACAACAATTTATTCAAAACGAACGTAGGAGGTTGTGTCACACGAGCGTCACAGTACCGTAATAATCAATATAATTGTCGTCAATAAGTTACACAACGTCTGTTTTCTGGTAGTGATTCCACTGTGAACGCTATGGACCATTTCTATCGGCAAAATGCAGTGGCATGCCAGAATTATTTTTCAATTGAATTTCATTCATGCATTTTATTAAGAATGGAGCAATGGGGAAACCTTAAAGTTTTCTTGTTAAGAATTGCAGAAGAATTGCTAAAGAACGTCGCAAATGGAAAAAAATTCAATTGTAAAAATAAACAAGCTTATCTGGAAGAAAACAAGAAAAGCGTAAAGTAAATACTGTTCTGAACATTATTTCCGCACGCTATGCAGCTCAGTATTTCATAAACAACATGACCGTCGTCCTCTTAACAAAAAGATAAAAAGTGTTGCCGGCTTAACGCGAAATAAACATCGCAGCATCATTCGGGATGATAACGAAAAATTACTGGTAGATATGTATGGTAAACTAAAGCTGTGGAAAAACTCTTTTATTATTATGGCATATTCAGCCTGAAAACGGTTTTTATGTTTTGTATTCGACGAAGTGAATTATATTTTTAATAAGATTAGTTAAGATTAATTATTGATTCCTGCAAATTAAATAAAACTAGTGGAAGAAGACGCACTGGGCAGTAAAATTGATCTTTTCAAAGTCATCTATCTAATTAGACTGACTGCAAAGAATAGTTTGAAATTGATCACACCACAATTACAAACTGCTAATTGAGCTGATATATTTTCGATCGCATAATGAACATGCATCTGTTAATGGTGGTCGTCGAACCATAAAAATTAACGCAAATAATAAAAAAAAGCTGCTAAAAAGCTAAATACCGATAAGATCATGTCGCTTGTCGAACGTTCTATCTTTAAAGAAATGGTAGCCTGCATCGAGGCGAAGAATATTTTGCGCAACCAGGGCTTCCGGCGATACGCAGTTTGTGATGCAAAGTGTTGCGGACTGCAGCAAAAGTGGAGTTTCTTACGAACAGACAGTCGGAAACTTTGTTTGTTTTAATGTTTGCCTTCAGCAAGCTTCGCCTTCCTCGTTACCGCTGCCATCCAATGTAATTCTTTCACTGATAAATGATTTTGTTGGTAAAGCATTGTCTATCGCTGCCGACACTGAGAGGCTGACTACCATTCTTAAATTGCTCACATCCCATATTAAGATGTTTGGAGTGTTTAAATTTAACAGCGCTTTGTTCATCTCGAAGAATCCCGATTTTTGCTGCATTGCATGTGGCTTTGGCACTATTACCGAAAATAAACAACCAAATCGTCATCGATCAATCGTCAGCTTCGAAGGTACTCAATATTAATGGACAACCAAAAAGGTGACTCTGCTCTATTAGCTTGGAGTAAACTGTATGCAAAACCTATGCTCATCCTCGAACTAAAATGATGTGCCCTTGTTTCTGGAGTTTTTAAAACTATGGTTGGTAGGCGTCAGCTAGTCCCTTCCTTGTATGAATGATGCAGCTCGTGCAAATCAAGTATTTTGCATGATTTGAGAGACATACATATATTCACTTACTTCAGAATATAAATATGCATTTATCAATGGCGACTGTAATTCAAGACATCTACACTGTGAAGATTCCGCAACAAACGAAAATGGTAGAGAGTTGGTCCCATCCAACACGGTGTCTAGTTACTGGATTTTATTTAAACACTGAAATGTCATATAGATTTTAGTCTTTCTAATTCTAACATAGCTCTAGCATTTACTACAAAGGCGTTCATTGTTCTGCAGTCGTATATTATTTGGCTTGACGATAGCCATATGTAGCGTCCAGGATAGAAAACCGGTGAGTAAAATTGGAAAATCGGCAATTTAAAAACGGTAAATGGCTTCTTTTCATTTATTTTTTCTCGCGGTTAAAACTCGGTCAGTTATTTGACGTACCGTCCAGTTATAGTCCAATTGAATTGCTAATCTCTCTTGCAATTCGATGTGGCAAATGACGAAAAAAAAAACAAATTGTTTTTCGTTTTATTAGTGGTGTTATTTTTTGGTTTGAAGATGCTATCCACAACAACAAATTCAAAAAAAACCCCTGCCGTTAACGGCATAATCAACTTTTCTCGGTGAATTACCAATAAAATTGCAGCAGCCATGAGTTGCAAGGCCAGAGACCCGATCGAATTCGTTGAAAATATATTCCAGCTCTTTTACAAGAAATACTCAAATATTCAGTAAAAGTTGTATACTCGGTTGGAAAATATATTATAGTTAGTATTATAGTTTCCCTACATCTTTGCCTTTCAGCCATCTATCTCCTATATATATTTTTAAATAAATGGTTCGATTCACCGAATAACCGGTCATTTCTGTTGGCAAGAACTATACGGTTTAACCGAATGTTAAAATAACCAAAAACAAAAACACTAGTAACATTTTGAAATTTTTGCGTCGAAGCTTTTTCGGGATAGTTTTCAAAGTACTTGCCTGCCATGCAATCTTTAAACCAGTTATACCTGATTGCATTAGCGTACAGCTTTTGTCCTTAACCCGCCGAGACAAAATACGATACTATAGCCCCTTTTACTGTTCCAAGTCAATGCTTCCCGACATTTAAGCCAGTCTTAAAACATTTGATTTTGATGAAATTTTCATGTAAGAGTTGCACACTTTCTCCATGACTGGACACACCGAGCTCAATCAGGTCAAATCATCTATTTCATTATAAATACATTGAATTTCACCCCTCATAATTTGCAATTTGTTATTAAATTTTACATGATTGTAACTATGCTTTTATTAAGAAGCAAGCTGCAACGTTTAGCTATTTGGCTATACAAAAAGAAACAATAATCGTGTTAAATGATCTGCAATAATGTTTTAAACGCACGAGTTAAACTTCTATCAATTCGTTTGTCATCATTTATTCGGTGCCTTTATTTTTTTATCCTTTATTGAAACAATATTTTGACGATCTTGCCATGCGATCAAATGGAATCAAAATCAATTCTCTCATATGTTTGTTTCAAATAGAATTTTTCCCCGTCACATTAATGATAAATTGCTTGTGTTTTCAATTTTGTGGAGAACAGACATTTCTTTGGCATTCACTTAATTTTTCTTTCATTTGTTACTCTATATCATACTTCAATTAAACTCCTGAAATACTTATCAAAGTCTCGCCTGTCCTACTCTTTCCATTTTGAGAATAGAGGTTCGGCAATTTTACTGCTGACATAAATGAGGAATTTCGTTCCCTACACATGTTTCGAAATGTTACTTACTTTTCACACCTTACACCTTTTATCTACTTACCCATAAGCAAATCATTTGAAATTATTTGTACATTCACATAGGGAGGTACCGACATACATATACATACATATATGGTATGTGCGTCGGCTACATGAACTAAGTTTTGATGTTTCTATGCCACATTCCAACACGAATTCTGCGTTTCTATAATAGTTTTGTAAGTGTACCTAATCACGTTTACGAATTTCATTGGCTTTTAATTTAAAGTAAATAGTTATAATGTTTCGATATTTTGAACAGTGGGCTATCATCATGATTCATGTTTTGTAGTGGATTAGGCTTAGACATATATATACACATGCTCAAAAAAGTATGCGTACACCTTACTAGTAATATCTAAATCATGACAAAAGCCCATGAATCAATAAAGTGCCCTTGACTAAAATACTTTGATAAGAAGGGGTACACTGCTAGACAAGCATAAATGCAGCTTTGATAAAAAAATTCTTAGAATTAAAGAATATATGGTGATTTAATCTTTAGAAGTCTCTGATCCGCCACAAAAAAAGTCTGCATACACATCACACTGTTTTGGGATTTACAGTTAGAATTTTTGTTTCTATACACGTAGTGCTTTGATTGGTGAAGTTTGTGACAATATTGTGTGAATTATAGACTATCCTTTCCAATGGAAGCTCGAAATAAAGAAATAAGTATTAGTGAATGGAAATTGATACTAAAGCTGCGTGAAAAGGGAAAAATTTTTCGTGAAATTGCGTATTTAGTTGGAAGAACGCATTCCTCAATACAAAAGGTTGTTACTAATTATCATACAACTGGTATTTTTATTTCTCGGCATCGATCAGGACGTCCACCTAAACTTACTGCACGTGAACGTCAAAATATCATTAATTCTGTGAAAAAAATCCCCGGCTAACGGCTTTCCAACTTGCTCAAGAAACTAAAGAGAAATACAAAAAAAAAAACAATATGCGAGGAAACAGTTCGCACAATTCTCAGGAAACGTGGTTACCATGGTCGAGTAACACGTAAAAAGTCATTCATATCAGCACAAAATCGTCTAAAGAGAATGGATTTTGCGAAAACTTACGTCAACATGCCAAAAGAATTCTGGGAAAGGGTTCTTTTTTCAGACGAAGGTAAATTTTGTATATTTGAGATAAAAGGACGCAAATTAGTGTGGAGAAAACGTTCGACTGCATTGAATAATGCAAATTTGATTCCCACTGTAAAACATGGTGGCGGTGGTGTGATGGTTTGGGGGTGTATGGCTGGTAGCGGAGTGGGACAATTAACTTTTATAGAGTCGACGATGGACAAATATGAATATCTGAATATCTTAAAAAAACAATCTCAAGCAAAGTGCTGAGAAATTAAGGCTAGGGAATGCTTTTTACTTCCAACACGATAATGACCTCAAACATACTGCTCACTAGAGATGGGCAAAATGCCTCATGACACACCACTGATTGCTCTCTTTGGGCCTTTCCACACTTGTATTCTTGATGCACTCCTCAAACCGGTTTTATGGGCAAGAGACGGAAGAATCAAGGGGAATTCTCCACAAAAAGTAGAGCATTCCCCTTGATTCTTCCGTCTCTTGCCCAGAAAACCGGTTTGAGGAGTGCATCCGAAATACAAGTGTGGAAAGGCCCTTTTACAGTATTTTACAGTATTGCACCGTACTCTCAGTACATGGTTCGCTTCGCATTTCATTAAGTTTATTCAAACGAAAGCTTTCGCTCGCAGACTATGCTGTGCTTTTTTCAGGCGCTGCACTGTAAGAAAGAGCTATCAGTGGTGAGCCATGAGGCATTTTGCCCATCTCTACTGCTCACATAAATAAGCTTTGGTTGGTCTATAATGTCCCAAAATTATTGCGCACACCCCTTCAATCACCGGATTTAAATCCCATTGAACATTTGTGGGATTTACTTGAGAGGAAAATTCGCCACAATCAAATTACAAGCAAAGAATCACTTAAAAATGTCATATTGAAGGAGTGGAACAGGATAACGGCCGAAGAAACTACAAAGCTAGTTCACTCCATGCAAAATAGGCTAAAAGAGGTCATTTATAGGAAAAAGTTTACAGCAAGCTATTAAGGTGATTAATCGGATAAGCTAATCAAGGTGAATTCTAATTAGATGATTCAATTATTTCAGGTGTACGCAGACTTTTTTGGATGCATTTTGATGGGCTTGTGGACTATTTTTTTTTAAATATGTCACAATTCGACCAAATAGTTCCTAAGTTGAATTTTTTTAGAGAATTAAAGGGACGTAAATAGTTTACTGAACATTTTGAAAAAATTGTTTCGTGATATATGTATGTTCCGCTTTGCTATAAGTAAACAAAAAAAATCTATGGAAGTAGTCAATACTACAGATGGTCATAATATCATGCATGAACACAGCAAATTTATTTTCTGTTTCAAATGGTCCACATAGGTAGTAAAATTTAATTGGCGCAATAAAATTCACGGCAGATTTAATATCCAGAAAGAAAGCTATGAAATCGATAGATCCTTTTTTCATAATAGTATCCAACGATTCAGAAATGAAACGAATGCACTAAGCCTGCATCCCTTCTGCACCAGACATTAATATAACTACACGAGCACACATTCGGGTAATATTCACAATAATATCTAATCCCACATGAGAAAAAACCAACTGTTTCCATTTGATATTAATGCTCACCCCGGGAATTTCAAAAATTTTGTACGAGCCGCGCGTAGAAATAACAAAGCATAAAATTGAAACATATATCATGCCTTCGCCCTTGTGGTGCCATGCCCACCCTTTACGAAAAAAAGTATAACAACACAGAACTGAAATAGCCAAGAGAGAGTAATTAACTTGAACTGGAGGTTTTAAGCATTTTCAGAAAGTTGTATGTACGTGCCATGATAGCGGAGACTATAGAGTCTAGCATTATTAACATACATTGAGAATGAAAACCATCTTTGCATTTGAGGAAACGTTGTTAACGATGTTAATTTGGTGCTGTTTTTATTTTAAATCAAAAATAGTAAAGAAAATTAGATAAGGAGCATTTGCATAAATATCTTTTGTATATGTACTTATCCATTTCTAATTTCTGCTGTTTCAATTAAATTAATCACTAGATTCGCAAATCTATCACTAACATATGAAGCAATCTTTGCTGTAACTATTCAGAAATATTTCAAAGATTATCTTTGCAATAACCAGTTTTCGTAACTTATCAGCAGGAAAATTTCTCTTTCTCTTCGATTTCACCTACTAATGCCACTGAAGCACGTACCTGCATAAGGTGATTTAAAAGTACGAAAAACCCATTGCATAAGAAAATAAGGGTGCGGCCTGGCCGAGTTCGACTCAGGACCATAACTCGAAGGGGCAAATAATTTGCGAAAAAATTGCGGTCTTTGTAAGAACAACAACTGATGAAAGGAAAACATAAATTTTATGTTCAGATGTACCAGGCTCACCATGAAACCTTTGAGAGCTCTGCTCGTTCTTTAACCGAAATCGGACCCATTGTGAGGCGATTCCAAAGTAATTTGAAATTCCGAAAACATATTCCGTTCGGCACACAAATCGTTGACGGGGTGCTTTCTTTCTCCGCTAGTAGGACGGATGACAAATGGCATATCTTTGTCACCGGAGGAAAAAACTGAAAAGGCTATTCTAGAATTTAAAAACTAGAATGGAACTTTGAAGTAGGTTTCTTAGAATAACGAATATTTGTATAGTTTAAAAGTGATTACGTCGTATGTTCGTCCGGAGATATCACTGAACTTCCAGGAAGTCGATTCTTCTACACAATAGCATGTATAATTTTACTGCCTCCAATAAGCAGATCTCAAATCTCAAAACATGAGGAGCCAAAGTCTGATCTTAAGATAAACGAGAAGTTGAGTTTCGACACACAAATATTGCAGGTATGCTGTTTTCAAGCGGCAAAAAATAATGAAGACTCACAAGCTCTTAAGTTTGTTTAGCAGTCAAAAGAAAACGAAGAGAAGAGCACAACAGAATAATTCAAGTCGAATGCCATATCTACATGATGTTTGCTGAAATTCATGTGCAAACAGAAGTAAGAAAATATAGGGTGGCCTATTTAATAATCCGATCGGATACGAGAGCTTATTCTGTTTTGCATTTTAATGCAAACTGTGAAAAAGTCGATTTAGCGAAATAGATATCATGCATAGAAATGTATAAAATGCAAAAGAGCTAATCTTCATCAAGCGAGACAGTTATTTTTAATTCCCAATGGAATATGATGCTAATCAAACAAGGAAAGTGCATTTACCACTTCACCGATAAGCGTTACGTATCACTGGCTCCAAAGCAACCAAAACTCAAGAAACACCATGATCTTACTAATCAGTTTAATCTAAATTGAGATTTCTTATATCGCATTTTCCCCGAAGACAGTTAGCCTAATGTTCGACCGTAAAAACTTTTAGAGCGTTCCTCATGCGGATAAAACATACATATGTCGGCTGAAATCGAATTCAGGCTCTCCTTCAGTCACCACTTGATATGGCAAACGAATGAAGAAGGAAATGAACGGGTCGGTCGTTCATATAGAAGAAACCCTTGAAAACAACCTTCCTTTTCAAAGTCCGGAATTCGATGATAGCTAAGAGGAATTTTATAGCACTTCATTCTTTCCGTTTGCTACATACGAAAGAACAGACATTTATACATGTTATTCGTCTGCTCTTGGCTTTGTGCTCCCACCTAAGTTGCCCTGATTCGTATAAACGTTCTATCTACATTTTAGTACTTTCGAGATATTCAATGATTTGTGTTTTGACTTGTACTGGAGATATATGGAGAGTGCGTTTTTTAATATTGATTTTAACATACTTTTACATAAGATAGATTTTTCGAATTTTGCAGAATGATGTAATAGAGTATGTAGTTTTTGAATCCGTTGTTAACTCATGTCAACAATGACAAAAATGTAGATAGAACGTTTATGCGAATTAGGGCAGTAAGGGATTCTTGTGCACATTATTATTGGATCTTGGTGTTCCGACAAAAGCA